>CM030370.1:59696677-60047023 GCA_003604175.2 Clonorchis sinensis
GCAACGAAACTTGGCAGTATTTTTCGTTTTGTTTCACTTGCGTTGATGCCACTTTAAACAGTTGAACACTTTTGTCCACTTGGTTTATGGATCATCAGTCTGCTTAACTACCAGCCAATCGTTTTACTAAGCAAACTCATTCAGAAGCTAGCAAAAAGTTTGTTTTGTCATCTTCGTAACAGTAAACTTGATGTGGTCAATTACAGGCCACCTCAGAATAGTCACAAACACGGATACGTCCAGGAAAAGTGCTGTATGAAAGAGTATGGTTTGGGGTCACCAACAGTTGCTTACCATTCATCAGAATAATACTGAGAGTGAGAGTTCAGTGGATTTTACTGGGCCTTCTTAAACTACTCACAAGTGAACTGTTTTTTGGGTCGACCCATGCACGTTTGGTCACCAACTGTGCAGCGTCCATAGCAATGTCTGCAATTTGGCGACGGTATCAAAGCGGCCAACATTTTAGGTTTCGTCTCACATTCCGTAGAAAAACCACCTAATATAATCACCAAGCTCGGGGAACAGATCAGCTAATCTGCAACCAGCAAACGTATCAACATTTCGATACATTTCCTAAGTGATCTGTCTGGGAGCGCATTATTACTACCGACCTCTTATTTGCCAGACGGGTGTTCAGGCAGCTGGGAAACCGTATGTTCTACCTTTCATATCATGTACAGTTGAATCTCTCATTTCAAGCTTCACTAGTATCTCTTCTACTCTATTGTAGTTTCCTCCAATCTTCCTACCTATCATTTGTTCATACCGCAGCAAGAACGAGTGCGTATATTTACGATATGCATGATGTGGGAACTAGTTCTCTAACGGTCTAGACAACGTCATCTTATATTTAGTCATTTTATGCCTCGTTCTGTTCATGATAATGTTCCAAACTTGTCTGAAAGGCTCTGTACGGAAAACAAAATATAAAGAGTGCCACTGGGGCAGGGGCGGGTAATCTACTTAAACGTTCTCTTCAATCCCCAAAGCATTTGGTAATATTGTACGTGCTGAAAATCCATATTTATAAATCAACCTGCTTCATCCTCATTAGAGTGTATTGCTGGTGACATTGAGTCCTCATCACGACCTATTGGAGGACCACAGAGTAATCCGGCATATAACTTTGTGCCGACAATTTCAGGCTCCTCCTGACCAGCCTAGTCGAGACGAATTTGTTTTTCCACACCGTTCCTGTAATAACCGGCAGGCTGTGGGTGCGAATCTCTCCACAGGATCTTAAAAGGCAGTGAGTACACTTCCAACAAAATACTACAGCTTTTTGAAGATTCTCATCGTTTCGGAATGAGTAGAATTCACCGTCATTTTTAAGCACAGCTAAAAATCCTATATAGTTACAAATAAATTCAATCCAAAGCTGGGTCGTTATGTCAGTCAACTTATTTAAAGGATCAAACCACTCGTGATTTATGTTTTATGGCTATTTTATTAAACTGTTGAATCTTCATTGGTTTCATATCTTCAAAACTTTAACCGGAGACAACTGAACTAAGCTTTTAACCGATAGATTCACTATTCACACCCAAAGACACTTCAGCGCAAGATTAATCCTGCTCAAATTTTAACACTTTGCTTGCTGTCCGAACTTCTGAGATGGCATGGTGCATCGCTGTTGTCAAAGAGTACCAGGTGAATTAACAGAGATCATTCAGGGAAATTATTCGTCTAGTCTGCCTGACTGAACATTGAACCACGCTGCTACAAACCGTCCTCGTTTTGTTTCTTTTTACCCTCACACAGTACGTTTACCTTCCGAGGTTCCAGCTACCGTTGACAATACAAAAAAGCATACTTGTTAATCGTGAAGCGCTTTTATTTACTACGAAGGGGGGTTTACATGATCACTTACCTTTCTGTTTTGACGACGGTTGGCATCCGAATGCTAATATTGGCATAACCATCCAATACCTTTTTTTAATTTTCTATCTGCTTTTGTTCATTCTTTTATCACGGAAAAAACGAAAGCCATAAATATTTACTGTATTTGTGTCAATCCATTTGTCTAGGTTACATACGGACGGTTGCTATCATTCCTAGATTTTTGTTGATTTGAGATTATAAAAAACTACATCTAGTCGGTACGACAAAAATCGATTAAACCGGTGTGATCAAGGATTTCCGAGTTTTAGCTTGAATCAGCCCGGTTTTGAAATCTCTGAAGTAGGTAGGGCATAAAAGCAGCCCTACTTCTGGTGCTGCACAAAACGTTTCGTTCGTCCAACGATGCACAAGTATGCAGTTGTTCAAAAAATGATAATCGGTAAATCCGACCTATATGTTGGCCTCTATGCTTTTATTTTTCTAGATAAAGAATGCAACTTCTCCGAAGACCGAGTGGGTCAACTCTCACTGGGGTCTGGATAAACTGTGTGAATAATGGGCAAATAATTGAAAAACCTGAAAAGCGATACAAATATATTCCTTCATGGAGTTAGACGTACATTAGCCTAAAAGCCTTTGATTTTTTTGTCATCCGACAAATGTGCGTCATCTTCGTATCCTCGAATAGAAAATGTGTCACTGCGCACCGTTTCTATTCCCAAGTATTCCCCGTGTTGATTGGCCAACTGGTTCCTGTTTTTGACTGAGTCCGAAACAAAGAGATCCGTAAAAATAAACGACTTACTGAACAACTGTCCGACGATTATCACCGCTGATGGGAGATGCATGGACTTAGCGACAAACCATCAATTGCTGTCTGAGATCTGCAAGCGAACCATTTGTTTGTCAAGGCTGTTCTGCTAACACGCACACAACGGTCTTTAGTTTACTTAAGAGTATTGAGCCAACTCACCAGACATACAGTGAGTAGGCTGTGCGCTCTGTGATTCTGGTGATAGTAATCTACTGATGGATCACGGGTCGTTCCTTTGGAAATATGATGGAAGTACCACTCAGTGTGTTCTCCTGTCCACGTGGCCGACTAGCATTTTGTACATTGTTCGTTGGAATTTGAATTTCACAACAACCTGACATTGATCTGTAGTTCTGTTTTTTCGTTACATTTTTGGAGATCACGGTGTTTGGTGTGATCACTCGCAATGGACATCATATATATCCTTAGAATAAGCTGTAAATCCATCCGTCACTTCAGTTGTCAATTCACCCTGCGAACTCTCTGTTATTCACAAGTGGCACAAAGATGGAGAGAAAAAAGACGATGGCCTCAGCGACGTTCTACAAGCACTCGTTTCAGGACGTAAAATGGTACAGTAGGCTATTCCATAGTTACCCTGGCGACCACTGTCCACTGTACGTTTCATACTGACACTTTATGACGTTCCGTTTGTAAAGGTTTGAGGCCAATCATGTAGGTGCTGATTTATGTGCTGTGAAGGACCCCTGTATCTACAGACAGAACTTCTTGGTAGATACTATTTGACTGGGCGTTGAAGCATGAGACTGTTCCTTGGTGTGGTCGGGAGTCTTCAATAAAAACCAGCCAGCGTCAAGGGTTCGGTTAAATCTTACATACGATATTCGATGGTAAATGAAATTTCATCGCATTTGAATGTCAGACGAAAGTAGACTGGTTTTCGTTGGATTGGCGAAACTAGACCACACGCCTCTGTTTAATACAAATACTTCACAGTAAAAATCAAAGGGTAACCGTATTCAGACCATTCTGCTGTAAGCAGTCTTGTTTCCTGGTCCACTCTGACTTCTGTGGAGACCATGGATTGAGACTGCTTAGCAATTCTGTTACACGGGCGTAAGGCTTCAGAAGTACAGGTACGGCCCTGTCTAAGGAAGCTTCCTACGCACGCTCTATATAGCGGAGCACCCTCTCTTCTACCCTTCTTCGGCTTTCTTCAAGTTCGGTGGGTAAGCCAAATCTTTCTTAGCAGTTATTGAGACGGCGATCAAAACCTTGTGTCTATTCACGGTTTGATCTCATGCAAGATTAACTGCTCAAAGATATGGTAAAAAACTTCTCGGATTTTGTTTAGACGTTTTGTCCTGAAGATTTTTTTATGCATTTGTCTGCAAGTGGTGGCTTGAATTTAGTTCTCAGGTCATCAACGCCTAATCGTTCAGTTGTTTTTTAGGATTTTTCACTGAACTGCACGTCTAGCATCCAGAATCTACGAAGGACGGGGACATAAAAAGCGAAGAGAATTCAACGCCAAAATTTAGTGTCTTCTTATAGGCTTCACTAAGTTCCAATAAATCCACCATTTCAATGCTCCTTGGGGGAGCGAGTGAGTCCGAAACCTACGGGTTTAACAGACTTTGCCGCGAAAGTCGCTATATTTCTACGGTATGAAGCGTAATGGCACCAGAGTTTGATGTATTTTGTATTTCTTCTGTAACCATACAGAAAGTTTTAGAACTCTTCGGAGATCGTTAAGGAAAGTGCGTTTGTCTGTAGATCCGTTCTGGTGTAGTTAATTTAAATGTTTACCAATGACACTACCAGCGCTTTGAATTGTGTCGCTTTGTTTCTTGGCCGCTAGAAATTTTGATACATGTGGGGGAGTTTCTTCACTCCGTATTTCATAGTAAAAGCTCCAAATAAAGCACAGTGTGGTAGAATGACTCGCTTGTACGTTTTCAACATTAATTTAAGCTGATGAAATTATCTCTTGACGAGGCCGACAAACCTGATCAGTGGCCGCTTGTGTTTATCGAAAAGCTAATCGACTAGAACAAAACTTTCGCGTTCTGTGATGCGGCCCTCAGACATCTGAGTAGGCTTGTCAGATTGCACCCTTTTGTTTGAACTTTGCTGAGTCAATCTGCCTCTCTAGAATGCAGACATTTAACCCAATATCTGAAGCCGTTTTTCCTGCTTGGTTTAGAAATACATTTGGTGGACCGATTCCACATTTTTAATCGAGTATTTCAACATGATTCTAGTGATGGATTTTTGAACGATTCATTCCTGTCTTGCTTTGCTTTTTTAGTAAGTGACATAAACTACTATCACAAGTTGACGAGCGAAGAAATTTCGCTCTTGGACTGGGTAATTTTCATTTAAAGGACTATAGACGAACTTTCGCAACCTTTCTGAGACTGAAGTATATTGGTTTCAATTAAGCACTTCTTAGACACCCAGAGAATTCCCGGGTGATTTGGCGGGGATGAACAAAGATGGCTGAGACCAAATGAAATGCCCTTCCAGAAAAAAAATCATCAGTTACTTATGTGTGGTGGTGCAAAATGGAAGGATGATAAATAACCACATTTCATACAGCCATGCGAATCGCTATACGAATATCGTAGCAACTGAAACATGAGGCGGCCTGGTGCAGCACATTCAGTTGCCTGGAAACATCACAAACGAGAGATTCAGCTGGGCTCCATGTGAGTCTCTCGCAAAACCAAATTGATTTGCAAATGAATGTATTTATCGAAATCAGTCAAATTTGGGTTCAAGTAAAACATAAGGTTGACGGAAACTCGGGGACTGCGCCTACTTGATGAGCCCCAAGAAGAGCGAAACCGGTCGTGGGCTGTCGAAGAATTTTCAGCAACCTGATGAGTAGTGCATTACGTCCATACGTCGATAATACCTACTTATTCTAGTACAGAGGGTATGACCCTTAGGAGCTTGTGCTTATGCGTTTCCCTTTCCCTCCACTTCACACCACACGATCAGAGTGGTCAAGGAGATGTGGATGCACTGTTCCTGTCCAAGACATCTTACCCATTAAATACTCATCCTCTCAACACTAAGTAGCTTATTTCCTATTTGTATTTGTTTACAGTGGTTCCTGATTTCAGATTCCAGTTCTCTGGAAACTATTTGTACTTGGGTTTAGCTTTGAAAAATGCTGTGCAAGAAGCGCCAAGAACGTATTGTTACTCTTTACTGTACAGTCACGGAATAAACAGTTAGAATGTGGAGAATTTTAATCGAATCAGGCAAAAGGCTACAAATAGTCCTCAAAAGTGTCCAGTATATTTCGACAAATAAGAATACCAGGTGGGGACAATTCATGAGCGCTAAGGGTATCACACATGATTGTGATTTTGTCTACTGGCTGTAAATATTTTTAGAACTTTCGCCGAATTAAACTTCTTGTAAAACCCAAATTTGCTAACTTAGGGATGCCCCAGAGGAGCGGCCTTTGTAGACGCATATACAGTGACTCAGTGGAAGTCATTACATTTATCCTAAGTACCCTTAGCCTGACATAGCGCAGAAGTCTACAAAATTCAAGGAATAAAGCACGAAATTTTGCTTTTTGGAGGCCTTTGAGCCGTGCGCACTCAAAATGTCAAAATATTAAGTAACAAATCTTCGCCATAAAGCCCTACTCCTCTGTAAAATATAACAGGTTTTAAAATGTTTTAAAATGTTTTAAAAAAACGCGTTTTTTAAAAACCCATCAGCCTTTCAGCACAAGGTCTGTGCACTTGTTTATTCAAAGGTCAAAGTAGTTTCATCGTTTCTATGCCCAAAATTATTTGGGAGATCCACACGTATTATTCACAGTCATTCTTAATGTGTCCATCATCACACCATCAGAAACAGCAGTGTCAGTAGTAACACTGATGCTTCACTGCCACACAACCACAAAGTTTGTCCAACTATATTTAAAGTTTTAGAATAGAAGAAATAGAAAAAAGGTGAGGAAGGAGACTTAATGGTGGCCTATCGTAAGCATTCTGAGGTGCGTACACCTCCAAGTGCTCAGTCAGAAAATCTAGAAAGCAACTGAGAGTACGAACTCCACTGACATCGATCAACCACAATTTCTTGTAATGTCTCCAGCAAAGCACGCGCAGAGTCACTGGGGCTGCATCCTGGAAGGCGTGCCGCGCCAACAAACTCAAACTCTCCGTACTTTCTTTCACGCCTTTCTACCAAGTCACACGTTGTCCGCCTCGCGGTTTCCGCCAGTTTGAAGTAGGCAAAGGGAACAACATTTGTTTCGTTTGATAGTGTTTCGGCATGCGTAGCACATGATCGAGCCAACGCAGTTGCTAAGCTTTATTACGGTATCTGCTGCGCAACGAAGTACTCGTTTTCTAGTAACCTCATTACTAATGAATTAGGGCCATCCAAAACCAGAAACGCTTATGAGGTATCGGTGGTCATAAACCTGGAGACGCCTCACAATCTATCCGAAGAGGCCACGTTTTGCAGTCATACAACAACACAGCCATTACTGTAGGCTGGTAAACGCGACCCTTAAGACCAAGTGATATACCTTTTCGACGCAAATTAACAAACACGTTTCGGGCTTTTGAGATTTTTCCACTGACTCTATCAAACACATTTCTGTCAGAGCCAATAAACCTACCGATGTATGTAAAAATCTCCAAAATTTCCAGTGATTCTCCTTGAATTGTACGGAGTATGTTCAAAGACTGTAGTTTTTGAAGCTGGAATCGGTACTTCAAAAGTGCAAGGCGTATGCGGAAAGAAGGTGTGACGATGGTCACTTTGCGCAAAGGGTTTGTGCTTCGAAGTGGTCTTCAAAATGAGGGTGATGTCGTTGGTGTACACCAGATTGACAAGGTTTTCGCCAAAAACGAGTTAAACAGCGGGGTTTTGAAGACTTACCGGTACTCAATCAAAGGCGAAGTTAAATAGGAGCAGAGGATGTAGAGATACTTATCGGACACCACGTTTTGAAGGGAAGCTTTTGGAGAGTTTATCATAAACCCCAACAGGCAACAGGACTAGAAGTGTGTTCACAAACTTCTGTTGAGCAAGCATATTTACCAGCATTCAACGATCGACAGTCAAACGCACCCTTCAAGTCAAGGAATACCAAGTTTGTGGGCTGTTTGTACACCCGACGGAGGGTGAATATATGGTCGGTGCACCCACTACACGACCAAAATCTCGCGTGATGCTCACGGGTCAATGATTTGCATCGAGGAATTATCAGTGGTATTGTTACAACAGGAGTCATGCTGACACTACTGTGGTTACCACATTCACGACAAGTACCTTTTTTGAAAACGGTCAATGTTATCGACTCAGACCAGATGTCTAGAACATCCTCTTTCTCCCAGATAAACGCAAGTGGGTTAGACAAGCACTGACTGAGGAATTCGCCGCCATCCTTGAACATAGCAGTTGCAAGGTCATCGGGGTCAGGAGCACGCTGTCGCTCGAGCAGAGGTATACACTCGGACATTTCTGAAGCTGGAGAGGGTTCCATATTCACAATCCACATTTCTAATGAAGGCTGGCAGTCCGGACTGGAGGTAGCAGGTAGCCAACTGAATTGTTGTTCAAAGTACTGTGCCAAGCATTGCAAACGTTTTTCTTTGCTGGATATCAGAGACCCATTCTGGTCCCTGATAATTGCCCTGACAAGAGGTTTTGGCAATCTGCTCGATCGAATCACGTGAAACAGTCTGAAGAGGTTTCCAGCATCTTCCGCATTTTCCATTTCTTCGGTCTTTTAGGTCCACCAAGCTTCGCTATCTGATGGGCATATGGTGTCGGATGATACATCGGTTGATTTCTGGTTGCGGTCAGGAGGAATCTTTTGCCGGGCCTCCAGCAAAGCCACGGTCCTATCAGAAACCCAGTGTTTGGATGAGGGTGATTGGGTTATACTGCAGACAGACGTTTCGGCTTTGATTAGCGCTTTAAATATCTGTTTTCCGTGGTCGTTACCATCCAAAATCGGACTGTTCGACAGGCGTTTGAAGAGTCTGTTCTAAAAGTTTCGTTTCATTTCTAAGTCCGCTAGCTTCTCAATGGCTAAGCGAGGTGTGCGTGTTTTGCGTAAACCTGAAAGGTTCAATGAAAAGCAGCAGGGCACTAGTGCATGGTCGGAGTCCACGCTGGTATTCCAAAAGGAGCTACAGGCAGTGATCGACCCTCGCCACAGGTCATCATCATCATCATCGACAGCATGACATCAGTGTTGAACACCGATGCTTCGCTGCCGTACTCGCCACAGGTGACTGACGGCAAAGTGGTCTATTGGATTCTGGACTGGTTTGTTGATGGATACCATGTCGTCAAGAGATTTTCGCTGTTCCGGAAGTTGGTACTGCAGAGGAACAGTCTGTAATCGGCCAACATCTTAAGTAGACGATTTCCGTTGTCCGTGCGTCTCTTATCCAGCCCAAGACGACTGCCCGATTGGGCATCAACAGTGCTCAGTCCGCCTACTAGGCGTTCATGTCACTAGCAACCACAACAATGTCTGAGCTTTAAGCCAGTTTCAAAAGCACCTAGCGCATCATAGCAACTGTCTTTGGCAAGCAAACAAAATAACCAGTGTTATGAACCCGAAATTCTCGAGATTCTTTCACAGACACTGCCAAACAAACTGCGTAAAGGGACTACCAGCAACTATTCATTCAATCAGAACGCCTCCGCTCTGTCGCTCAATACAACAGCCAAGCCGGCGTATCCAGCTGCAGCGGCCTCTGCATCACCAGAGGTGCAAGCCAGAACCTGGAAGAGAGAGAGAGGGACAGCCAGTTCGATTACAATACTTACGTCATGTATCCATGTTTCTGACAGACAGCCTACATCAATGAAGAGGAATCCAGTGTGCTACGAAGAGCCGCCTGTTGTCCTGCTTGCCTCAGCGTACGAGAAGTAAAGGCAGCTAAGTAAGCCGTTTTTCGAGGCTTTAAAAACAGACTTCTAAAAGTTCAGGGTATTGACTGAAGTTGAACACATATGCTGCAGCTGACCGGCAAGCAAAACAGTCAGTTCTAGTTCTGGGACCTGTGGAGAGGCTATTCTAACTGGGACGGGGTATGGCAGAAGAGGGAAAACGCGAAGGTGTAAGAAGAGATGTGTTAGGAGTAGCATGTTTTCGCTTATCCGCCCTGCTGTATGTAACAAGCAAGGCGAGTGGGCTGGTGACACCACGCGACGGTCGATTTGGCATGAGAGCATTGTAAGTCTTAAGTATGATGGCTGTGAGTTGGCTGGGATACTCTCCGGGGTGCTCAGACCTCGACAGAACGATCAGGGTCTTCAACCAAAGTCTGGCTCAAAACCTGACCTCAAGGTCGCGGAGTTTGGGCAAAATGCATGTGCATTAACATCTTTATAGAACATACATACATACATGATCCAAACTCCAACTTGGATTATCAGGAAACCGTGTTCGTCAGATCTCCAATCACTTACCAACCTGATATTAAGAACTTTGTGGGTGTCACACGGACACCACCCAGTATAGCTAAGTAGGTCATCGAGGCACACAAGCCATCACACCACAGTAAGGTGCAGTCCCTTTGTGACGACCACTATTTCCACGAACAGTTTATTCACTTTGACATGTGGTAAATCACCACAGGTGTAAGAGGGGAATCTTGATTTCGCCATAATCTGCTACAATAGCTGACCAGTGTTGCCAGTAATTTCTACTTAGGTGAGGAAGAAATCTAATCTAGCTCAGAGAATTTAAGTTTCTTTGCATACTTTCGGGCTTTTCAGTGTTCTCATCTCCTCGGTTTTCAACGTTTTCAGTGCATTACAGTCCCGACCCTGACCTTTAAATCTTATCTACTGTTTTAGCTTGATAAAGTTGCTATACTAAGATAATAGGGATATTTTTCGGCTGCGTTCCATGGCATTCTCCGTATATGTGCGACTGGTGTGGGGAGAGGACTACTTTAGAGGAAACTTCACAAACTGGTTCTGGTTTGTAAACATACATAAACACAGATATCGTGTTTCTGTTTAGCTGACTGACCGTCATGGAAACCAGCCGTGATTTAACAACTCTGACAAAACCTCCCTCTGAAGCATCATTGATGTGATGTCAAACAATGCATCAGTGTCTTTGTGATTTGATTTCATTCATTCACGACGCATGTGTTCGTAACAAATATTGGTAGCAGATCAAGCTTCTACTTGGTGATTTGATTTCTCTTCGGCAGTGATTTTTCGTCTACAGGCAACCGCGTTTGATATCCTTTGTCCGGCTAAACGCCGTAAACCAGTTTAGTGAAAATATTAAAGGAAGTCCGATCGGAAATATAAAACGTCCTTTATTTTGATTCATTGCTATTAAGGCTTTTAACATAAGTTACTGTAGCGCGCCTTAACGCGAAGTGCCTAGGTATGAATTAGTACGAAGGTTTAGACTTTCTTGTAATAGTGCAGTTGACTTATGCTGGAGAAATGGTGTGCCGTAAGTATATCACGCACTGCAGCCGTTTGTAAACGATGGCATGTGGCAAGCTTTACGCAGGTGATCACCAAGAAGAAGTTGGTCGGATATGCGATAAATCGTACACTGGGCTGCAAATGAGTTTTGGAATCCATTGTTATCCCCGATTGCGCGAGAAATTGCCAAGGAACTCCCTTTGAATGTGTGACAGGTCAGTTTTTGACATCCACTAGATTCTCCGATTGTGGTTCGACATCAGTTGGACCAACTTTATCACTGAGAAGTATCAACGAATTTTCAGTGGGTTTGGCTATGGACCCATTGAGACGCAGCCCAGTTACTTGGAATTACCCCAGTCGAAACTCCACAATCATGAGTTGCTGTGATTCTGAATTATCGTGCAAACCAGTATAGTACTCCCGTGAACAAGTACTTGGCTTTGGAACTCAAAACACGAAGAATTCTTTTTCGCCGACGATGAACGTTCCTCTCGGTTTTCTAATTAGATAGCCAGCTGTCAGTACTCAGAACTCCAAAGGAAGGTGTGAAGTAAAGCAACCCAGAAATCTGCACAAACAAGGAAAAGGTCAGGATCACCACCGAATCTATAATTTCCACTTGCCTTCTTAACGATCACAACCGGAAAATTATGGCAGTTTCAATTATGGCAACTTTAAAAGTATCCTGCTTCCGTAAACTGAATCCTTCTTGTGAATGGAACGGTAGCTGAGGTTAAATAGTAGTTCTCAGATGACACCGAGCTTTTGTGTTTCAGTCCTGGACCGATTTAAAGGCAAAATATAAATGGTCTATGGCACATTATTTTTCGTAGTAGTAACTTCCCGCTTGTTCGAGATATAGAGATGTTTGATTGCCCTTCGCTTGGCATACAGTACCTCTGCAATTTGACCCCTTCAAATCGAAATTACTAAAGATACTGCTTTCTCTCAGTTCGGCAAACATTATCGTCGAACCGACGAGCAAGACAACCAGAAACGAAGTGAGACCATGCTGAATTTTTACAACCCTCCTGCTTCTAAGAAAATATAACCCAATTTATGAACAGAGAGTGCGGAAGTCTATTGGTGTGGCGAATTGTTATGCCGAACCAGTGTGTTTCCGAGCCAGCTTCAACTCTACAGCTTACCGTTTTAAGCGCACTCCTGATAACTCCAATTAGGCTTACTAACGAAACATCTCATACACGGTAGCAGTCACATGGCTCTTGTAAGATGTTACAAACCCTGCGGATTTTCACAGCTTTCACAGTCTTAGTTATGGAAGTAAATTGAGGTTCATTTGTAAGGCTAATAGTTTGGGTGAAATACAATGGACGGAGACATCACGAGAAAAGAGATAATGAGATAATGAGAGATAATGAGGTCGAGCGCTGGCTACAAAGAAATCTGAAGCCTGCGGGGACCTCAGTTTGTTGGGTATCGAAACGATTTTTTTTAAAATGCAAATGCATGAACATGTAAATAATCTAGCAGTAGTTTTCAGGTTGAAGCACTGCTCGTCGAACGTGCTTCAAGATAATTTGCGGACCACAGGGTAATTAGTGAATCTAACTTGACCTCATGATAATTCCCCGATTGATTTGCCTGCTCCATCAATGTACTTTTGATCTCCCCCACTCACCTTGTCGCAGAGGCCGTCCCGTCCGACACTGGCATGCTAACATGTATGTATGTGTGTGTGTTTGTGTGTGAATGTGCGCTACTGGCCTACTCACCCATGCGTGTTCGTGACTCGTTTGCTGAGCCTACCGTCATGATGCCCGTGTAATCGCTCCACTAATCGGAATCATGAGACCGTCCTCGGAAGAGAGGACCGCAACCCACACCAAAAAGCCAGCATTCCGCTCGCCACTTTTTGGTGTGCTGACCTTGACACTGCAATGTATCGACCAGTGACAGATTTATGCACTTGTGGACGCCATGAACGTGGACTATTGAGGCTTGTTTTATGACTTTGCTTACCTTTGTGTAAGTAGTGTCGTAGGGATTTCAAGTCCAATTCTTCCTTTTGATATTCGGGATCGTGAACCCTACGCGTGACTCAAATTTCCGTATCCGGAATCTCAACAGTAATCTTGTAGGACATTAGGTGGCTTCGGACTTCTGGGGGGTTTGTACGCACCGGGGAGACCGGTACCAAAGTCCATATCAGTCAGAGTCATCAAACAAGTGAAGAAATCTGCGGTATGTGATCCAGGTGGGACTTATGCGCGCTAATTTATCGTGAACTGTGTACTTTGTCTGAAGATGGTAAAAAAAATCACTTTAAGAAGAAGTATTACCATGAATGACGAGGGAATCTCAGACTGCTTCTAAGACCGCTATAAATCCGAACTATCCTTGTCTCACTAATTGTGATTACGCGAAGAACCGTGGGTTTGGTTTCTAATGGCTGCACATTTTTGCCACCTATTGTATAAAGGCCTTATTTCAGAGCGAATAGCAAGAATAATCGACTGAGCGACTTGTTTCTCGGAAAATTAAGTACGTGAGTTACGAACCATTCAAGCACAGCTAGAGAGAGATCTGGTGCACCACTTGGGAACGAACTACTTTACTCAGACACCCGAGAGGAAGAATACACCAGACAAGTTATTTGTTTAACATATTCGATATAAATGGAGTGGTAAGGGTCCTTTAACCTCATGTTGGCGAGTGATCATATCTAATCTATGTGGTCAGTTGTCTGGCCATAAAAAAACCCTTCCGATATTCCATTTGCTCCACCCCTTCCTTTAATGTATTTTTGGGACTGATGAACTTGATACATGATTGCGTTGGACGGACAAAATGTTCGGACTGAACCATTAGGTGACGTTCAGGCATACTGATATACTTAAGTTTCTCGGGGAAGAATCTGATTCACAACCAGAGCACTAGAAGAGGCAGAAGTTCATCATCCAATTCATGTGTACTGCGTTGTTGCATAGCTCCAATTATGTACCCCACATCTGCCCTAGATGATTTGAGCTTTTCAGCAGTTTGTTTTGGAATAACACAAATGAAGCCAAGTTGAATGCCTGCGACGTAACATATTTAGGCCACTTATTGCCCGAAACTCATGTGCTACCAACCTCCTGATATTCTCTAAAATTACCAGTTCATGATTGTTACTCGGTCGGTCCACCAAAAGCTCCTGGCAATGAACTCGTCTCACGAATGGTCATTTTTCTTTTTAACAAAACCTGGATATTTCGACGTTCAGTGGCACATCGTTGACTTTCTGCCTCATAATATTGTACACGAGAGGCGGTTGGAATCACCATAGTTTTACCGAATCACGTCGAAAACTAGTTGTGATTTTATCGACTATTAAAAACAATTTTTAATAGACGATCTGAAAAACCCGTGTAATAGCATTGGAATCTGAGAGCAAATTTTTAGCCAGTACAATCAGCATATTGTCAGCTGGAATTCATTGGACACCGATGTAAAACCCATGACTAATCAGATTTACGTTAAATAAAATCATATGCGTTTGTTCAGCCTTTGATTGACTCTTAGAGTTAGAGGGATATGTGAAAGCACAAAATGATGTTAGGACCTGATACGTAAATTGACGGAATAACTCCCTTTCAAAATTATCCAATGCGAGAGGTACACTAACGCTACAAGCTTCAAGAGTGAATTATGACTTTCCCTTTTCTTGGTCCATGTCAGGAACTACCAATGGCAGTGACAGAACTAGACTGAACTAATCGTTAAGCAGTTACAGTTGCGGACCTTTATGTCTACACATCAGAAATTGTTCGAACTGTTCAGATCGTCAGATCCTCAGCTGTACTTAGAAGGTAGGCTTCAAAAATCCTAGCCCCGATGTTGCTTCTTGATTTTTTAATACTTCAGCCAACAAATGAGGCGCCACCGTCCATATCTTAAAACCCACATGTACACCTACCTTAACCCGAGAGTCCTTTCCGCTTACCCTCTTATTCTGCCATATAAAGTGCTGGCATAATTGTAAGTGCGAGAAATGGGTAGAGCTGATATCCCAGCAAGTCATGTGGTCAAAATGTTTAGGACAGAATGCCGGTCATTTATTTACCAAAAAGAGACTGTGACCGGTCCCCCTGCCTTGACACGAATCACTGTATCTCACTCAAATCGCAGTCCGCTATCGACTGTTAATGATGATTTTTCAGAAACGGACATACAAATGTCGTTATTCGTTGGGTGTGAATGCCTGTAATATTAACTTTTTGGCACTTGTAGATAACTAGAGCACGTTGGTAGATAAACAAACGTGCTTGAAAAAAGGTGAACAAAGGAACCTTCCGGCGAGAAAGAAAATCCCTCAGGAGTAGGGAGGCAGTTTCTTCTATTCGATTGGGAATATTCCTTCGAATTAAAAACAAGTCCTCATTAGAGATGATCTAGGATTTCGTGAAGATGGGTTTGATGGAGAAACAACAAAGGGGTGACTGCTTCGAATAACTGGAAAACTGCAAAACACTGACAAAAAGTGCGTTTCAGTGTAAGGCGAAAAATATTTATAGTTACTATGAAATCCATAACCTTGTTAAACGTTTCCCTGTCCAGCTTTATGAAATAGTTTCACAAAGATACCTTGTGCAATGACTTGCAAAAAGTTATTACAATGCCAGGTTGCGACGAGCTCTGACGAGATGTGGATGTTGCGACATAATGTGGTAACACTACTGTTGACATACCCTATCTAGTGTAACTGCGAACCGGTGAATTTTGTTTCAAAATACACTATTCCACTATTCTAACTTTTCACTTTAGGTGATGAATTGTGAGTTCCCAACTGGAAAGTTTGCTATCTAGGATGTTTAGGTGAGGAAACATTAGACTGTTTCAATGTTTTGCTTTAATTCACTGTTTACTAATCCTGTTTTAAAGCACTGGGTCCTTTTGGTTTGTTGGAAATACGACAAAATCGTAAGTCATGAAACTCAGGATGCAAACATCTTATTTGTATTCGCCAGCAAAAACTGAAAAAAGAACAGTTTCCATGCAACGAGGTACCTAAAAACAACATTGCACAAACAGTTAAGTACCTACGCACGGCATTCGGGGGAAATACCTAGGTCAGATCAGGGCACAAAAGATATATATATATATATGTATCGGCACTGCTCGATGAAAACGAGAAAAGGGGAACTACGATTTCGTATGTGAACGACCTCGGGTCAAAATTTTGGTCATTGCTCCAAAACTGTTTCGCAGGCGACGTTGCCGGTTTTTCAGTTTTTTTAGTCTGTTGTAGTGTTACCTTTTACCCTTTTACTCATTGGAATGTATCTTTTAATGCCACTCTTTTGAACAGGAAATCACATCAATAGAACAGAGCCAGTAGGAACCCAGCTCGATTCAATTTCCATTCATTAGATATAAACTGTGTACCATAGGCACATTGGTTTCAGCTCCTGCAGTTTTGATCACCGGAAAACGGAAGAGTGTGGGGCGTATAACCAAGCCTTGGAGTCGATGACATGTTCAGTTTGTTTGGAAATTGGGTAGCTACGCATTGAAGGGGATAGCTTTGATGCTTCAGCGCCACTGACTGCGCGATTGAGCTATTTCTGCCAGTGTCCTTAGCCATTGGTTGGTTGATTCCAGGGATCCCCATCCGTGGAGGAGGCGGTTGTCGATCCACCTAATTCTACTGGTTAGTGTTTTCACACTTCGTTGCCACGTCATACACTGTCTACCTCTCGTTCACTTTTACCCAGCACAGGGCTGGGGAAAAAGAGCTCTGCGAGGCAGACGGTCTTATGGCATGCGGAGCACATGTCTTAAACAGCGTAACCTATGAAGCGTGAGTAATTCATCCTTCGCGGGAAAGTTCCTTCTTCCTAAGGCCATCTGACGTACCTCAGCATTGCCAGTCGGATGTTCGCACCAGACCCGACCAATGCTTCAGAGAAAACAGTGGTCAAACACTAAATCTTCCTTATGTCCTCTGCGCGTAGAGGCTATGTCTCTGGTCCATAAAGCAGTATGGATCGCATCGACGCATTGTAAACTCTGCCCTTGACGAACAAACTCACGTCACATCAGCGCCATAAGTGTCGGTGGTTGGCAAAAGCTGCCCTGGCCTTCCCGATTCGAGAAATATTCTCATCTACAGCTAGTCCACCGGAACTTATACAGCCGCCCAGGTAAACAATTTATCTATCACGTCGATTGGCTCACCTACGAGCATGAGGTTTGGGTTTGATTCAACCCAATCTAGTAGCAGCATTTTGCGCTTTGCGGGTGTGAAGCGCATGCCGAACCGTGCGGCAGAGTTATTTAGGTTATTTTACGTCGTCTGCATTTGGATAGGATTTGCATCAAGGAGAGCAATATCGTCTGCATACTCATTTTCTGTGAGCGAATGTCCCGGGAGCATTTCACCCCCCGAGGTTTCAGAGTTAGACAAAAAATTTCAAACAGCATATCAAGTACAAAGTTGAAAAGGAAAGGTGAGAGTGGACAGCTTTGTCTTACACCAGTAGACTTGGCGGACTCAGGTGAAAGCTTGTCGCGTACTCGTAGCGCCCACAGGAAATCGCATACAGTGTCCTCATAAGGGACATAAATTTGGAAGGGTCAACTTTGACCACCAGACACCAAAATGTGTTCCAGGAAGTCTGCTATTTCAGAGAAAATAGGATTCAAAATATTCAAATACCACCGCACAGATCCTTGGCATGGAAGCAAAGTTGAACGCCGGTATTGTGCTTAGTACTAGCACCTCTCAATCTGAATGGTTGCTAACCCATGGCTTTCAAGTGGTTGTACTGATACTAGGTACATGATTGTGTAGAGTAATATCTATAGTTTGCCTGAGGTCTCTTTTTTCACTCAAAGACGGTTTGAATTTTGGTCTATGGGATGATATCCTAGTCAAAGCTCCACTATGACTAATGCCAGTTGACACTTCTGAAAACTATTGGTGGGAACGTCAATGATGATTTCCTCAGAGCTGCACTCAATAATCGATGCGTAGATCACGTTCTGCTTAAGAATGACACCGAAAATTTTGTAGTTCTTTCTAACTGCCTGAATTCCTATTCCGTGATTTTACAGAGTGACGGCTTAGCATTTCTGGATGTCCTGCTTAACGGCTTCCCAAATGGGTCAGTTGGTCACATTGTAAACCAAGAATGATTTAGACTGGACGATGCCACCACTCAGTCAATTTTGCATGAGTTGCATACAAGATCGTTTTTGTAAGAATTCTGGTTCACTGAGTACGTGAACTATGTAGCGCCGAGAATTTGGCAAATGAACAACATCCTAACAAGATTGACCTAATTGTCAACGGACATCTAGGTCTAAACCTGTAAGACCTCCTATCACTACAGTACAGGAAAAAGGCCTCCTTCTGATAATGACTTGTGAAAAACCTCAGTCAAAATTTGAGGGTAACAGTGAATTCTGCCTACCGCGAATCACAAATGCGCTTAGTACATGCAGCTAGGGTATCTATCTGTCTCCAAAATCGTTTCCAAAATGCACTGGGTCTATCTATTTCTCATATTGTTACTCGGATCACTTGTAGCCGCATTAACACCTATACCGAGTACTTTCGAACCGGTTGGCAGGACATATCCTCATGTAAGTACAAGATAGAATGTTAGAAGGCAACACAATAACTCATCCGCAAAAGAGATACCCGGCGTTGTCGACTACGAAAATCGTTTGTTGTCCCAAAAAAGACGTACACTGTGATATCATAAAACCCGTTGACTTGCCTTCTACAAAGCGGTGCTGATAAAAATGCCCGCCCATCTTGTATACACAAAAACAGTTCCATCATTCTTTTAACCCCCGCCAAAGTCCATGTACAGACATTTTGTCGCTCATGAACTTTTGTCTAAATCA
The DNA here is from genome assembly GCA_003604175.2 of Clonorchis sinensis. NCBI lineage: Eukaryota > Metazoa > Platyhelminthes > Trematoda > Opisthorchiida > Opisthorchiidae > Clonorchis > Clonorchis sinensis. The sequence continues at coordinate 59,715,615 of CM030370.1, forward strand.
GATGAAAATACATGAAGCAGTCTTTACCTAGACGTCTTGGCGAAGAGGTCGACACGGTCCGAAAAATGATATGGTTTTGTTATTGTCCGCTGACATTTCTAGTAACGGGTTTTCTGTAAGCTATATGATCGTTCCAACTCAGTGAGTAACGGGATAGCAATTCTGGTGATTTTCATTTTAAACGAAAGATTTTATCTTAAATAACTGACTTTGGTTCCTAAGAGAAAGAGGATTCAAAATGACCGAGGATTAGTTATTGATTATTCCACTCCACATTGTTAACCGATCGTCATGACTACCAACCCCGCTACTACCTTTACAGAAACTGTTCGTTCATGCCCATGTTTATCAACGAATCTACTGCAGTATGTTTATCTGAGTTTCATACCCAGTTTCCACACAGTCTTGGCCCCGGAATCCAAGAGACCAGTAAGTAGGTCCGATAGCTCGATTTTCTTCTACACACATACGCGGGCAGAAAGCGTTGCAGCGAAATTATATTTCAGGCATCTGAAAGTCTGAATCTTGGAACACACAAACTGTCGTAGGAGATGGAGGACGTAAATCAATAAGAATTGATGTCCAACAAAATAGAACAAAAGACGGAGAATTTAACTCACGTTGGACGGAGTACTATGTTAAAACATCAAAGCATGATTCATAAGCCAAACCATTTGCATGTTTGGAAATGGCAACACCTTATAAAAATTAATAGAATGCTTATGAGGCATCTTGGACAACACTGGCAACATGCGGGTAATCAGGATGAGGTCTTATATGCCTGGATTTCTCCCAGTCATTTTGCGCAATTTCTTTGCTTATTTCCTGAGTACGTCCAATGTGAACAAGGCTCTTGTCGATTGATGCTCAGGTAAACTAAAAGGCGAACATTCGTTGGAACATGTTGTAATACTCATCTTGCTACTTAAAAAGAAAAAAAACAGCAAAGGCGGTTAGATACACTCTTCAGAGAGGTAGACAAACTCAACTATTGCGATGTCACCAGGAGCTTTACTACTTTTGACAGTAATGTATTCCAAAACGTACCCCCAACTGTGTCTCATGGAGACCACACAATTTTGCCATTAGCGATACGGGATTGGCTGGCACTAAATATATTAGAATGAGCCTTCATATTACGAGAAAGAATATTTCCAAAAATGTAGTGGTCACGTGTTTCTCATTTAGACTCACAGCTTAGGCAAAAGTGAATCAAGCTCCAAGGAACAAAACATTTTCTCTACTGGATGATACAAGCATTTTTGTCCAAGGTTCGCATAAAGGGATCTATACGATCCAAGGAATGCCAAAAGAGGTACTCAGCCAAACTCTTACACCGTCAGTCAACAAGCAAAATTCAGTCTGTCCTCAAATTGCTCTTATCGGTTTCACAGCGATGGTCACATTTTTGCCGAAGTTTGTAGATGAGCCAAGTGAGCTAGTAAGCGAAGCGTGTTTGACTGTCTGTGGCCATCTACAATGTGGTGTTTTGGGTAAATTATCCAGGAAAGTAAAGTAAGGGACCCGCAGAGAATAGACTATTATACGGCTACGTAAAATGAAATTAACTGCTGTCAACTGGTATTAACAGTAGTTTTGGCCCTCCCTTGCTAGGATCCATGTGATTCCTCTTGTGAAGGACTAGAAACCCCACAGGACATTGCATTCAACTGATTCAAACAGCTATCCTCCCGTCACTTCAATGCCATACTGTTTGTCCTCACAGTCTGTCGCTTTATTCTGGCTCGGTTTGGAAAACTTTCTCGTGGGGTGTTGTATCGATGGTAACTTAATTGGACATCTCATATGTTTTTTATTGCTGTAGAAAGTTGTAGGTATCTTCCTCTGGACGGAACACCCTGTTCGGTAGGTTGACGGAAGGCTTTGAAAGCTGGAAAACTCAGCTGAGATACAACTGAGTCCCCTGTTAACATCAACTCAATTTGCAAAAGAGCGTATTTCATCCGTTGCAGTGTGGCCTTTCCCTGAAATGTAGAATATTGCGCATTACACTCTCACTTTTTAAAATTCTGTTCATTGCTATAGCCTTTTGGCGACGGTTTTGTTGCTGTTTAGCACAGTTATTCGCTACTAGTGAAGAGCTGTCGATGGTGAGAAGAACTATTTAGGTAACTGTCTTGTCCAGTTTTATTTAGCCACAGCTTTTGTGCCAAAACCGCTAAGTGGTGGAGAGGTTAGCTGATATCTTTGGCTCATCCTGTTATGACTGACGGTTTACGTGGAGTTATGCAGTTGGTATGGTTTTCGACTTTCCATAAAATCGGCAGTGGGAGCCTGGCGAAGTGGAGTCTTCTGCAGCCTGATCCTTTTCATCAGCTTAGAGGAGTTGCTAAATTTGCACAATAGTTAAATGACATTCCAACCACTGTTTCTAGGTTTGAAAATGATCGTTATTTTTGTTTAAAGTTAAACTAAGCCCACTCTACTTCAACCCTCTCGAAATATTATTATTATTCGGGTGGAATTTGTACAATGACTTTACCATAATACGCACCACTCTGGTATATATTATTTGATATCCACAAACTTTCTCAAATGAAGGACATAAAAATTGATTCAAATTTTATAGTTCATCAGCAGTAACATATTGATTACCGGTCGTGCCTTCTTTGGCCCAGATGTCGATAGAAGGAGTATGAATGACCTTCATATTGCGTTTGAGCATACTGATCCACAGTTAATCCTTAACAAACTTGTTTACTGATACTCGGTACATTTTATCGACCTTACTGCCGTTCCGAAGCACATAATATATGGAATCCGCATGGCCATTACTTTGTATACACAACCCAGCTGTCAAGCTTACTAACCTGTAGGCAGTAAGACCGATAGCTTTTGGATATCGTAACCTAACAGAATAATCAACTGCCACTCCAACCTACATTTGCTTAACCTGAGTTGTAAAGGAGCCATCACCAGTGAAGTGTAGTGTGGACGAAATTATTTGGCCTATTTTACACGGTTCAACATTTTGCATCTCGATCAATCCTCAAAATTCCAGCAGAAGAAAGACCTTACCGGAAACATAAATATTCTCAAGTATGGTTAAACAGTCATGTTCACTGAGGCCAGTCCTCATTGTAAAATGTGGTTGTCAACTGATTTGCCGAGCTTTGCAAGTGGATTGCGGACGTTTCATCACCAATCGATGCTGCATAGTCGGTAAAGCTTAGCCAAGCTAACCACAGTTCATAACGTCACTAATACCGTGCAAATGTTTAGTCCTCTCGTTTTAATCGATCACAATGCTTTTGATAGACACTGACGCTGTCGTTTATGGGCATTTGCTGGAAGTAACATTTGGCGGATCATTCTTGGAAAATACAAAATGCAAATTCTTCTGGAGGGTTAAACGAGCTGAGTGGTCCCTCAACTAATAAGTAAGTTAAAATCTAATGCGCTCTTTTCATAAATAAATCACTCATATCTTAAAACGTTTAGGGAAGTAAATTTTAACTAACGCGATAAAATCTAACGCAGCGCTCTGCGGAGGAACGTGTTCTTTACCGGAGAAATTTTCACCGGACAGGAAATTCCGGCTGTCGAATTGTCCATTTCCACCAAACAATCTTCCAGAAAGAAACCTCAGCTAAGCTTTGGTTTCCCAAAGGACGGGTACCCAATTAAAGTTCACTATGCTTGTGAATCAGATTGATTAATGATCCATCGCTTTAACTATTCGTGGTCATAAGCGTAACGAATGCGCTAATGTGCCACATCAATGAATTCTTTCTGACCAGACTATAGTTGAGTTTAAACTTAATTTAACACACGGCAGTTTTATGGATGGGGTGTTTACTACAAGTAGTAAGTAAAACAGCGCGAAGCAATTCAATAATTAACATCTCCAAGATTATAGCAATTATTTGCTTTAGTATGCAAGACTAGGTATCCATAACAAATTATTTTATTGGTGAGTATTTTCAAGTTTGGTGTAGATTATGAAAATACCGAATCGTGGTTTCTGGGTGTTGGGGGCTTACAGCCATTGCACAATTCTATGGTTACGCGTTATTAAAAAGTAATGGTATCAGATAACAGAAGCATTCTGTTCAGAATTAAAACTTCAACCTTACCCAGTGAAGCACATGAGATTATGTTACTCAGTAGCGAGCAGCTGTCATTATGGTTCTAAATAACCACATTTTAACGTGAAAGTAATTCTGACGGGACGGAATCCAGGGGTTCGCGAAGGATTCTCATGAAGACGGGTATTCACACAACGCAACAACATACGCTCTCACTAATAAAAGGCATTGTGCTTTAATAAATGTTTGAATTATTAAGTGATGGCGTGGCGATTATCGATATTCAAATGAGTACAGAGGATGTGCTCATTGTAATGGGAAACTTGTTGTCACGCACGAATAAGTCTTGACTTGAAACCCTTTTTGCCGCGGTATCATTTTGAATGTGAAGTAGTGAACTCATATTAAGTCATTGAAACCCTTTTTGCCGCGGTATCATTTTCAATGTGAAGTAGTGAACTCATATTAAGTTGGGAAACAGGCTTTAAAAATTTGGAAAGCCTTTCTGGCATGCTAACAATCCAAAACGCACTGTTAGGTACTTATGAAGTTGACGATGACGGAGTGGAACCTGGTCGAGAATACTACCAGAGTGATGCCTGCTTTGAGAGAGTGTGTTAAAAAAAGTGAATGCGGAAGTGGCTTGTTACTCTGAAAACTAAACCGCCAGAGTCCGAAGCTGGCACGTGATCTAGTAGAACTCAGGAATTTACGTACTCTTTATCACCAGGTTGTTATGGCCACACCAGTGGTACGATGAATTATTGTTCCAGACTCACGTGCCCATAGTGGTTCTCAACTATTCTCCACGTGGCGTAAAACCGGGTGACATTGGTATACAAGCTGGGTTTGCGTTGTGCATAAGATAGTGAAATAAAGTACATCATTAATTATTCGCACCTTATTTTGCGTTGGCGTGTGGTACCAAGATTGTGGGAGAAACGACCAATCAGGCATGCAAGTTCAATGAAAGTTCATCCATGTTTTGTAGGTAAACAGGTTATACATTTTTACAGTTTAAATGTGTGAAATTTCATTGGGGGCATCTCCTTCAATCTTGAGAGCAAACATACTGCGATTTTTCTCTTAAGGATGTTTCAAGCTAAATTTGGAGCAGACTTACGTTAAAATGTTTCAAGGAGAATAACCAGAATAACTTTTAATAAACAGCGGTCATTAATAAACAGACAAGTTAATTGAAAAATGGTGGATTGCAGCAGCTAAATCGAGGTGTCCTTAAGCGGCGGATACGGAAGCTCTTCGTGCCCAAAGAGACAAAATTATCTATTTCATCGTTCATCCAAAACCCTCCAGTGTCCAACATGTTTCCACTAAGATTACAATGTCCGGAAAGTTTCCTAGGTATTTGTGGGTAGTTGGGCGATTTGCAGAATTGGTATACAACCGATGATTCAATTGTGGCAGGTACGCACCGGTAGCGTAGCGCTACTTGTTTGCTATTCTGGTCAAGCGTCTGGGATCCGAACAGCGGCACCAGCATTTACTGCTGTTGTAAGCTGTAGACGACGATGAAAATGTGCACCGATGATGCGTTCGAATTTAGTGTAGCCTTGATTTGTTATGTATTTATTACATTTGTTGTATCGGAACAGGGAAAAACCAGTGGAAAATCTGTTGAAGTCTTGTCTGATGACCCTCGAAAACAAGCTGTCCAATTATCCTCAATAAACAAACTGAATTAGATGTTCGTCCAAATCCACAGTTAAAGCTCTCAGATCCCAAGCGACTGAACAGAAACAGAGAGTATTAGATAGGGCTTTTTGAGACCTCACGTTTTAGTAAGGATTATTTCACCCTCACGGTTGATAAACATTCTGATATAGTAATTCCAAAAATTAGTAGTTGAAACAAAATGGTGTGAGTAAAAACAGTACAAATAATTTTGCATATATTATAATGATAAAACCAAATTCTTGCTGTACAAGAGAGTCACTTTCCAAAGCGAACCTAATCGTGGTAAAAAAAGATATTTCGGTAATTTTATTTGGCAACATGCATCGGGAAAATTCACCTCTGCATCACACCCAAAATGATTGTGCGTAACTAGATCAATAGCTATTTGTTTTCATCTCTTCTATTTGTCCTTGCCGACCGGGCCTACTGATATCTAAAAATTACCGATTCTGCATTAATAAAACATTTGCGCATGGTTTCCAGTTACCTTGTTTGTTCACACGTTCATTAGGATAAAATGATCACGAATAACATTTATGTCCTTGTTTCGTGTGAAAATTTCCGTTTTAGCTCAGTATTCAAAGTCGCACTCTGCGTCTCCAAGGCAACGTATCCAAGTGCTTTCTTGTAAAGCTGTTTTTTCGTTCGCTTTATCGAGAACAGCCATCAATGAGACTGCAAAACCATTTTGGCTTATCGTACTTTTTAGAGCTTAACTAGCTGCAATAACTGAGTATCATAACGACGCAATCTTGTGTTCTGAACGATCAGCAATGGAATATTTCGGGAGGCTGGGTAAATCACTAAAAGAAGTAACTTGGCTATGCGAGCTCAACTAATCCATGTAATACAATATCTGTTTGTCTGTTTTTCATCCACAATGTCGGTGTAACCTCACCTGTTGAAATTATCGAAACCGCGAAAAATTATACATTAAGATGATCTTTTATTCCTGTATTTGAGTGTGACTAGGGAACGTTTCGAAGCCTCGGAAGTACTTCTTCGGGGAAACCCTGTCAAGATGTGACCCATTAATCGAATAAATTGTTAGAGACGTGTAATTTCCTCCACTGCAAGTTCCCTTCGGGAAAAATAACCTTTTGAACCAAAGTAACATTATTTTCTTGTCCGTCAGACGGAAGACTTGCTTCCGAAAAAGACACGCTGCAATGGAATTGTTTTGCTCCATTCACGATTACTTGTTATTTGGCTACCATTCCGAAAGCCTTGTCATATTTATGAGTAAGACGCAGACTAACTACACCAACAAGACTTTCATTGAACTCTTCTAGATTTCGCCAACTTAGATATGAATGCGACCCAATTGTTGACACGATTAACACCAAGGAAACCAAACGTTGAGTGTCACACTGAAGGATAGAGTGAAGCAACACACCACAAATAAAACTTTTCAAGTCCCTAGTAATCACCACCTCTTTGCTAGCTTATGGGCGTGTTCATGCTTACACCTTCTGTCTGGGGGTTCTTACTCAAGTTTTGCTAGTTCCTAAAGATCTAGGGGCGGGAGATATAGCACATTATAAGGGTTCAGTTGGTTGAGTTAGAATGCTCACACTCTAAATACATATGAGTGTAGGTATCTGAAGATAACAACCAAACCTTAGACCTGGCCCAAATTCACGCCGATTTTCCGCCTAGCCCATTGGTCCTAAAATTTGCTAGTCCACACTACTAAACAAGCAAATAACACTTAAAACTGATTTGGACAGCGACAAATGATTCGAATCACGCAATAATGGACTAACCAAGGCAGATTCTGGTGTTGGACACATTCTCAGGTTTAAATCTCTGACTGAACACTCTTCTTCTATTTTTTTGCATGCAGATGCACTGGCATCAACATCAACGAGATATAGTTCTAAGACAGAGGTTGTCAAACATCTGAAGACAACTTAATTTCACTGTTCGTAGAGGCCACGTGTCTCATAAAAAACAACCCATTCTGTAACCTGATATAAAGAAATCTTAAGATTCAGTTATATACCACTCTGTCATCATGTGTCCTAAACAAGCAATAGCAACGCGATGCTTTAATGATCCGTCCATTAACTTTACTAGGTACACTACAACTGAAATTGATGGGAGTTCCATGATAGGCAAGATAGCCTCTATTACCTCGATTACCTCTTGCATATTTAGTAACGTGTTTAGTCACTGCATGTGCAGGACTGTGACCTCAAACCTTGTAGATGCAAGTCAAGGAGCGAGTGTGGCCAGTTCATCTAAATTACCTGTACTTCTTCTCTTCTTCGAAGACCACAACCATATCGTCTGAGTATTCCAGATCGACCAGATTTTCGACAAAAGCTGCCACTGTGCACTGCTTGAACAATAAGCCACACTGGTTATATTGACTCTGCAGCAAACTGGCTGTGAACTGGACGGATATTTCCCTGCCATGGACTAAGAGTTTTACCGGTTGATCATGACAAAGATGTGGCCGGAAAGCCCGGTCACATCCGGCGTTTTTTCTAGTTGGAACTAGTCATCCAGACATGAAAAATCAAACACAACATTTGCCCTTCATTGATTTATCATTCTAGACTGAGATTCCATATGCTGCAGACCTACCGGTCTGATTTCTGTTCCTCGTACCAAGAGCTTTTTAGACCTCTCTTGAGAAACAACAGAACGGTACTTCAATGTTTCATTCATCTTTGGCTGCTGTTGACGTCTGAAGGAAGAATTTGCTGAGAAAACACGTCAATCACAACGCGAAACGAAAAAAATATAGTACTTGTATTATCTGATGACTTTGAGGAGTAGGTTTTAAAAGGTGGTCAGCAGTGTATGACTAAATAGATATCTAAAGAACGGTAGTTATTAGTTCAGAACTATCTCTTATGATGACATGATCAAGCAGTATGGGAATACACCGCGCTTTGACTGTTACTCATCTTCAGGGTATGAATTCGTCATAAATTCTCCTTTGTACGGGGAATGTCGTATCCCAAAACTGAACTTTGGCGCAATTCGGCGGTTAACAACTACCTGAAGGGGAAAATAAATAAAGACGGGTAGATTAGAAGCTGCTGTTAGGCTAGAAAGTAAAGCAGAAAACTTTTTAGTAAATCTTTGGGTCACCTAAAACATAGCATCTCATGCGTGAACGGTGCTGAGCCTGATATTTTGCCCAAATTAAAGCAAATAATAGATTGGAGATTATAATGTTTGCTAATTTGTGCTCCTGGTGTATTTATGCACCAAAAACATCGTCACGGAGGCCACGTGGACTTTGAAACTTCTACTTACGCAAAACAAAGTCGAGTTATTTAAAAAACACGTTTCTGTGAAGCAAAGAAAGAAACTCAAATGGCAGCTACGTATTTTAAGCTTTAAACAAGCATGTTTGGGGAAATTAATGAACCAGGCTAGCAGCACCACCTTTCAAGATCTGTATTTATGCGCATAAAATATCAACATGGTAATCGAAACCTTAATTTTGTGTGGATACTGTCAAACTTATCAAGGAGTCGTTTTCAGTAATATTTGTTTATTCGGGTATAAAAACAGTACCCGTATAACACTGTTGCCCTAATGGGGCTCAGACTTCCTAGTTATTTAAACAAAACCAGTGAGTGAATGAGTGAAGTCGGTGAAAATCAGACTGTCCAAACGTTTTTCCTAAAGTAAAATCATTACAAAAGAGGAAATTATAGTAAAAAGACCGTGTTTTAAGCCAAGGCGGACAGGAGACGTCATTAGTACTGATTTCAACGGGCTTAACAAAAAAGAATGAAATCTCAAAAAGCGTGCTAAATTTGGTTTAATTACAAGAAAGCTGTAAATTTAAACCTATTAGTAGTCTGAAAACCCTAACGAAAGTCCTACGGCTCAAATGAGCCGCGGAGAAGGACATTCGCATCACATATTTGCGTTTCTCGCGACTCAGTTGAGAGGTTATCATACATTTATATCAAGGTCTATAGTCCAGTGTTTGACATTTGACAGGTCCCCCGCCAGGATCGATAATGAATTATGAGGAAAATATTTTTTACTCGTCAGTATTTGGAAGTTTAGAATAAGTCAGAGATTAGTAATGCCAATAATTATAACGGAAAGATAAACTTTTCGCTGTAACCGAAGAGTTGGTAGCCAGATGTGCAGTCATTAATAATGTTCTGTCAAGGTGGTAAATCCAGGCCTCGACTGATGTCTGCTACCGTCGGCGAGAAACCTCTAATGGAACAGGTTAATGGACGACCAACCCGAGGTGATGTATATGCAGTAGGTGGGCGTGATTTTTCCGTGTTACGCTCTTACAAATGTCATTCGGAAATTCAAAAATAGCCGGATAGATGATAAATTTACGCAAAGCGTATAAGACAACCATTTCTATGACGGCTGACTGAGCAGAAGGTCACTGGTTTCTTCAAAAGAGTTTCCTTAGGAACTCACTTCCTTTGACTTCAGTTATTCTTAATGGTCAAAAAACAGTAATGCGCTTTGATGATTGGAAGGCTGAAATAAGCAAGCATGCTGGGCCGCAGATAAAACCTGAAGGCTTACTTGTTTGTCGGGTTTGTCGACAATCTTGCTTTTATTCTACATTCAAAAAATGTTTGACTACCTCACAGTTGCCTCGAATTGTTCCATAAATCATGAGGCACCATCCAAAAGCAGTTGGTAGTTGATAAGAGCCAAATACCATCTCAACCACCAGTCGCGGCCCAGTGAGACCGTTACAGGAAAATTCACTTGAAAACACAAATTAAGTTAAAAAACAATTTTCTTCCTTCTCAGGTTTCGGGGGCAGATTGTATAACGTTTCAATAAAAGAAAAAAGGTGTTTCAAAAAGATGTTTGCCACGGATATGATTCTGTTGTCTTCATTTGTATCTTTCCGCACGATTTGGATGACTGTTAGCTTGGCTCCACTCGAGCAGACGAATGAAAAGCAGGGAAACATACGGAGCATGCAAATCATAGTAAACATTGTACGTTTTGCACACTGTCTGTAGGTTGTTTCATTAAATGAAGTTTTGAACTTGGTAAATTTCGGTTTTTCTACGCAGATTTGATTGGTTAAGATGAACCGAATGTGATTATTCACACCAGTGAATGACATCAACTGCTTATACAAAAATTTGCTTTCGTTCGGTTTGGTCTAACGCATTTATATAATTGGCTAAAACACGTGCATGGACTGAACACTGTTCCAGTTAATCTGAACAAACGGACGATACATGGGAATCAAAGACCCTCGCCGCTGTTATTGTCACAATATGCACAGGGCACCATTTTAATGTATGTCCTTCTACCTCCTGGTTGACGCCAGTATCCGTTGTCTCCCTCCCACAATTTACGCCTGTAAACGGACGTCGCCACATTGGACATTCAGCTCCAAATCTTCAGCAGGCATTTTCATCTGAACAACGCACGGTCAAATTTCTTTGGTGTTACCAACAGTTCAGAATAGTTTTGCCTGAAACTTGTTGTCGATCGATATTTAGTTGACGTAAGCAATCCAGAACATGTCGTTCTGTTTGCCAGTTGCGGTTGCTAAGTCTAATTAGTGAGGCCTTTCAGTCTATCTGGGCTGCCTATCTGGTTGGTGAAATATCAAGTTTGTTATGCTTTACTCAGATGTTCTGCCAAGACTGCAAGTCTACATCTACCGAAAGTAAAATGTATATGGCTTGTATTTTGGTCGTTTGCTCAACAGCGCTAATTATTTACTCTAAGTGTTCTTCTGTAATAAACATCAGTGTAGAAAAACGTAATATCAGTGAGCTAATAACATATATAGTTCCAGATGACTTGAGTACAGACTATCACTAAAGTGTATGTACCAATCATTTTGACTTCTTTCGTGAGATTTCTTGAAACATACAAAATGGTGATTTAATAACCAAAAGGAACACTCACAGAAAACAGGCTTGTCTTTCTACCATCTTTCTTCTCACGACTTTCGTGTGTATATTTAATCAATTTTTAGTGAAAAATTTATCTCTCGTCAACATCTGCTGGGGGAGATTGTGCAAAAGAACATCCCCTCGTGTATTTCTAAAAATAAAACGTGCACCTATGGGACTTTCATTATAGCGCTATTGGAAGCTCTGCAATATAACAAATCTTTGTGGAATTGATGCATCTCTTTTGCTATATGGAAAATGGTAGCTACATGGCATGCTGCTAGTATATCCCATTAACTAATAAAACATCTCAAAAATGTGTATTTGGCAGCTGCCATTTCTTCACCTTTACTTGTTGAGCAATAAAAGGTTCGTAACCAAAAATACAAAACTGAATTTTGGAAATTTTTATGAAACTACATGTTACGAGACGACTGCAATGTAGTAATTTTCGTTTTTCTCCGTAGTCTGATTTCTGAAAGACCACAGCTGTCGTATATACCATTAGGAATCTTGTTTGTTCTGACAAAAATTGTTTTCTTAGTCATAGTGCCTCTTCCGGTGTGTGTATTCGCTTAAAGTCTCCGTGTGTCTCTAAATAAACCTGAGCATATTGACAATAGTTTAATGTATGGGGTACACGCAGCTTTCTAAACTAAAGCAAAACTTAGAGTACCTATGAGTAATTTCACTGATGTGCATGACAATATTCTACAACAACACTGCAAAACATAGTGCCTAAATGAGGCTTTGATGGTAACACCATTTTGCTGCCTAGTTTTTATGCTACCCGATGGAAGCACCAGAGCTGGGATTTTGTCAGGCTGCCCAAACCTAGTCAGGGGTAGTCTGGATGCCGGAGTTTAGGTCAAACCACAAACCTCACGGTCAGCAAATCTGCCCCCTAACCAATCAGCTATCTTGAGCTCAACATCCCGCGACAATGTTTGAATTTTCGTTGCTCTAGTCACCTCGTAAATATTTTTTAATAATACACAGAAAGAACGCTCTTAGTGTTTTGGACTCAAACTAGTTTCTGTATTCGCACTCTCGCAAAACGTTGTTATTTCTTGTAGATTTTGTAACCCTTTTTGCCATATTCCTGGGGAAATGTCTTGAATGTGAGAGAAGAATGGTTACCTTATTACTGATCCAATTAAATATTGATGCTGACGTTTATTGTTGAGGTAGATGCTTGCAGATGGGTTGTGGTGTCCGACTCAAAAGCCCGGCTTGTTGAGCTGACTTTATTAAACCCACAAAAATGGTGCCACGCATGCAGACAGGGCAATGGATGAACGATACAACATTGATAAAAAGGGTGGTAATTTTCAAGACTACCTATATTTTGGATAGGTGAACTATCTCGCCCAGAAAAGAGTCTCTTGCGTTACTCAGTAGCTAATCAATGGACTAGAACACAGTGACATTCAAATTTTAACGCGGTCATTTAGAGATTCTTCCGAATGGATATATTCTGAAGCTCAGATGTTGGCATTGGTTGAGTTCCGCGCTCTTTTTTATATTTCAGTATTGTTTAACAAAATTACGATGTTTCGAAAATCACATGTGCGTGTCAGAACGGTTGTAAGAAAGACCGTACCCATAACAACAACTATTGGGTGCACCAGTAAGTTTACGTAATTTTTTGTCATGAAACATTTTGCGGGATATTATCATGACGGAACACTCTTCAACCTAGCACTACCTGTGCAACCTAGTGCGGGAACAATATAACGGTGCACAGAAGATCAGAGTAAGGTAAAATCCATTCCTCGGTACAAAAATTGGAAAAAGAATTGCAAGTTTTGCTCCCCGCAATTGTGTATTAAAATATCCGCCTGTAAACGACATAAACCAGGATTAGGCGTTACTCCTTCGCTTAAAGCCACGGATTACAGTTTGCACTCAACCAGTTAGAAGCTAGTGACGTAGATGAGCGGACAATTTTATCTGTCAGCAGACGTTCAATTGTTTTGTTCCAAATACAGTGCAAAAAGTTCCTTTTCACAGCCAGAGAAATTGACATTCTTTATACTACCTTGTCTTCTCGGTCAGCTTTTCATAAACCTTGTGTTTAGAATGTGAGCAACAACTGGTTGAAATAACATAAAAACTTGGTCCATTTGCAGTACTGTGCAGGGTTCAAGTGCCTCTATGGGCAAAACTAGCGAAAGGATGTATATGTTTCAGTTCTTGGACGTGGTGGCAATAAAGATAACGTCAGCTAACCGGTAAAAATCCATCAGTAATTTTAACTGTGAAATTTCGCCTCTAGCTGGCAATTTAGTCGAAATTGTTGGTAACTGTGCTGCTAGAATGGATGTTTGCAGCTGACGAAAAAACAAAAATCCAGTTACACTTTATTACAAATATACGGAGTGTTAGTGCTTGGGCCATCATATCCACTATCAGATGAACAGATCAAATCAGCAAAGCCAACCCATGAACCTTGGGCCAAGTTTTCATTGCTTTCTTACGATAATATGTGAGTAAGCCTTTCAGCTAGCAGAGTAACCCTGAAGAGTAGCTGAATACTTGTGCTTGTCTACTCAAATTGCACCATCTTAAGAATTCAAGCTGTTCAGCCACTGTTGTAAGAATCCGATCCAAAAGTTGTGGCCTTTAGGAAACACTTTCCTCAGAATCTTAGCAGATTTATTTCTAAACGCTGTACTGCTTTTGCAGTTGCTACCTGATAATTCATTTCTTTGTTTGCAGTGAGCATCAAAAACACACACTAATCTGATCTAGCCTTGATACCAGACTTTCTGGAAGGGTCTGGTAAACCAGCTGCTGTTCACAGGCGTACGACCAACCAACAGCATCCTTAGCATGTTTTGTTCCACCCAATGAATTTGAAGGCTCGCGAGCATCACCTTGCGAAATGACGTTGGGTAGAAGAGTATGTTACAATACTCCTCCTATTCTAAGCCAGCATTGTCTGGTTTTCTTATCCAGCACAACTTTACCAACGACTTAGTTAAAAATTAGCAGTAAAGATCACATGATTTGATACTGGTTTAGTGGCAGAGCTCACTCTAGCTGACTCCAGGGTGCTAGAGAGCATCGTTAGAAAAGGTAGTTGCAGCCAGCACCCTACTTTTACTCACTGATGACGGCTGGACAAGCTGTGTACAGATGATCGACTCCACTCAAGCTGCTGTCGGTGTCAGCTTCTGTAAATATATGGGGGCTTATTTAGTTAAATAAATGAATTCAGGTTTTGTATGTCTGTCTAAAACGCGAAATGTAGAAGCCACAACGTTTATGATCATGTTTATCTGTGCAGAAGCTGTGGACGTCATACTAAAAATTTTGGCAAGGGAAACAATCAGTGTGAACACCTTCTGTAGGGCTAGGCATGAATGAAGGACTGCAACTTATCCACTGTGAATAATCCTGGGAGAACATTGGGCAAAGTTGGGATGCATATAGTTAGTTGTGACATTTTTAAGTAGGAAATATGAAAGACTCTAATGTACTTTCATACCGTGTGCGCACTTTAAAATTCTTACTCAAGTGTTGCATTCTGAGCTGTCTAGCTACATTTTTTGCTGACTTTATCTGGCGCTTTGGCATACTAAACTATGGTCTTTTGGAGACTTGGGTAACCAAAAGACCAGTTGTCTTTATGGAGAGGGTGATGTTTCTGATGATATGGTACGTTTTAACGTATAGCGCGTGACCAAAAACGATAAAGCAGAAAAGTATGTAAATTGCAGTTTTCTTACTGGCGATGCGATATATGGCTACGTATTGTTTAAAATTTCATAGTTCTCAGAACCTATTTTTGTTCTTACGGAAACAACCGATGCAGCATACGAACCATAAAGCACCTGAACAAACTGCGTTTTGATCCTGATGTGACAACAAATTTGGAAGATATGTAGTCTCCTTATACGGTTACCGACACTAGTAACAGAGATTAAGTCCGTCGGTCTTTTACAGATTTAACCAAACGATATATTCGTTACCGGAAATTTATTGCATCACGTCCCGTTATCACCATTAAATCTGTGTTTTAGTCTGTGAAATTTGTGTGAGGCCCTAAGAATTCTGGACTTATGAAGAACTCGACCAGGTAGTTCAGATTTGTGGTATGTCCAGATCAAAGGATCGCGATTTTCTTAGGTTATTCTGGGTTAAGATTTTCGAAATATGTTTTTAAACCACGGAGGGCAGTGAAATACAGTACAGTGCATGGCGTTTACTACTCTTACCTACGAGTGCACTGAATTTACCACAGTTATCCAACTTTACAAACTCTGTGCCACAGAAATTTTTTTTCATTAAACAATAAGGGGCCCTGAAGCTTTTTCAGTTTACATTTCACCAACTGTTATTGTCTCATAAGTTGTTGACGAGACTTTTGTAAATCGGATAACAAGCGTAGCGAAAAGATCGTTCGCCATTTTTTCACAAGCTAGTTAGCACTCCTGGACTTCATGGCTGCCATTCGTTACCATTTGGGTTATTTATACTTCATGAACCTTTCCCAAGCATTTTGAGCCCCATATAATAGTCAAAAGCGTGGTCTTACGGAGAACCACTAAATATATATATTATCCCCAAATTAAGCCACCCCGAACGAATGTCAGACTCCTGATAAGACCGTTTTAATCAAGCCTAAAGTTCTCACTACCTGAGTACTACCCGCATACTAGCAAAGGAGGCTACCTTGCCTAAGTTAATTTTCTCTCCAAACGTGGTCCATGATAAATAGATTATGCCTTGGATTCCTGACTATGGTGCTAACCAGGCATGCGTTTATTTGCAACATACAAGTTTGTCTTCAACTTGGCTGAGGCTTCTGAGCATGAGTTCCGGCTACGCCGACTTAATCTTTCATTATAATTCCTTGATAATAGGCCCTCTAGAAGAGGCTGCTGTATTAGAGCGCGAAACAGCCTTTTCTGTCATCCACACCTAAGTAAGTGTATAAGTTTACATCCAGGCTATCTCTCCCCGCGAAGCCAAGTCTGACCAAATTAGTTAGTCATCTGCACTTTGGATACATATTAATCTATTTCTGCATGTCCCATAGAGTTCTGATGCTGATTCGTTTGGATCGACCCTTCCAACCCGAGGGCAGGTGAAGCCCTTCCCTTCGGCCCTTGAACGTGCTGTGCGGGCATGCCTGCTCAGATGGTCTACTGCCGTCAATAATCGGTGCAGATTTTATTTTCACATATCATTTCTCTTCATTCAACCCCTGGCTGTCGTACCTGGGATTACTACCGTTGTGTTGTGTCGTTGCCGACTTGAGATGGCACCCTTATTACATCGGGCCAGCACTAATGCGCTAGTGTACCTTTACACAATTGTAACATCACAAGTTTAATGGTCAAACGTACCGTTTCTGGTGAATACGCCCCAGGTCCCGGTTTTCTTACAGCATCATGGGGCAGCTGAGTTCTTGCTGAGAGAGAATAGGCTGGTGGAGCTTCTTTGTACACATTCATTGCAGTGATTTTGTAAGCACCAGCACCTGGAGTCTGCACATAAAATAAAGAATCATTAATCTGTCACCAACTTCACAGGATGTAGACCGTTTCCTCCTTCCTGAAATAGAATAACTTGGCGCAGATGCTTTCTGGCTGCGAACTGTCCTGCCAAGCATTGGATCCACAGTGTACATATTCGGGCCTAATGATCCTTAGACTTGTGTTCAAAAAGCTTACCCGGAATGTCGTCGAACCGCAGACCCTTGTGTCTTGAACTCAGCGAGTAGGCTGGATGTTTTGGGAACACCTGCGGATCACTTTTCTCTGGCACATATGCTCCTGGTCCTGGAGTCACTGATTTCTCAGCTTCTTTCTGTCTGCTTGAGAGAGAAAACTGGGGTGAAAATGCCTTCCCGGTGTTTAGTATTTTAGAATCGGGGTTATAACAAGGTCCAGGACTGTTATCAACAGTTTCTTGTTTATGCTTTATCCCCAGGCTCCACTGAGGTTCACGGACGTGGGTCGAACGTGTATCATGGTCAGGGTAGCCCACCAATGGTGGGAGCTGGTAACACGGTCCGGGGCTGTTGTACATCGCAGCTATCGGGCCACGAGGTTTTGTGTAATTGTACACCATTTCAGGTAATTTTAATGAGAGTGACTGAAGATCTGACGCGTGTAGCCTGACGGAAATTGATTTGCACTTTGATTAGTGACGTCCTTTGGTGTTATGGCTACCTCGAAATTTTGTGCATTTGAACAAAATTTCAGACTGAATAACAGCCATAACAGCAATAACAGTAACTATAAGCTGGGTAACAGAAAAAACTGCCTCCCCGTATAATATAAGTTCTCGATCAAATACTGTTCCGCCTACTCTTCATTTGTGACAGCCAGAAGCCATTTTATTGGCCAACATTCTTAAGTACTCTCCGTCCTTAAGTCATCCACGTAAGTATAACAGAACACAGCATTTTAGACAAATTCTTCCCAAACATGGCCAAACCGTGTTTGATGCTTCCTGTAGACCCCGACCCTATAAGTTGATCAGAATGAGACAGGAAGTCATTTATACGTTGCAACTAGGTATCGTTTGTCCCCCCTCGAAAATCTGTAATTTCCTGTCCACACTGTACCCAAGAAATCTGATATCGTTGACCTTGTGACGATTATCATGAACTCAAGCGTTCTGCTGCACCGGAACAACACACATCCTCTCATTTCCATGACTACTTTATGGGTTTATCACATGCTGCGTTGTTATCGTAAATCGACCTCGTGCGGACCCAGGAACACTGTCCTGTAGATGGGGAAGTCCTGCCCAAAATGGTCATCGTCAACCCGTCCCGGTCTCGCATAATTCACCAGAAAATCTCCCAAATTTTTACTTGCGGCTACCCAACTTCATCTTTTAACCGGGAACATAAACGACTTCAGGCTTCTCGTGCCTCAGTTTGTCATCATGCTGTAACCAACAACCGATTTTCTCACGCAAAATTTTGAGACGATCGGGTTGTGCCCTTAATTCACTCAGGCATCAGAAGCAACTAAACCAGAACACTTCAGGAGTTACCCATCCGCTCACCTCATACTTTCGGCCGGCACTTCCATTTGGGCAGTTAGTGCGGCAATGAGTATGCATGTCAACTGACAGTTGCAGCCTTTAACGTTAAGGCAGAGGCTACAAAAGGTACAAACTTTCTGTGGCACTTTCTGGCCGTAAAGCATTGGCCACGTACCTTGCGTTTCAGTATTCCTCAAATCTGTGAGGACAATAGTTTGCTTCCGATATTGACGCAAAACCGGGTTAACATTCACCCCAAAATACTTAACGTTGGGAATAAACTTCCCGATTTGCTGTAGAATCTCAGTACACGTTAGGTAACCTCAACACTGTGGCTGATGCTTTTACACAACAACAAACCAACACTCTAACTTCGTTTCACCAAACGAGGAAGCTGGCTGAAGACTGCATCCCTCTGCGTTTAGAAACTAGGTTTTTCAAACCTGCCAGAGTCTAACGTCCACATGCGGCGTCACCTTCGATTACCAGTGGTAATGCGGTGGAATATAGGTACCTTGAGTACGCTGCTCTGTTGTTTGTCTGTTCTTCGAGCTTTGCGGTTAAGTCGCATTCAAACCATCAAGCTCAACAAGCAAACAACCAAGTTAGATGACTATTGAACCTAAATCGCCAGAATACTGGTATTTTTCTATTCCGGTCATCGTCCCCTTTACACAGGGCCATCTCTTATTGTATGGTCAGGTTTAACACATTTCCCCTTTAGCTGCATTCGCGTACCGGTCAGTTTTGTGCTTGAGTGAATTACTCTGGCAGCGTTCCACCATGCTATGGACACTTATATTACGTTCTACCGGTCCGAATCTCTATACGCATTGTTGTTTACATGCAATCCTAGACGTTTACGGACATTACGTGAGTTCAGGATGTCACCATTTTAATCAGGTAGATTGTGCAACACTGTTCTCTCTGGACTCAAATTAATGAGTGATAGATCAAGCTTCCGCAAACATATTGTGTCGTTCCAACGTTTGCCCACTTACTGCTGCGTGACGCTCAGTACGTGAAACATCAGTCGTTCAGAACCCATCAGTACACGACCTCGAGATAACCGTAAGAAGCTGAGAATTTAGCAAGATGAAATCGCAGGCCAGTTTCATCGGAACCCTCCGTTTCTCAACAAAAGCTCACATACTGAAGTTCTAAATGACAATCCTAATAAGGCAAAGGAAGTCAACGTTCTTCATCCCCATATCTCACAGAATCTCAGTCACTGGTCGTTCGTCATCCGCGCTCTTTCCATCGGGACTGCACACCCTCCAGATGTCCGCGAATGGCGAAGACCAAAAAAAGTTACTTCAGTCCTTCACAGAGGGTACTGTTTGGTCAGTGGCTCATGAAGTGAACCCGGACTCCGAATCCGGATCGAATGCAAACAACCACGCATAGTGGCTAGGCCTCTTATGTAGACGAACGCCGTTCCGGAAGCAGGGACCTTGCAGTCTTGTCACATCGGTGCTAAACATTCATTCATCCGGCGTTTCATTGGACCAGTTTCCAAAACTAAAACCCGACCTTATAGTCAATCTTTATTGAAATATTTAAGCCCAACCTGCGGCTTGCACTAAACTTAGTGGCGATGCGTTTCAGCTTTTTTTGCCGTGTAGAACGCCATTTGTCGCATCGTCGTTCCGGTTTTGCGCCTATAAATTCCGCCGATCATTACAGGCGCACTCTAACTTACTCTAAAATCATAGTTTGGACAGAGGAGCTTTTACATATTTCTAGCGCTTGGTGTTAATTAGTTCAAACCTCAGAATCTCCCCCAGACGGTCGCAATTTTGTTGGAATGTGTTCAATTTTACTCAAGGTCTTATTTGGGCGCGGCGTTCGCAGTTTCAATGGCTGCCACGGCTCAGCATCCGCCCACTTGAAGCACACTCAAGTTATTTTCGCCGAAACTATGAGGTTTTTGAAATTGTGACTTTTACGGGGAGTAAGTCTAATCAATTTGCATCTGCCGGTGATATTTTACTCATAGCATTTTGTTTAAGTGAGCGAAATTGCAAGGTCACGAACCACCAACTCTTTGTATTTTGTTAATGGTTTAAGAGAGCTAAAACATGAAATCGCACTTCACCATATTTTGGCGTGCTTCGGTGTTCCTTAAGAATGAAATAACATCTACATATTTATAATGCAAATTCCGCCCAGGAAGATCTGTCACTGACGTTTGTTTGCTTCACACTCGCCAGATTTAACAAATAAGATAATTTTGTTCGGCGAATCTTGTCACAATACATTTTCCTATGGAGATCGGCTTCCATTGGGTACAACGCTCTCAGACAACATCATGAAATGTGCAACGGAGATGCGAGGGCCATCTCTTTGGATGAGTGCCTTTCCCATACATACATAACTAACCTGTGGACAACACAGCGTCAGCAGGTAACTGTAAGTAGATTACCAACACAATGGATGATTCCTATTAGGACTATGACTCATCATAGGCGAAATATTCATAGAGCGGTCCTCATGATAACGGTAGCCGTTGTCACGCACCTTGACTACCTATCGTAACCGCCGAACCAGTGTCTAGCTGCGACGCTGATTATTAGGCCTCAGCTATACACAGTAACCTAATCCAACGGCCAACGAGGATCCGTCGTACTCATAACTGTACTCAATGCCGCCCACCTTGGCTACTTATCGTAAGTGCTAGGCCCGTGTCTATGTGTGACGCTGATTATGAGGCCTCACGTACACATGGTAGCCTAAGCCAGTGGCTCCCGACCTAAACTTACCACCTTGACGTGGCGGTCGGGCTTGAGAGCTGCAATGATCCTGCGGGCTACACTGCCTGGAACGTCGTTCCACAAGGTGCAACCATGCCAGGAAGGCCAAAGGGGATCAGGCAGACCAAGAGCAGCAAGATCCCATACTAGGAGTAATCGTACTACGAGTTGGTCTGAGGGTAAAGTCGTACGGTCCGCTGAGACAGGAGTGTGGAGGCAGTAAGGCCTTTTCCCGAGGCGACCAACGTGTCCATATTTATGGAAGCAGCGATGCTGCCTTCCACCGAGGAGGGACGGGTTAGAAAAAGTTCGACCCCACTCCAGGCAACCATCATATCTACATTTATGGGAGCAGCAATGCTGCTTTCCCCCGAGGACGGACGGGTTAAGAAAAAAAGGTCGGCCCTAAAATCTGCACACTGATCTCACAACCAAAGATTCTGGTGAGACAGTAATGCCTTAGTCCCTACGCCCGCGGGTTAGGCCATCCCCCTGCAGCCGATCACGTCAGACTATTAAATCATCAGCTCCGGGCGGGGTCCCCAAAGAAAACCCTGCTGTCCGCTGCCACGTGAGTCAGACTTTTGAGTCAAAGGCTCAAGGTTGGGTACATCAACCAAACCCACTTCTTCGGCCTGGGCAATCGGGAAGTATCATTTGCCCGCTTCTGTCATACTCATAACTGTACCCGGTTTTGCCTAAGTTGGCTACTTATCATATCTACTAGGCCCGTGTCCACTTGCGGCGTTGAGTATGAAGCACTGATTATGCGCGATAACTTAATCCGTCATGCTCATAACTGTAGGCGTTGTCGCTTATCTCTGCTACTTAAGACAAACTCCAGGCCAGTATTTATGCGAACCGATGAATACGAGGCCTCAACTATGCATACAAACCTAATCTAACCGCAAACGACGGACGTCATACCCATAACTGTACGCGATATCGCCCACCTTGGGTTCTTTTTGTAACCGCTGGGCCAGTGCCTATATGTGACTCTGATTATTTGACCTCAATTATGCTATCCAAATCCAGTGGCCAACGACAGCCCATCATACCCGTAACTGTGTGCTCTGTTGCTCCCATTTCCTGCCTATAGTGAACACCAGGCCAGTATTTATGCGGGCCGCTAAAGAGGACACATCAGCTATGCGTGATATCCCAATCTAACGGCCAACGTGGGTCCGTCATACTCATAACTGTAGTCAGCATCGCCTACCTTGTCTACTCATCGTAATTGCTAGACCGGGGTCTACTGGCAACGTCGAATATGAGGCCTCAACCGTGCCCAGTAGCTCAACCTAATATCCAACGACGGCCCACCACACTCATAACCGTACTCGATGTCGCCTGCCATGACTACTTACAGTAACTGACGGGCCCGTACACATGCCCCTAACTTACCTATGCCCCAACTGTACATAATAAACTAATCCAACGACAAACGGCGGTCCTTCATATCCATACACGCCGTCCGTCTGCCAACCACGTGTTCAAAATATACACAACCGCCTTTACCAAATCATGTTTCTATTTATTGGCTTTATCGGTATAAAAGTAATGTGTGGTCAATCCGGTTCTTAGTTCCAGGAAGCCGCCTCTACTACACAGGGTTTCTGAACGGACAAATGTATAATCAATTATGACTCGTATACATCTTCCGCAATATCATTATTAATAATAATGTTTATTTTCAACTTGTGGGTGGCACAATTAGACACATAATTAAGCACATAATTAGAAGAAGTTGTAGTGGCTAACTCACCAAGTGCCTAATAAATTTCTTTGTCCACAATTCCAAATCGGTGTCCACGCTGGAGCTGGAGTCTTACTATTATAAAGGTAAACTCACTACTTGCCCAATCAAGCCCACTGGCGATAATGAGGAAGCCGTTTGTACATCGATTATTCAACAGCGGGATTAGGCAACCATATGCATTATTAGGCGCAGCGAATTTAAAGTAAAGGGCGGTGTATACTCGTCAGTCTTAGGACCAAAATTAAAGGAGCCCTAGGATTCGAGGACCACGTGCGTCATCAGTCGTGCACCAATGAATGCAGCCGTAACAAAGACCTAGTGAATAGGAGGGTACTTGGTGTTAAAGCTGCTCATTTTGAGCACTAAACCCCAACTTCACTCCGATTCCGCTCCCCAATACAAGTACAACGTAGCTTAATAGAGTCGACTCGTAGCCATCCCATACTCAACCACAGTAGCAGCCTCGTCGGCTAGGGGCTACTTGCTGGGAAACCGATCAGCTAACGTGCTTACGTTTGTAATTTTCAGCATCCGATGTTATATAGATAAGCTTCCACCTCTCGAGCAGATATGTTGGAAGCTGCTCGCTAGTTCAAGCTATTCGGAGGCTCTATTCCCTGCCAAATAATCGCTCATGCCGAACTATTGCAATCCATCTAATTTCCAAAATCATGTCTACATATCGCCGAGCTGCAGTTGAGAAAACCTTCGTCAAAAAGCCTAAAGGCGTCTTAGTTCCGCTGCTCAAACTGGCCAAGTCTCACAGCCATACAGCAAAACACTCCATACTGCAGCGTGACACAAGTTTCTTGATTATTAAGGGATACACCACTTTGAGACCATAGGTTTTTCAAATTAGCAAACGCAACCCTCGCAGATTTGTGCATCGACCTCATCTGTCACACCACATTCAGAAGTAATATAACTTCGAATGTTAATATAACGCTTCACAAATTCGTATGCCTCTCCTTGGACTGTAAGTGGCATTTTCGGTGACTGCATATCCAGGAGCAGTGCTTCGGGGACTGATGACCATTTCTCTTACACTACTTTTCTCTCCTGGATTATAGTTCTATCCAGCTAACGTAATAAACTCCAGATAAACCAGCCCGTCATCTCGGAGGCCCTACTCCCTTCATTAAGTATTTGCTTGATTTCCCTAACCACGCCACTCCTCTGCGTGCTTATACCGGTTTGCTCCAAATCTCTTGTACTCTATTGGCATTTATTAGCGAATTCGGCCCGTGCTTGAGCGCTAGTCTAATAAGTACAAATCTTCTCCTATCCTGGCTCATTTAGTCACTTAGTGTCACCACACTGATTGTGGTAAACGTTCAGTTTCCTCTGTATTAGCGCACTTTATCCCATCAGATATCTCCTAAAACTCAGCGAGCTTTACTGAACCCACCCCCTTCCCTCATACTTCCAGGATTCACACTTAGGCAATACCCGGCTTAGACGCTCAGTTTGCCGTTATCCACTCTGCCTAGTCCGTGATTTACACCCCCAGAGATCCCCAAACAGACCAGAAAAATACCTGCGACCTCACACTGGCTTCGTCCCACCTCTGCAAATTCTCCTGAACAACTCGAAAACCTCGCTCTAATAAAAGTTCAGAATAATCACGATGGGCTGATTTGCGAACTGTGAGATTCACGTTTTCATCCCGTATGCTAGTGCGTAGCACTCAACGGCTTGCCGGGTAGTCCGGGTGCGTCTGGGAGATTTTGAGCTCGGCAATGTTGTGGAATATAGGTAGCTCGGGTGCGCTGATTGATTGTTGGTCTGTTCGGGCAGGCAAAACAAAGTCGGAGCTGGGTTTCTATACGGTACTATTAATATAAGACAAATTCACAAATTATACGAACCTCGACAGTAGATACTCGTCCAAGACAAATGGTCCACTTGGACTACAAAGGTACAAACCAAAGGAGCAAACAGGCTCCCACGTGGGACAGTCACACGTGCACAAAGTCGGTCACAAATGGCCGGATGACCTCAAGGCCAAATGGGTGAAGTGGTAAGGACAAACAAACGCTAGTTTATATACACGCACTAAACACAAAAGTGGGGCGGGGGTTACAAATAGGGACAGAATAAACGTGGGGAATTTCAAGTGTCAACGTGATGAACGATACACCGCCCGCCAAATTCTCCACGTTGATTCAGCGTACACCCCGGTTCTTGCATTCTACCTACGCTCAGCTCCATTCTAAGGCACCCCATCAGCCACCGACACGAATGGTCCGAGTCCACTCCTGCCACAAGTGCCGACTTCGATGGAGTACAAGCCTAATCGCGTCCCTCCAGTAAACACACCTTTCTAATATCTCTCTTAAGAACGCCGCCCGCCGTTCTAACATGCAGGGTTCTTACTAAGCCATCTGGGCTCGCCTCACAACTATCCACTACCCCTAGAGGCCATTTCTCACGAGGCAGGTCCTCACCAGAGACCAGAACCAAGTCCCCTCGTTTCAATCCTTGAGATGCTCTGAGCCACTTAGTACGCACCTGCAACGTCGGCAGATATTCCCTTATCCAACGACGCCAGAATACGCCAGCGAGATAATTGACCTGTTTCCAACCGGCATGATATCGCGAAGCCAAACCGTCGCGACCTGGTACCGCAGGACAGCATCGCATGAGCAAAAAACTGTTTGGAGTAAGCGGCTCCAAATCGTTGCTGTCTGATGATAGCGGGACTATAGGTCGGTTATTTAGAATCCGTTCTGCCTGTATAAGGAGCGTGTTCAGTTGTTCATCGGTCAAACACTGCTCCCTACATAAACATAAAAGAATACGTCGTACCGACCTGATTATACGCTCCACACACCACCACGGTGGCTAGCTGCTGGTGGATTGAAGTGCCACTGTATATCCATAGTCAAAAGCCGGTCTGATATTTTACTCTGATTCCACCGCTTTATATCATCCCGAAATTCCGTTAACGCCGCACGAAGTTCGTGCCATTATCACTGTAGATATCGGTGGGCTTGCCACGTCTACCAACGAAGCGCATCAAACATTGTAGGAATGAATCGGTCGACAGATTGCCTGCCATTTCCAAATGGACTGCTCTAGTCTTCAGACAGCTAAAAATACAGCCATAGCGTTTTTCCTGTGAACGGCCGCGTTTAGTCTTAAAGGGTCCAAAGTAGTCCACTCCCACGCACTCGAAGGGACACCAACCTGACTCTACTCTGTCTGCCGGTAATGGAGCCATCATTTGTGTACCGGGCTGTGCGGACCGGCGCCTATATAAAGAGCACGCACCAATCTCTCGTTTAACGGCGCCGGTCCCATTGATAATCCAATATCGCTGTCGGATAGAGGCCAAGACCTGCGATACCCCACAGTGCCCTACTTCGTGAAAGTGACGTATGATCAATGCAGTAACAGGATGTCGGCTGGGAGAAGAGCTGGATGTTTTACTGACTGACTGTAATTCGAGTAACTGAGTCTGCCCCCACGCACAAAATGCCATCGATCAAAACAGGTGACAATTTTCGCAAGCTGCCGTTTTGAGTCCGATTGCTGGGACGCTTCACATCCAGTACGGAAGCGTTAACCTGATGGCTCTTGCGCGAAGTGACTGGATTGCACGATCTTTATCAAACAATTACGTGCTTGGGAGTTCGGATACTGTGATAACACCGGAAGGTAAAGCCTCTTTCCTCGCTCTGCCCGTCTTAATCAATAGATATTGCCTGTAACGCAGTAACCAAGCCACGACCTTCTGTAGCTTCATCCAACAGGAGAACCGAGACATCAGTGGGCACATGACATCATATCTCTCCAATCGGTTAGCCTGTGCTACAAGGCTCTTCAGCTCGACACCATCGGGCTGCGTCAATCGAGGCTGTGGAGGCCAGTTACTCTCTAGTTCGAGTAAAAATTTGGGTCCCGTTAACCATCTACGCAGCGGACCGAGGTTATATGTCCCTCGAGAGGCAATGTCAGCTGGATTGTTCTCCGACGTCACGTGTCTCCATTGAGTAGGTGACGACATATCACGAATGACTGTTAGTCGATTTGCAACAAAGGTGCAAAATCTGGAAGATACGTTGTGGATGTAGTAGAGAACAATCATAGAGTCCGTCCAAAACACAGTGCGTTGGAAGTAGTCCTTTGTACTTGCCCCAATTATATCTGCTACTCGGACTGCCAAACACGCAGCTGTTAACTCTAACCTTGGTATCGAAACGGACTTGAGGGGGCCACCCGCGCCTTCGAGAAGACAAGCGAACAGCCAGAAACTTCAGCGTCCACCAAGAAGCGAGCATATGCTACCACACTATATGCGGTCTCCGATGCATCACAAAATACATGAAGTTCGGCGTGTGGTAACACTAACCTCTCTCGGCTTTATACACCTAGGAAATCGCAAGTTATGGAGGCTGCGAAGGTTAGATAACCAACTATCCCAGCGAGTGCGATCGGCATCATTTAACGGCTCGTCCCAACCAAGTCCACCTTTGCACAGGGATTGCAGTAGACACTTGCCTGGTATTAACCACGGAGAAACAAAGCCCAGAGGATCATACAGTGAAGATATACAGGAAAGAACGCCTCTGCGTGTGGGCGGTTTCGTCGGTAAATTAAAGGCAATCACAAGTGTATCAGATTCCGTATCCCACTGCACCCCTAGAGCACGCTCCATTGGCAATGGGTCCGTAGTTAGTTTCTCACACCGGACGTGAGTTCGTTGGATCAATGGCTGACAATACCCCGCGATCGTTGGAAGACCAGTTCCTCATGCGGAAACCTCCCTTTGAGAGCAAAGCACTTATCTCGTTAACGAAGCACTTGGCCGTTACAGAGTCCGGCAACGATTTTAAGCAGTCATCAACATATAGATTATTGTCTATTGCGCTGCAGGTTGAGGTGGCATAATCTGAGCCAAATTCCTCAACGGTCTTTCGTAAAGCGAACGTTGCGCAGAAAGGGGAGGAGGTGGCACCAAACGGGTGAGACGTCCATTGAAATTCAGTAGGTTCTCCAAAGAACTCATAGTTTTCCCACCACAGGAATTTCAGAGCACCTCTATCACAGGGGTCAACCTTGACCTGCAGGAACATCTCTTTGATGTCCGCTGCCACAGCAACTTTCTCTAAACGAAAACCGAGCATAACATTTACAAGTTTTGCGGTTAAATCAGGGCCCTGATACAGGTGATCGTTCAAGGAAACACCATGACATTTGGCAGCGCAGTCGAATACGACCCGAATCTCTTCTGGCTTTTTGGGTTGATAACGGGGTGGTGTGGAAGATACCACTGCTTTGAATTTAATGACAATGGGAGCATCTGCCACCCGTTCAATGTATCCTTTCTCCAGGTACGCGCGAAGCACCCTATCGTACTTTCCGTGTAAAACACGATCCCTGCACAGTCTAGTTTTCAGATTATCTAGACGTTTTCTAGCCACCTGGAAGTTATCGGGTAGGGGAAGTGTGTTATCCTTCCATGGGAGTGGCAGCTGATAGTGCCCGCTTACTCGCACCGCACCAGTCTCCGCCATCAACAGTGCTTTTGATCCTCTAAAGAGAGACTAGTGTTCGATGCTGAAGTGTCTGCGAATTCCGAGTTGTACAGTCGCTGCAAATGCTCCTGGATGCCCTGACTGCACCCGGTTATACAATGACTGACGACTTCTGCTTCGCCCCATTTTTCATCGGACCAAGAAGTATCCAACCGAGTAAGGTTTTCACAGCAAACGGCTGTTTTTCACCCCAGGCGCTGATCGAAGACCCAGTGCGCTTCGGATACGTCACACCCAATGAGGATTCCTACATCGTCTACAGTCAGTTCGTCGAAGGCAATTTCCTTAAGGTGCGGCCATGTGCGAGCCGCTTTCTGATAGATGGGACAGCTCGCATGGGTAAGCTGTCAACCACGAAAGCCCTGTCAATATCTATCGACTGGCTTTCATCCATTGATAAAAGCCTGATGTCATTAGCTTCCGATGTGCATCCCATGGAACCACCCAGGGTATCAATGGCCATAGACGTGGGTACAGCCTGACCCCGTTTTTAACCAAAGGTCCGCTTTACTAGCGTTATGTCGGACCCAGCATCTAAAAATGCATACGTTGTCACCTTTCCTGCAGGAGTGTCAAGCTTGACAGGAATAACTCCTAGGCGTGCTGGAAGACGACCACCTCGAGTTAAGGCAAAAAGAACCTCCGCCTCTGAAGACGGCGAAGCTTTGTTTCCAGGTTTCGATGAATGCAACAACCTATGATGTCGTCCCCTACAACCCGGCTGGCCGCATCAAACAACTGACTTGCAGTCTTTGGCCATGTGGAGTTTCCTAAGCAGACAAAGCATGCCTTATGTTCCTTATGCATTTCCATCTATCAGGAACTTCCATAGATAGAAAGCGCTGGCAGCCGAAAGTGGGTGGACTGTGAACATAAATGGCAAGGGCTTGGACCACTGTCTGCGTCTGGCCTAATGTTCGTTAGGAAAGTAGTGAAACCATCCCGTCTAGGGGCTTGGTTGGTGGAAGTTAGCGGTACAGGAGGGCGTCTTACGTCCCCCTCTCGAGCCAGTTGCCCAAACCGACTGCAACCCTGGAGCGTGCGTTCACAAACTCCGTCAAGTCAGTGAACGTTGGGTCCCGGCCACTCATCGATATCGTATCTGCCTTCAGCCCATTTGTGCTGCAAGCGAGGGAAGAGAACGCACGATTCTCTCTACAACCGCAAATGAGTGCAAGTCTGAAACATAACGCATTTGCGTCAGCGCATTTCACAACTGCGCATTTTTATGCACAAGTCCGATAAAGACTTGGCTGCTCCAGTGGTCTGTCGTGCAAATCGAAACAGGCTTTCAAGTAGACAGCGAGCAACAATATGAGGCTGACCAAAGGATTGCGTAGAATCTCCCGAGCCCTGGAGTATGCTACTTCCGGCGGGAGCATCACACATTCTTCAATGGCCGCCTTTGCGTCGCCTTGACAGTAGTGGATCAAATACAGGAGCCCTGACCGGCGTTCTGAACCTTGCTCTCAATGTATATCTCAAACTGGCGGTGAACCTCCGGTAATGACTCGATTACCATCAAAGTACGACAGTTCCACCTTGGGTAGTTCCACAGTCGCTGTTACTGGAGTGATGGAAACGGCCGGTTTTGGCGCTGGAGATGACTGTCTGGTAGCACCAGCATATCTTAGGGGTCTTTCGTCTTACTGGCAGGTTTCACGTACTGCGCCTAACCGGTCAGTTGAGGCCACTGGTTCCTAGGCTTCATCTGGCGAATCCTCTTCGGCCTCCAGCTCAATTTTAGCTAGATCAGTCTTGCTCTGTGCCTCTAAGAGAGCACGCTGGAGCTCGACTTCTCGCTTAATCCTATACTCCTGGAGCTGGGCAATCCTTAAAGCTTTCAAAGCTACACTACTCTTACGACTGGATGCACAAAGTGACTTACAAGAACCGGGGCGTGAATTAAACTGCATTGCAAGTGTTTCCTCCTCAGCTTCAATAGTTTCCGCGCCTAGGCTCCTGTATTCTTCACGTCTCCAAAAGTTGACATCTTTTTTTCAAACAAGACGACGTGAAATGTCGAGTACTGTGACGGGCGAACGGTATCTTCGAGTGACGCATGATACCAGAACCTCCGGGCAGGCAAAACAAAGTCGGAGCTGGGTTTCTATACGGTACTATTAATATAAGATAAATTCACAAATTATACGAACCTCGACAGTAGATACTCGTCCAAGACAAATGGTCCACTTGGACTACAAAGGTACAAACCAAAGGAGCAAACAGGCTCCCACGTGGGACAGTCACACGTGCACATAGTCGGTCACAAATGGCCGGATGACCTCAAGGCCAAATAGGTGAAGTGGTAAGGACAAACAAACGCTAGTTTATATACACGCACTAAACACAAAAGTGGGGCGGGGGTTACAAATAGGGACAGAATAAACGTGGGGAATTTCAAGTGTCAACGTGATGAACGATACACCCTTCCTACTCCTGAATGTACCCTCCCACCCACTCGGTCCATTACCTGCAACTACGAATTAACTCATGCTTTATTCTGAATGTAATTTTATGCTCATACCTGATGAAATGCCCCCCGGCAGTTGTGCACAAACATTATTATTACCTTACACTTTGTGGTTGCACAGTGCACAGGACAGTGCACAAAGGACAGGATGACTTTGGTCAGTTCATTTAAAAACACTTGCGGCTTTTCCTCCTCTTCGCAGATTAGAACGATGTCTGCATACTCCATATCGACGAGGTTTTCGTCAGATATTTAAAAACCGAGGCACAGAAGACATTAGTTAATTGGGACTTGTGACCATTTTTGGGTGCTTGTTATTTCCTAGCCTCGTTTGTCTCCTCTCGCCTCATCCGAATGACAGCGATGAACCACCGTGTGCCTCGATTGACCCAAGAATAAGTTTCATCCATGCTGGTCTTAATTTGTCACCATTCCTCGGCGAAGCCTAAATACAATGCTAACCCTTAACAAATCGACCAAGACCTTCATGTGGGGCTGTCCACGGACCCAAGTGCAGCATCGCAATGACGTTACCGCCACTACCATACCCAGTCTCATGGCATGCCCGTAGTTTACCATATCCCTAACATTTACTGGATGAGGTTGTTGTGTGCACCCGCAAGACCGCCTCAGTCCGCTTGATTTGGGCCAGGACCTGAAGGCACTAGCCAACTTACTGTGCTGTCCGCCTGCATTGCTCACAAAAATTAATTCTCCCAAAGTCACTATCGACGATGCGGTATAGCCTTGCACCCTATATAGCCTCTACTGAAGATCATAAAACAACTTACCAGCTGTGGTGACATCCTTGGCTTTCTTTTGTGGGACGCCTGCCACAACGATAGAAGACTTTTTCATATATACATCGTGAAAGGTTGCTTAATTTTGAGTTTGAGCCGACACAGAGGCCACAATTATTGTTCTCTTCGTTTCGAGATTATTTCCAAAGGCAACACAAAAGTAAAAACATGAAGTAACCGGCTCTTCCACAAATTTCTCATCGCCAATAGGGAGACATCACGCGAAGACGTTAGCAGCCATTTAAATATGAATTACTTGCACACGGTGGCCCTCGAGGACGTTCAAACAACTTTCAACAAAACTGAGGCCACATGGGAAGATCTTAAGGGATCAAATCAATACCATCAAATGCTGAAACCTTTTGTTAAACTTTTTCTTCTCCGAACTATGTTTTCAGAAAGATTTTGGGTGTGCATCTAAGGCTCTGCGCTCAGCATGACGGCTGCGTGAAGACTGTGATAAATTTTGTGTAAAAGTTTGTTTCTCAACCCGTTTTCTCCTTTACTGGAATTGAAGGTCTTTCGCAAGTGTATATAAGCAATAATTACCTATTTACACGCGCAACCTAAAAGCGGGGCAGCCGTTCGAAACCTGTGCAAGAAAAGTCTTCCATTGTTTCAGCAGGCCTGCTGATAAACAAACCTGGAGAATTCATCGAAGCAGATAGGTTTTGCGGATTCTTTTATGCTAGTCAGCACACGCTGTAACAGGTGAACGGCAAGGGTTTGCCTTCACCATTATACTGGCTGCTTCGTTACGCTATAGGAAAAACTAGTGGGTTTAGGGGAGCAAGTAGCAAGCAGTACAATGGGTCAACCAATGTTTCGAGGTTCTGGCACAAACGCAGCGGACTGTGATAGTCTTGGTTGTGCATGTAATACCCTCGGTCGATTAGTAGCAGAGACCGGTGGACTACGAGCAAACCATCTGACTGGGTATGGCAGTTGCGGTACCGTCATCGTGACGTCGTACATGGGTTCGCAAACAGATCCACATACGAGCATCTTGAGCGGCTCATTTGGGGTTGTCATAGTAGCTGTGACTGGCCAAGGAATCGCATCATATCAAAACCAACATGAACTAAAGATGTTCTTGGGCGCATGGTGGTTCTTTGGTGCCATAGTAGGCAGCTACGAGCGCGTCAGATTTGTACCCACCTTGATGAGGCGACATCGCCTGATTTAAAAACGATTATCGGCATTTGGAGAGAGAGTATGGAATCGTAGTGTGCTCTCGAATCTAACCGGCGTGGCCACATGCAAATATGGCGAGAGTTTATCAGCTAAATTTTCCAACACAGCTGGTTATTCCTTCGTCCATGAAGCTGGGTAGTAAGTGCGGACGTGGTAATAGACCGTTCTCGGAATTGTGGTCTAGGCGTACTTTCCTTCGTAGCTACCTCGGTTTACCGGGTGGTTAGGTGGCAGGCATATGAAAAGGTAGGTTTATAATGTACTTGAGCTCGCTAGGGCGACGAAGTGGGTAAGAAGACCATCACACACTTTTTCGAATGGTTCAGTGACGCTTATTTGCGACGTGAGTTAGGAAGCTACAATTTGGGGAATAAACCTATCATTATTGTTACCCATACCCTTCTGTGCAGAGTAGTAGACGGAGTGGAAAGACGGTCTGAACCCACGACAGAAGTGGCATCTGTGGCTGAGCGTGCACTTAAGTGACCTCTCGGGGAAAAGCATGCATTTTAAGGAAGATTTGTCAATCGTGTCTTCTACAGCATCGTCGGAGTCAGGGGATGCGGATGGGTAGAAAATGACAGAAAATTGGGTGGATGTTTACGGACTGTCAGCGGTCGGAAATCCTAACCAGGTAGAACAAATGTGACCGGGCAGGCAAGGCGCACTGGGGGATATAGGGGTGAGAATTCAGTGTCTATCGACAGCATAGAGGACAAAGAGGGGAGTTGTGGTAATCTGATGGTGTGTGGTACTTGCATGTGGTTTGAAAGACAGTTGGTTCCGGGGCAACGAAATAAGGTGGATGTAACGGGCGAACGGTATCTTCGAGTGACGCATGATACCAGAACCTCCGGGCAGGCAAAACAAAGTCGGAGCTGGGTTTCTATACGGTACTAATATTGTAAGACAAATTGGCAAATTATACAAACCTCGACAGTAGATACTCGTCCAAGACAAATGGTCCACTTGGACTACAAAGGTACAAACCAAAGGAGAGAACAGGCTCCCAGGTGAGACAGCCACACGTGCATAAAGTCGGCCACGGAATGGCTGGATGTCCTCAAGGCCAAATGGATGAAATGGCAAGGACAAAAAAACGCCAGTTCATACACACGCACTAAACATAGAAATAGAGTGGGGGTTACAAGTAGGGACAGATGAAGCGTGGGCAATTTCAAATGTGAAAGTAATTGACGATACATCGCCGCTCCGGAAATATGGCGCACTGGCATTCTGTCTTGTATCTAGCGCGGTGAATGTTCACAATGGACGTTCACAGATGACGTCACCCGAATGGTGTCCGATCTGCTGGAACTCCCTCGTGTTGACCGATATTAATTCCTGGCCTTCAACTACCATGACAAAAATGGGTTTTGTGTGAACCAGGATTTTATCCTCGAAATTCAAGCGGCACCTGTAAAGCGAAACATCAGTTTCATAAGAAATACCTTATACCAGAAATCACCTCTTCACGCTGAAACAGCCACGGTACGACAAATGAAAGCGTAGTTTCTGCGCCTTCCACAAATCCGCCTAAAGGATGTCCATGAAGCCTGGTTATTTTGTTTTCATCTGCGGGATTCAAAATTACACTGGCCGGACGTAATTGGTACAGTTTAGACGCCTCGGTAACATCCTTGATGCCAATGAAGCCAGAAAATCACTATCGCAGGAAGTAGTCAAAATTCTCTCAATCATTTTGCGCTTAGTTCTACCATATTTTTCAAAAAAGTTTCTTCAGCTCACTCGCAATGACGAGCTTGTACGGAGATATTTGCCAAGCCTTTTCCCCTGTTAACACACAAACTCCCAGGTATGGGTCAGATTTGAGCACTGAGTAATCAAAGGCGAAATTTCAGGTATGACTACCCTTGGTTATTGCCACAATTTTAAGTGATGTTGTCCAACTGAGAGAACACTCAGACCAGCAAAAGCACACCTTGGTGAAACGTTTATTTTGGTCATTCGGCGCGGGCTTTTCCTAATTGACTGCCGATAGGGCTGTAAAAAGGCATTTTGAATCAGATTCTACGGGTTATTTGCAGTCCATATAAAGAGTATCCTCAGAATACAGCGACCGGGACCAAGCTGGGTTAACCGCTGTTTTTCCCTATGCCGGATACACCGCTTTCGGTGTGCAAAACCCAGTTAATCACCAAAAGCTCATTATCATTCTGTGATGCGAAGTGCCGGATCCCCTCGGATCAAAACCAGTTTGATTAGACAGCCAATTTTCTGATGGAGTAAAGTTAGCCTGCGGAACCAGGGAGCCGTAATGTAACCAAGAATTTCAAGAAGTGGTGAAGACCATAGTGGCCTGGAATGTACAGATATGCCCAAGCTAATACACATAATATGACATAAACGACTGTGTTAATTTAGTTAGGTGAATTAAATACTTGAAAACTAATTAATTTCGCTGGGTGGGGTATCTTTAGATAGAGTTTAGTTTTTGGCCGCCCTCGTCACTCAGTCAATCCGCTAGTTAGTACCTTTGTCAGTTCTAGAAATACCAATCATCCTTCGGTTTTGAGACGCCAACAGTCTACCGGGCTGTTCTAGAGCTGCTCGGTTGTGCAAGAAAATCCGCGCATATCTTTGAATGGATGGTTGGCGAATTTTTGAGACATCGGATTTCAAACAACTGAGTCAACAGATGATCGTAACCACTCTAAAAGGCTGAGCAGCAAAGAATTCTGGGCTTCCTAACATAGAAGAGCCCACAAACTTGGAGATTTCGGTTCATTTTCGAATGAGAGGAACAAGCTTGAAGATCAGGAACGTGGTTTATGCTTTGTACCTTCAAAACTTCGTTTGTGGCAGGGCGTTAAATGAATTGCTCAAATCTCGCAAATAATGGAGTTGGCCGATGCAAGGTGAATGAAATTAAATACACCGGCTAACACGCCTTTATCTTAGGGCCTAATGTACGTATACCTATATCCCTCTTACAGGTACTCCCGATGAGCCACCACGGGCTCCAGACCGAAGACACTAGTATATTCCACTGAGTGACCCTGAGGCATTTTTGCAACGTGCTTAACTTGTGCCCACCGTTCCAATCCACGCACGTAGTTTCCTCTTCCATCTTCTGTCCTGCGTCACTCAATCGGCTCGAATGTGTGCCTTGTGTGTCGGGTGCTTCCAATAATACTTATTTCCGTAGCTGCTCAGTTCAGAATCGGTGTGTGCCGTCACTGTATCGCTGTTGACGTCGAGTGAGGTCTACCCACTGTAAATCAGATATGCTGATCTTCAGTTCCTGTTTTCATTTTGGTTTGCAACTTCTCTCTCTGATCTACATTGACAGATATTTGTTAGAGATAAGGAAAGACAACCACAACATGATTTATACAGTTAACGCAGGATCTTTCGTCATTTAATGGTCACGAGAGAAATGCCGAGTCCAATCGCTCGATCATCATTGGCCCAAATTCTGACCAATAAGACGTGCACTTTTTATCTGTGACCAGTTCCGGGTACGCCCACGCCATGGAAGTTGTTCTAGTGTTGAGGAACCGTCTCGGGACAACACAGCATCCAGATTTCCTTTTTTCTGTTTTCATGGAGCTCATATCCCGAGGGGCCATTGATCTAGGCACCCGAAGAATACCTGGGTGGATACTAATGTGCTCGGTATATGCGAACATAATTGTATTGCTATCTGACGACTCCTGGTCCACACAAGGTAGTCTAAAGACGTACTAGAGTTGGTCCGGCGTTTTGTCATGTACTTTGCCTCAAACTGCAGTTCTCCCGGATTTGAAATCCCCCCGCACATTTCACAAACTCAAGAATGAGGCACTTGGGTTGACATGGCAGCACAAGCCGTCGAGCAAACCTAGTTTCCAGTTTTATGACGGTTGTGTAACTGTCTAATAAACACCCAGAATGGTTCGTTAGTGGTTATCTCTACCACAAAACTGCCATATAACCGGTTTTGTGGTTATCTTGGGTTTAAAAGACCAACTGCACACAGCATTTTTTGTTGTGACCTACAGATAACCGTCCAATAACCGTGTTCGGCGGTACAACCTGGAAATTCTGTCGCCTTCTGGATGCGCATTGGCGACCGGCATTCGGCCAATACTGGGTCATGGTTGGCTGTTGGGTCCGGGCTTTCGACCAATCAGAGCCTGGTTTGATGCTGGACGGGAAAACGGCCCGTAGCTTCTGGCCAAACTTGTGCCGGATAGGCTTGTCGGCCGTGGCAGCGCCTAATTGTGAGCAGTAAAGCCGAATCCGTGTGGAATTTCAACCAATAGTATCTGTCAGCGATTTCTCCTTTCTTTAGTCTGCCATACTGATAATGAAAAATTCGATGAGATTTATTTGGTCTTCCGGTCGGTTTTACACGGATAAAACTTCTGCAACCTTTGTAGGATAGCCGTTTAGTGGAGGTTAGCACAGGACCCAGTGTAGTCGTGAGATAGGTTACCCAGACTGATCCAACGTGTCGATTCATGAGTCTGCACCCGGAACCCCGATTAAACAAAGATCTCGAGCTAGCTCAGTGGTAAAGGTATGAACTTACTGACTGGAAGGTCCGTGGTTTGAACCCAACTGTGGCATCTCGGCTGCTTCTGCCTGGCCTTGGACAACCTGACAGTATCTCAGGCATGGTTCTTCCTTCAGGTGAACTGGCAGCTCTGCGCCGAAAGGGTGTCACATCTGAGCGATTATTGTTATTACTATTATTATTCCTCTGAAAGCCGGTCAGTGGAAGCCAGCAATCCAGGGTGTCCGGAGCCCTCAAGGTACAATTAATTGGCCGTTGAACAATGTCCTAACTAAGCGTGTTCCATACGCCGTTCGTTGGTGGCGCAACTCATTAACTTGTAATAAAGGTATTTTATCAGCTTAGTTCTCGGTCTGAACCTTCCCGTCAAACAACCAGCAAAGGTGCACGGCGTCTGAGTTAATGTCTCAAGGCGCGTACCTCAAAGAAACCCTAATCTTCGGCCTAGATAACGGGGAGGCAACATTTCGTTATCATCAGCGACACCACAACGTCACTGTTCAGTACTGAAGACTCGCTGCCGTACAACCACCGTTTACCCGAAGGCTTTATTGTTAAGCAGAGGATAAGAGCGGATGCGGGAGGACTTGGTGCTAATCTACCATAATCATTCCAAGGTATCTAGACTCCCACAAATTCATCCAAGCTCTCTGGATAGAAACTGGAAACAATAGCGCGATTGATTTTTGTTCATAGCTCGGTGGTTAGGGAGCGAACCTAGTAATCGGAAGGTCCGTGGTTTGAACCCGACTTCGACTGCTCCCGTCTGGGCTTGAGCAACCTGACAGCATCTCAGCCTTCGTGCTAACTTCGGATGGCACGGCAGCTAGGCACAGTCAGTGTGTTACAGCTGAGCCACCGACGATCAACAGCCATATCTTGCAGCATCCCCAGCCATATGCAAAGGGGTCTTGCGGACCCCATCCTTGAAGGCAACTCGTACCAACGGTACCGTGAATGTTCGTGATCTCACTTATACTTCTCAGCCAGGTCAAACGCTGACCACCTCTGCCTGTGTCACTGAATTCGACACTGGGAACAGCACTCCTTTTGGAAAATAATGAATCGGCATGTACAATACATGGCCGAGCCACCACAGCTTTTGGTGCTGTGCACGTTGTTCTTTGAAGTACGCGCTGCATGGCTGAATACTCGTTTTCTGATCGTCTCGTAGCAGATTCAATGGTACCAGCCAGCACGACCCAGGGCTTTGAGTCAACGGTTGTCGAAGACCTGAAAACATCTCAGTTCCGCTGCTCGAACATGCCTAATCATAGCCATCACAACAAAACAACCCGTAATGAAGCGTGATACATACGTCCATTGAGATTCAGGGTATACTGCCTTGTCGCCATAGGTGTCTCAAATTAGCAGACGTGACCTAAGCATTGAAGATTCGCGCATCGATATCATCTGTCACACTACAACTGGAACTAATACAACTTCCAAGGTAAGTAAAACGCTCCACAACTTCGAGTGCCTCTCCTTGGATTGTAATTGACATGTTCAGTAACTGCATGTTTAGCAACAACACTTTGTGGGTGCAAAGTATGCGCCAAAGGACGAGATGACTTTGATCAGTTTGCCCAAAAACACCTGCGCCTTCTGCTCTTCTTCAAAGACGAGAAGGATGTGGTCTGCATATTCCAGATCGACAGGGGTTTCGTCAGCGGTTATTTGAACATCAGGGTTTTGAGGACCTTCAAGCGTTTTTATTATTAACTCATTGGTCACGAAATTACACAGGAATGGAGGGAGTGGCCACCCCTGACGAACGCCGCTTTGTGTACAGAGTATTTTGGATAACTTTCCATATATTCTCACACATCCGGAAGTCTGAGAATATAAACTTCCGAGGCATTCCTTGATGGGAAAACAAGGAGAACAGGACAGTCAACCGAGTCGAATGCACCCTGCAGAATACCGAAATCGTGAACCGTTTGTACGTATGACGTTATTCTAGCACCTGATGGAGTGTGGAGATTTGGTCAACGCAACCCCTACCAGGCTGGAATCCCGCTTGCTGCTCTCGAGTCAGTATTTCATGAGCCACCATAAGGCGACAAAGCACAAGTGACTTCAGCAGTTTCGTTACGAGTCAAGCTGATCCCTCTGCGGTTACCACACCCATCACGAGCCCCTTTTTTGAAAATGGATGCTGAAGTAAAAAACGATCGCTCAGTTGTAACACCCTTTCGGTGCCCAGCTGCCATGCACCCGAAGAAAGCACGAGGGCTAGGATACTGTCAGGTGGTCCAAGCCTAGACAGGAAAATTCGAGATACAAAGTTCGGGTTTGAACCACAGACCTCCCGGTCAGTAAATCCGCGCTCTAACCACTGAGCCATCTCGTCGGAACATGGACGCTCTCGCCGATTCTCCCCGGTTATCTATGGCGGTACTCTTCTCCCGAATGCAGACAAACAGATTGGACAAGCGGTGGCTTTGGACTTCACCCCCATATTTGAACAGTGTGGAATAATAATAATAATAATAATAATAATAATAATAATAATAATAATAATAATAATAATAATAATAATAATAATAATAATAATAATAATAATAATAATAATAATAATAATAATAATAATAATAATAATAATAATAATAATAATAATAATAATAATAATAATAATAATAATAATAATAATAATAATAATAATAATAATAATAATAATAATAATAATAATAATAATAATAATAATAATAATAATAATAATAATAATAATAATAATAATAATAATAATAATAATAATAATAATAATAATAATAATAATAATAATAATAATAATAATAATAATAATAATAATAATAATAATAATAATAATAATAATAATAATAATAATAATAATAATAATAATAATAATAATAATAATAATAATAATAATAATAATAATAATAATAATAATAATAATAATAATAATAATAATAATAATAATGGTAATAATAATGAATTGACTTTCGGATTCGTCCAGAGAGGCGGCACTTGTCCACTCGGTTTTGGCCAGTGTTTTCATACTTAGCTGCCTCGTCATAGACTGTCCATCTCTCGATCGCCTTCATCCACTATGGGGCTGGGCGAAAGAAGCACTGCGAATTGCGTTTCCTAACCAGCGCACCCCCTGAAGCCTGAGTAACTCATCCATCTTGAGACAACTCCTTCCTCCCAAAACTATCTGGCGTGCTTCATCATTGCTAATCAGGTTTTCTCAACAGACCCGGACAATTCTTTGGAGAGGCCCATGAGCGAAGTCCCCTTGAGCATTTCGACCTCCGAGGTTTCAAAGGCTGGTGAAGAAGTTTCGAGTAGCAGATCGATAAAAAAGTTGAAGAGGAGTGGTGAGTTTGCCTCTCAGGAGACTCAATCAACCTGCACAAAACAATGCCAGAGGGCACCTGGAATGCGAGGATATCAGGTTGATGCCATGATGATCTTCGCATGAGTACTTGTGCCCTTTTTGAAGACGGATGAAGATCGAGACGCTCCATTCCGCTGGTATTCTGTTTTCATCCCAAATCTTCCGTAGATGTGTCGTTGGACTGTTCACCATACCCTCACCACCTTTGAAGAACACGAGGCGCTGACCATCTAAGCCGGGTTGTTGGCTCTGTTGTTGATGGCGGGCTAGTGTTGATGTGGCGTTCAGGCTCGCTGGGATTTTTCAGCCGCTTTGCTGACGGATGCCAGCTGAGCTTCCATTTTAAGTGTTTAGTCCGGCGTTCAAGAAGGCGATCTTGCGGACTAATTGCCCCTCTGTTTTTTTCGCAGATTGTTTTGCCGACACGTGTATTCTGGCCGGATGGTTCAGTCAGCTAAACAAGGCCTGGGTGTTACCTTCATCAAAAGCTTCCTCCACCTTCTGGGCCCCCGCAGTCCGCCAGCGTTTCATGTCACCCTTCAAGATTTTGATTATCCGGTATTTTGGGGTTCTGTGTGCACCATCATCTTCCCTAGTGTTGGTGTAGCTTTTCTGGTAACAATAAGATCTGCAGCTGGTGTTTTCGGATGAATTGACCAGTCCTCCCGTCCTTTGGTGTGCACTTTGCACCCGCAAAGTGTAAGGTCATGCTCGTGGACATGCAGTCACTGAGCACACCACTCACAATCCAGGGAGAGGCACTAGAAGCTGTGGAGCGTTTTACTTACATTGGAAGTTGTATCAGTTCCAATTGCAATGTGACAGATGAGGTCAATGCACGAATCTGCAAGGCTCGGGTCGCGTTCGCTAATTTGAGGCACCTATGGCAACAAAGCGGTATATCCTTGAACCTCAAGGGACGTGTGTATCAGGCTCCAGCGCGAACTGTTTTGTTGTATGGCTGTGAGACTTGGCTTGTTCGAACAGCGGAACTGAAACATTTTCAGGTGTTCGGCAATGGTTGTCTCAGGACCGTAGCCCGTTTTGGTTGGTGTCGGAGAATCCGTAAAATTGTTCATCTCTAACACCGTTTCGGTGCCTAGCTGTCATGCCACCCGAAGGAAGCACGAGGGCTGAGGTATTGCCAGGGTGCCCAAGCTTAGACTGGGGAAGTCAAGATACAGAGGTTGGGTTCGAACCACGGACCTTCCGGTCAGTACGCTCGCGCTCTAACCGCTGAGCTATCTCTCTGAGAAAACGCACTTCGACCAACTCGACGACCGGAAGCACAAGCAAAACAATCACACTACCATACATCAAAAACATTTTGGAGATGACCGCAAGGATACTACGACAGCATGCCATAAAAGGCCTTAAAGTAAATTACGGTTGTATGGCAGCGAAGCATCGTTGTTGAACACTGATATCATACTGTCGATGATGGTGATCTGCTGATCTTGACGACATTCACTGTGCCTTTAGTTAAGTCAGGTGGCTTGGATTGGGTTCTCAAAGCTGGGAGCATACCTTTACTTAGCTTTCACTCATCCTCCAGCCAATCTGTCGTCAACATGACTGTTTTTACAGTAGGTTCCTAGCCAGATCAACTCGATACTACTAGGCTGCTGAGACGCGTTGAAAATGGACAGGGTTTCTGTGCTTCGGCACGCGTTATAGTCACGGGCTTTTTCACGCCGGAGCAGCACTTGAAGGCTTTGATGTTCCGCACGTGAAAATGATGGTCGCCGAATGGCGTGGGAATGATACTGGCCAATTTTCGACACTCCTCTGCTTTCTTAGTTCACCATGGGGCGAGATGGCTCAGCGGGTAGAGCGCGAATTTACTGACCGGAAGGTCCGTGGTTCGAACCCAACCTCTGTATCTTGACTTCCCCAGTCTAAGCTTGGGCACCCTGGCAATACCTCAGCCCTCGTGCTTCCTTCAGGTGGCATGGCAGCTAGGCACCGAAACGGTGCTACGGCCGAACAGTCTTGGTCCACTTGATCCCATCTGAGTGCAAAGTGAAGATGGGGTTCGAAATGTTAGTTACTTGACTTAATTAATTTAATCACTTTACTCAACGTATAACACTCGTGAGCTAAGATAAAAAGTGAGTAACGATCCATGAACTGCGGCGTGACTACAAAAACATTTAAAAAGTTAACCTTTCAGCTGTGGCACACTTTTGGTGCGTAGCTGTCTTGCCACCCGAAAGAAGAACGAGGGCTCTCGTATTTCCCAAGTCTAGACAAGAGCAATCGGGATTAGGTTTGAATCACGGAACTTCCCGTCAGTCAGTTCACGCCCTAACCACTGAGCTACCTCGGCTTTAAAACAATAAACAGTTTGCTGTTAAAATTCACATCAGCCGGATAAATCCACGAATAATAAGTATGGGTGGGCGTAACATAAGTGTTATGCTTCTCTCTTTCTCACCTCGTATGAACTAACACACTGTTGTTTTCTCACTGACCGTGAATAAGAATATGGCATAGCACTAAAATTTGGAAGCGTAGACTCGGGACTGCCCATGTGTATGTTGGTCCCTGTATTGTTATCCGAAGTCTCCGCTATGGGGCGATGCTAATGACCGTCTGGGTGGGTTAGAAGTGATTTCCGTGCATTTTTTGAGGATAAACAACAACGAGAGACCATCGGCATGCAAAGCTTGGCCACACTACGAGCCGCACATCGCCAACAGCTGGACTTACTCCCTCACAATGAGTCCTTTTCAGGTTACAAGTTGCATGCTGTATGGAAGGGACCATTGGTGCCAGGGAAGTGGATCCTTTCAACTGCCGTCCCTTCCCACAAAAAACAAGAGCTAAGTATGCATTCCACAGAAATGTTGTTCCAGCTGCGACAACCTGGAAATTTCTCGTAGATATTATTCCGCGAAAAGTCATCAACACTCGAAACCCCAGAGTCGCGAAAGTTGAATAGAATTTTGTCCAGATCATTGCGGACTGTCTGTGCCTTCCGTCTTCGGCAACCTCAACGTTGCTTTACGTACAGACGATTGACGTCTCTTTTAGACCTGGAATCAGCTTTTGACTAAGTTATCACTCCGTTTGTGACTCCGCCCATCCGACAAAGGTGTTTCTGATATCTCCATTTCTTTTCGACTCTACTCTCGGACCTGTGTAGTTATATTAGTTTGTGGGTAGTTGTTTGTTTTCACTGTAAGATGTGCTTGGTGGTACTACCTTCTTTGTGTCTGAGGCTTTGAAATCAAAATGATCACAGAGGAATTGCTCAAACTGGTTACAACCTATATAGCCAAGCTTGTTTTCAAAAAAGGCTCCGCTGATTAGGAGTACGGGGACGGAATCATGCTGTTGCAGTACAGTCCGTCCCACTGGCTTTTGGACATGTTTTGCACATTCAGAGTGCAAAATTGTACTTTAAGTTTGGATGGATGCGCCACTCACTCTGACTACAGGAGCCCGACCGCTTGAGCTAGTAGCCGAATCGGTTACTTAAAAAAATAATAAATAATCGTTCATCTGTAGCACCCTTTCGGTGCCCAGCTGCCATACCACCCGAAGGAAGCACGAGAGCTGGGATGCTGCCAGGTTGCGCAAGCCTAGGGGAAGTCGAGAGGCAGAGGTCGGGTTCGAACCACGAACGTTCCACTCAGTAAGTTCGCACTTTAACCACTTATACTGCTGGTTTAATTAGTGCCGACAAAGCGAACGCTGAACTCCGAAAGTTCCGTTCGACTTCTTTCAAATTGCGCACTTATAGCGCCATCTTGACATTAGGCTGTCGGTGAACTAGGGTGCA
Source organism: Clonorchis sinensis (assembly GCA_003604175.2). Lineage (NCBI taxonomy): Eukaryota > Metazoa > Platyhelminthes > Trematoda > Opisthorchiida > Opisthorchiidae > Clonorchis > Clonorchis sinensis. The sequence continues at coordinate 59,760,435 of CM030370.1, forward strand.
CAATGCCGCAAGATGACGGGTGTCTTTATTTATTTGAGACGGCTACGTTGCATTGAACATAGAAGCCATTAATTAGCTACATCTGATAAAAATCGACAGCCTGTCCAAAATTTTATCAAAAGATTGCGAGTTTGGAATAGTTTCGTCCACAATAACCGCTGATGTTGAATTTTTCTAAAAGAACTTGAACTGAATTAGGTTATTCTCCGATTCGCCCCAGTTTGGTCAAATTGGTACCCCTTTCTTTGGTGTGCTATTTCATTTTCAGGGTGGAGTAGATTCAGTTGAAATTCCGCTCACATTTTACGGACATTTCATGAGATACCTTCATGGGATATCTTTAGGTAGAGGATATTAATGATGTTGACTAGTGAAGTTCACTCATTTGCAAACAAATTTGTTTTTGCGAGTTGAAGAATTTTCAGCAACCTTATGGGTAGTGTATTACGTCTATAGATGTTGAGTATTGTTTGAGTTCTAGTGACATTCTGGTAGGTTCATATGTCAGTTGATCAGAGTCGTTTGCATAGTTTCCGCGATTATCAGTGGCAATTTTTCTTGGGCCCACGTACGTCGAGTGATTTACATCACAGACCGACCAACATATTTGGAAAGTGGACTCTGAGTTGTTCAAGATTTCAAGAGCATTGATCTACGTATGGATTTTCAAGATGCCACTATGTTTCTGTTTTCCTAATCGCGCCATTTTATAATGTTTTTTTTTGGACTTCGGTGGCCCTGGGTAATAGTGGCACCCAATGCTATAGTCTTACTTCCTTATACACACTGTGCTTGATGCAGCCTCTTGTTCTCATGGTGAGCAGTCTTGGACCTTCAAACAACAGGTATTTCAAATCCTACTTGCTCTGAAGGACTGCTGAGCCGTTTCTTGCTGCTGGTTGCTCACCCGTTATTGTCTCCTGGGTACCCCTTCTATACATGAGCTCGTCTCTTTGTCCTAATTCAATCCTTTTGTGGGTCGTTTTATCTAATACCCTAACCCTACGCGTTCTGTTATTTTCAGAAATCCGGTCAATTACTGACGCGTGACTATTCCCATGAATGTCCGCAGGACTATCAAACTGGCAGCAGGCGGCCTTGTTGCCGCCTTGGCCGCGTTTGAGGCCCAGGTGATACCAAGAAACTTCCAACAAACCGATAACGTAAAGGATGACACATCACGCTCATTCTTCCTATGGGCCAAGTCTTTCTTACAGCCTTTCAATGCCTTATCCTCAGCTTGTGCGCAGACGACTACCATCCCTCCCAAAGTGACACCATGGGACTGGAATTGGGACGGGCGCCATCCACAGTCTTCTGTGGTACAAGCGACCGGTGACAATTCTGACGGGCAGCTCAAGAGAAACACGTGTTCTCGTCATCTGATTTTCATAAGACACGGTCAGTATCACTATGCAGACTCAGATGAAGAATGCCGTTTGACGCAGCTTGGTCGAGAACAGCTCAATTTAACTGGGTTACGGTTAAAACACCTGAAATTTCCCTATTCTATCGTTCATTACTCCACGATGACTCGAGCTGTTGAATCTGCTGAAGAAGTGCTGAAACATTTACCAGGGGTCAAAGCTATCCCCTCAGATTTACTACGTGAGGGTGCACCGTACCCTTTGGAGCCACCTCTTCCCTACTATCGTCCCACAGCGGAAGAACTGAAAAGAGATGGCGATCGAATAGAGACTGCTTTCAAGTCATTTGTTTATCGTCCAGATTGTGGTCAGACTCGAGATACCTATGAAATATTCATTTGCCATGCGAACGTAATTCGTTACTTCGTCTGTCGTGCTTTACAGTTCCCTCCGGAAGCTTGGATTCGATTCTCCCTTGACCACGGAAGTATAACCTGGCTTGTTGTTCGTTCCGATGGTCGTGTTGCCCTCCGTTGTCTAGGTAATTCTGGATATATGCCTCAAGAAAAAATCTCGGTGCAGTAGCCAGCTCTTCGTTCATCACCTTACTTGATTCTGACTTGCCATGACTCGTCCGAAAGGAACACCCAAGTCGTTTTTAATATTTGTTCCCATTGTTCCACACATTAGGCATTTTCATGCTTTTTCATATTTTCCACCTAATCGTGTACATAGGAGAAAGAATGTGCGCCAGTACACTACTATATTTTGACTTGTATTCATCAGTCTTGTTTAGCCACTCCTGGTTGGGGGACAAATTTACTGAAGTAGATTTTTCGGGTATGTTGGCTTTTGCTACATCAGATATCAGAACACTTTGGACGTCCACCTTGTGTGTAGGATAGCGAGATGTCTTAGTCAGTAGCGAATTTACTGACCGGAGGGTTCGTGGTTCGAACCCGACCGCTGCTTTTCGACTTCTCCTGTATAGGCGTGGGCAACCTGGCAGTGCTTCCACTGGGTGGCATGGCAGCTAGGCACCAAAAGGGTGCTAAAGCTGAAAGGTTTATTTTTTATGTAGGGTGCACTTATATTTGGTAATATCGGTACGTCCGATGTGACCCAGTTACGTGCACGCCCAACAAATGCCTTAAAAGCCAAAAGCAACTGGTCTCGTGTGTGAGTCCGAATAGCCAAAGCAGAGGACATCAGTTTGCACAGACTGGTACGCTTTCCAACTTTCTTGTTAACCGCGATGCGCGCGACACTGGTAGCGAATATACGAACACATTAGTACTAAAAATTCGAATCTTGGCGGGAAGCACAATTTGTAGCTGGTTCTCATGGAACATCGTAGATGAAACATTCGATTCAGGCTTTCTGAGAACAGTGGCCAGGTCCGAGCGATGTGATCGTCGGAGTTTCAAGGACGGTCAAAATCTGGAAGTCTTTTGTTATGATTCACATACACTGGGGATATACCACTCCTGTGGACAACAAATCAGATGTCTGGCGATAGAGGTTCTGGTCAAACGTAGAATGACCGTTATGTCATTTGATTTCAGTCACGTCCATGCCCTTGCTGCCTATCAAAGTCTCTCCACGTCAAGCCGCTTAAACTCTCATGTGCAATTGCATTAAAGTTTATGGAGGGAGAACCAAAAAGAGCATTGAGTCGCAGATGAAAGAGCTTGTCTCCGAGTACGTCTACCACATACTGAATCACTGCAATGACGGTCACGTTATGTTTGATCGGAATCCATCTTCTATTGCTGAATGCCTAATCTCGTGTGGCAACTAGCCTTCAAATTCATCTGACGACTGCACCACTTGAGTCAGGCCTGGGTCTTTCAAAAACACAAACCAGCCTGCGTCGACCTTGGTCCATATGACCCAGCTGTACACTTTTGTATCTCCATATATATTCGCACGTATATTCGTCACTTGTGTAAGACATGATACGATTGGTGAGAACATTCGAAATGGCACCATACCATGCAAGCTCTCTTCCTCTTGTTTTTTATCCGGTTGCTGTTTGAGTTTACGATTTGTGCACCCAATGGCTTTGTAAATCTTGATGTGAAAACAGTACTCAGTGGACTGCTCTATATGCTAATGCAGTTTTCGGCATATGTAGCTAAAGACACCTTATCTACCATTGGAATTTCCCACTGATGTGGAAAAATCACAAAGATAATGGCACTGCTGTACCTATTCTATAGTTGTCTAATAAGTCCCAGGTCTAATTACTCGCAACGGCGAGGAAAAATCGTTCGGCTGTAGCACCCCTTCGGTGCCTAACTGCCATACCACCCGAAGGTTGCACGAGGGCTGGGATACTACCAGGTTGCCCAAGCCTAGACAGGGGAAGTCGAGAGGCAGAGGTCGGGTTCGAACCACGGACCTTCCGGTCAGTAAGCTCGCGCTCTAACCACTTGGGCCGTCTCGCCCTTCAACGGCGAACAGAGCTACAGCACAATGTACACTGTACGTTACGTATAGCAGTCTTTACTCAGAAAAGTGGTTTGCAAGGGAAAGGCCGGCACGTAACGAGACTACTCCTGCAAGAATGATGGTTGAACGCATGAAACAACCAGTTCAGCGTGAAAAGTACTGCTTTTTGTAAAACTCAAAAAGGAATAAAGCTCAACCGTGGAGAATCGTGGAGGTTGAAACAGATTAACATTAGCCCTAGTTACTTTGGACTCTTCGCGTTCCATGGATTATCATTGGGGCTTGAATTACGCACAGAACACTGTACTGTCGCCCATACGACGGGGCCGTTGTGTGTGCTGCACGCACTTTGCCGGTGATATCGACTGTGTACGGAGTGTTCCTTGCCGGAACATTATATATATATATATATATATATATATATATATATATATAGGCTAACATGGCCCCAAGATCCCATATTGAGTATCATATTTTGTAATACAAGATTTATTCGCCTCCATGGGAACAGCGTCCAAATAGAGTTCGGCCGTAGAATTACAGCATAGTGATACCCCTACAGCCAACCGTTACTTGAATATTGTCCGCGTCTTCATTCATTAAAATCACTTACCAATGAAAATGCTACGATATGCAAGTTTACTTGGTGACTATCTACTTTAAGAGCATTAATCAGTTTCGGAAATTTCTTGGGTACACTCTGCTCGGGGGCGGAGATCGGCCCTCGGATCTTCAGAATTGGCGATCCATGGTCGGTTCCATTTACGGACTCCCTAGACCCATGTTACCCTTAAGCGTGCTGAGACCAGTTTGCAGTAGACCTCTGAGACAACAGCGCCATCTCTGACATTATGCCTTGTCCAAGCTTTGTTTGGCACTTTCGATATCCCGCCTTCACAGCACATGCCAAAACCACTAGGCAACGTCGTTGAGTGAGCGTTTTCGCATCTCATTGTTTGAAACACTCTTCACCCCAAGTTGGGGGTATTAATAATCGGAAATCTCTGGTTCCCAGATCTCCTGAATTCGACACAACTCAGCACTGGGCAGGTAGCCACGTGCTTAAACTAATCTCAGTTCTCCTCAAAACAGTTTTCGGCTGCATTAAGCTACAGCTGACACTTGCTACGCCTTGTCTTTAGTTTATCTGTTGGGCAGTTAAAATGGAAAAGTGTTGAGCTCAGGGGCTGCGCATTTATGTGCCTGTGGGTGGAATAACCTCGATATTTCAAATTTTTGTTCCTGATTTTATGAGCACTGCTCACTGAAATATCTTATTCGGTATACAGAGTTCTTTCAGTTCCTCGCCCAAGAGGACTACATCGGTGTATTCTGATCCAAATCTCTCACCAACAACAAGCTATAAGTAGTTTAGAGGGAGAACAGTTTCACAAGACGGGTGGAACTTCCGTCAGTACGTGACCACCTAGTGTGGATCCGACTGAAGCATGAGTGGCTTTGTATCCTGTCTAAGTGCAAGCTAATCACAGCGCTGATCAGCAACTCGTGCCCGAACGGTCAAGTGTCCAAACGGTTAGCCGGGAGGTCGCCTGTTCGATACTCTCTGGAGTTTCGTGAAATGCGCACTGCTGATGACTCTTGATAAGGATGAAACAGCTGTACAGTAACTCTACACTTTTCAGTACAGATTGGCTTCACATATAGGACAAAGTCTTGGTTGAATATTCCGGATCAGTTATTCAGCTTTAATGACTTTACTGCACGCTGAAGCATCCCTCTCATGCCCGTTCAAGTGACCGATCGCTAGCGAAGTTGTAGAGAACCAGTGACGATAAGTATCCTTGTACGTAGGACACAACGTTGAACTTGGTTGTCTCTTTGCTATGCACCTGGATGCAAGCTTCGACTGATGAATAATAGAAACTAGCGTTACGAGCCTCGCGACGACACTTTCAACTGGGAGGACTATCCACAACACTACACGATTAGTCAAACCAAACGCAGCCTGAACGACGACGAGATATGCTGTAGTAGGCTACATGTTTTTTGTAATGGAAACAACATTTGGTCCAAGAAGACTTTTCTGGGACGGAAACTTGGTTTGGCTCTTACTCAGGAGAAGGGTATAAAACATTTTGGCAACAGTATGGCTGAGATTAGTTCAACTATAGTTACTACCGACTGATTTGCCGAGTCTTAGAAATTGATGTTAACTTTAAGTCGTCCTAACCTCGTAGATCAGATTTAGCTTTCCGTTGTCCTGACACTGTCTAGTTCACTGCATTCTTCTGTGGAGGGTGCTTACACTAAGTTGGAAGGACGAAAGTGGGTATCGGGTGCTGTCACTTCCATAGCGGTCCACTGATTTCACCTTCAAGGAGTCAGTCGAATCCTGATTCGACACCAACAGCAGCAAAAGCATAATTTAGCTCTCATGGATTGAGCAAACTAGAATAACTTCGGAATCGAACGCCAAACTGCTGGTCGGCTGTCCTGTGTACGCACCCTGCCGTTTAATATGTTGCAGTCGGTTTGAGATGTGTTCTCGATCATAAGGCTGGTGAAGCCAGGGACGTAGTCCTCAAAAAAGTCTAAGGAAACTTAGCTGATAATGCCTGTCAGTGAATGACACCAGTGATGTGCTGACACTCAACGGAAAATAATGCTTTATGGTGTTCGCTACGCTGTGAGGTAAAGCCCTAAATTCGTCGGGCGACTGCACTATCCTTCTATCTTTGAATATAACACCGTTATTCAGCTTGAGAGTTAACCTATGGTCCTTTACTCACATCGGTCGGGATTCATAATGGTCCCTGAAGTGTATGGATGCTATCCTGTGTCTCACGCGTGCTTGGATCCGCAGCTTCCCATGTGGGCTAAAATCAATCGCCAGAGAAAGCTTTAAAGCCCCTATAGAAGTAGAAGTGAGTATTTCAGAAACAGAAAATCGCTTGGAAATCCTCCAGAAGATACTCTATATGGACACCACTAGGGAGTTGTTCATCTCTAAGGAAGCTTGTGTTGGAGAATTCCTACATACATACGAGATGGCTCAGTGGTTAGAGCGCGAATTTACTGACAGGAAGGTCCGTGGTTCGAACCCGACCTCTGCCTCTCCACTTTTTCTATCTAAGCTTGGGCAACCTAGCAGTATCCGAACCCTCGTGCTTCCTTCTGCACTGGAAGGGTGCAACAGCTGAATGATTTCTTTGTCATTTTTTGTTAGCTTGTCGATCGTCCCGAGCGACTATACAACTCAGCAACAGTACCGATTTCACTACTAGTCATCCATCCATTATCTGAGGATGTCATTCCATATAGTTGGTTCGTCAGAAGGCATGAAGTTTTGAAATAGAGACTCTCCGGCACCTTTAGATGAGCAAGTTCAGGTTAGATGACGGTTCTCAAATAGATTTTTCACGCTCATCTCAGACGTTTAATGGGCATTTATTCCACCCTGACAGGGTTTTAAACTGTTGAGTATGAAACGAGTTGCTGCTTATCAATATGCTCAAACAAGTGTTATTTATACACAACACTTGTGAAACGGTTATTTCCTACATAGCCTAAGCACCGATTATAGCCATATCGGTAACCCATCTTACATGTCCTCATTTGGATGTAATATATATATTTACTTTATATAAGTAGCATATTGATTTTAATACCTTTGGAAGCAAGAAGACAAGATGCTTACGCTTGGAGTTGTTGCATGCACATGTTTAACAATCCGATATTAATATGCAGATTTCCTTGAGACTGTACACTGAGAGTGAGCGTCCTAAGTCAACTATAAGGAGTAAATTTGCTTGTTTACATTATCCGTTGGATTGCGTGTTGTTTGCGCGTTCATTGTAACCAGCGTAGTACGGTTAAGTTTGCCATCAAGGCGATTGTTCACGATTAAATTTAGTGATATCGCTTTGTATTACCTGCAAGTTATACTAAATGTATGTAAAACTGCTTTCCAAGGTTGCAGTTCAGCTGAGAACAACAAACGAGCAAACATAAACACGGTAGCCTTTCCTGGTGAATATTTCACAGAAACTCAAATGGGAGGAATGACGTTTGGGATAACCCAAAACAACCAAGTAGCCCATGTCCCAAGTCAAAAATATAACTGGAATTAAAGAGTTAACTTCAACTGATTATTAGCCAGCAGCTGTATCAGTAGGATCGGAGTTGAGGGTATGATTTATATGTCCCCAATACAGCCTTGATATGATCCGTGAAACCTGCGTAGTCAACGCTTCCTAACTGTTTCTTGGTTGGTGAGTCTCATGCACACTATGCATACTGGATCACCCATTTCACTTACTTTATTCGAAGCTAGGTTAGAAGGAAATTAGGGTCTGTGCTCGGGAGTTTCATCGGTTTTCAGTCCGACATCATATGTGTTACTAACACAACCCCGCCAATGAAACACTCCAAAGAAATCAAGTCAAGTCAAGATATTTGTGCAACTGGGGGCTAACTTCCGGCGTACAAAATCAAAGCGGAGACAGAATTGCATATGGAAGCATAAGAAATGAAAGGAAAATGCATACCCTTAATGTTATATATATATATATACTGGGTAGATGCAATAGGCCTGAACTGTTTGAACAAGGAACTAAGAACGATAGAACTGCGGGGTGAATTCTTTTCATAGTACATGTAGAACGGAATAGAATGAAGCGAAGTTGCTTGAGACAACATACTACTGAAAGCAAACGTATTATTTACAGGGCAATGGGCCAAGCAGGGAATGGGAGTTACTCAAGGAAGTATTGTAAGCGAAGATGAGTCTGAATTTCGACCAACTGGAGGTTGAAACGGCCTTGGAAAAGAATTGAGAGGATGACAGACAGTGAAAAGTCATACGCGTTGCTCTGCATTCTGAAAGCGAAGTAACTAACTACATTCCTTGATATGCCACTGCATCCAGGAACATTACTCAGCGATCGGACAGTGAGGTGGAAGTTTTCTTTAGGTAGTCCGGGGGAATACAACAGTCCAACACTGACTGCATTGTCGGCATATCTGCACTGGATAAAATGCTCATGGATAGGCGTGGTATTAATGTACAAGAGAGAGGAAAACGGAGAAAACATCTTTCGGAGAACATCCTTATGTCTCTGAAGAGTGACAGAGGTTTGGCTGCTCAAGCCCAGAGTCTGGCTTGTGAGGTATTCTTTAGAAATCGGGACGAGACTTAATTACCCATTACCTTCACGAAGAAGCTAGAACATTTTTCTGTTGGTTTCATCACGACCATCCGAACCACTCTGTTTCTACAGTCAAGCGAGGAAGCGATCAGGTATGCTAAGCAAACGAAGTCATCGGATAGCAAGCGCAGTCGTCGACAGGCAAACTGTTAGGGGATCATCAGGCAACAATGGGATCATTGGTTCACTTGAGAGTACTTTTTCGAACAGTTGCAAAAGTGTGGGTGTGCAAGCAGTTATTCGACTTCTCGGTGAACTGTACTGAAACCTTGCCACAATTTGATAATGAGCAACCTTTCCTGCTGCAAGGCGCTAGTTGAACAAGACAGTTACCGGTTCGATGGGAAATTCAGCGCAAGCCTTGAGTAACATGAGTAGCAGGACATCAGAAACACTCACTGTGTCAGACTTGAGTTCGGAAAATTGCTTGTGTACAGCATCCCAGGTAATATCAACAACGTATGGTTAGGCTATTTTCAGACAAACGAAGGCGATAGGTTGACAGGCAGTGTTAATGGTTTAGCGGTTAGGTTTGTATATGTCAATGAAGAGAAGATATCTAGTACTGTTGCCGTAAAACTGTTTCAAGGCTCTGCAGGTCTGTTTATACGTCAGTTTCATTCAGGTGGCAAACTTTTCTTTCGTTCACCGAATTTACTTGAGGAACCGTAATAAAAATCTGTCAGTCTTTAGTTAAAGTGTCCCTGCAGAAAACATTAATCAAAAGAGAATTTGAGCTAATCAGTTGAGTGCTCATAATAGGTCGAAAGACTGTAGAAACGAGAAAAAATCGATGGACAACACCATATTCCTGGATTGGTGTATCTTGTCTTGTGAACAGTCTCAGGCCTAAGCACTTGGGAAGAAGTTGTAATTTTTCTTCTAAGTACACCCTCCGAAAGACGGCTAAAATGCACCAAGTAGGTGAGCTAAAGAGAGCGCTTGTGTGGATAGCAAATATTTCGATGTTATTAGCAAACATATAGTCAAGTGGAGCACACATTTTAACAGGAAGTGCGTGAAATTGATGGGCTTTAGAATGAAACAGGTGAACCTAGTTAGGTCACCGGCAAAGATACAAACAGACAGGTACTGATGCAACGGAGACAGTCGGCGAATAAAAACTAAGCAAATAAACGATGTTTGCGATGAATTCTGATCACTCCAGAGTCAGACAACTATACCCTCTCGGTGAAAAACGGGACACTTGGAGAAACGTAAACCTTGAGTCCCATGAATGTGGTCAACCCATAGCCTCTATTGAGAGACCATCAGCCCCAACCAGATTGCAGCCATCAAAATGGGTGATTTCACTATCGACAACATGCAGTCAGCTTTCTTGTAACCTTAAAACGTCAGTGAGCTGATGTTCTGTTTGAACAAGCAGCTCAGCCACGTCGTTCACCTTTCCGAGCAGCAAACGGGCATTGGTAAAAATCATCGATGGTACTTGCAGTTTGTCGGTGTTTCTCTGGTTTCGGAGGAGACCGTTTTGATGATTCCCACTTGTTTGACATCTGAATACAGTAGGAACTGCATATAGTTAAATTCTACCTAAAAACCTAAAAAAAAACTCATTCGACTCGACCTTATTAAAACATGAATTCTCTGTGCTGAAAAAAGGCTGTATTGAGCGATCAGGAGCGGTTCAAATACAACCACCAATGAAAATTTATTGAATGGTTGTTCCCTTGATATATGTTAAATTGTCCCATCATTTCGATGTGATTACGTTGCAAATCTATGGGCTGAAATTTCACCCAAGGGCTGCATAAAACTTTGACTTGAAGTGCCTTGAACTCGATCCTACTTGGTTTCTCATGGAAGCGAAGTAAATCACTCTCATTACATTGGGCACTAGTTATAAGGTTGGCGAAACAGTCCATAACCGGCTTATCTGATTTAAGTAGCAAACGACGTTTTACGCAAACCAATAACTTTGTCCAAAGCAAGCCAGGATATGACGAACTGTCGTCACTTCACGCCATTTCTTTGATATCCCCTAGGATACTGAGGAAATTTTGTTGATGGCTCCACAGGACACTTCTTTGCCGGAACTATCAAAATTATGTCAGCATAGTGGTATCTCGACCAAACTCATTGTTAGCACATGGTCTAGAACAAGCATACCAACAAAAAACTTAACCGGGGCAAAGTGTTAACCTAATCGTGATTAATAAGATCAAATGTAAGGGCTTCTCAAATAAGGGAGAAACTCTATCCGTAATTCTTCCAAGCTGCAGATTAACTCAGTCTTGCATTACACAATGACTTTTCAGCGAGTAGCTTCAACAACTTCAGTGATTGATCGTTTCTGTCTGAGCAGAACGTTCGACTGGAATAAGAAGTTTGTACTACATTTCAAAGAACGTTTTTAAACATCTGTCGATAGCCACAAATTCCGAACGCCCTGCTTGTTCTTACAGTGATTTTCCAGTGCCCAAAATTTCCTTGGAAAACATCTGATTAAGTCTTAATGAATCTTTTCTGACCTCGAATGGACGTTTTCTTTCATCTATCTCTTGAGTTTTCAGTCCAATTAATTATGTAAGTTTTTTTGCACAATATACCACACAAGACGCTATCCGACATGCATTCAAATACTAAGTCCTGTCGCATTCCTGCGACGCAGGAGCTTGCTCACTTCGCAGGTGCAAACACTTCCGCACAATCGTATGAACATATACTGTGAACCACGTCCAAGGATGCAGAGGTTCAATAGCCGTGCCTGGGTAATCAGTGAGAGGAAATAGGCAGCGGTTTAAACCAAGTCAAGTTCATCAGTACGGTGGTTCGTTTCAGTTTGGGGATAGAGTATCTTCAGCTCGACTACCAATGAATATTCATTCACAAAATCCCTTCCCTCATTGTTGTGCTTCGTTGGATATGGCATCTTATAAAGAGGAATCGTTGTGACAGTATGTGGGATACAAAAAAATAATGTTGTAACCAGTCCTTCTTGCACAGTATACAACCCAATCCAAGGTCCGATCGAAATGGTCAGCTAAGTCGTACATACAAGTTCGTCATGTGCACACTAAAACAGGTTACACCTACAATGAGCATCCATTTTTCATGGCTTATGTTATGCTGATTTTTCTGCCAGACAAAATCCGTTTGATTTACAATACCGGAACCTGTGTCATGTGCAGTTCACCCAACTTGTATGCTCTTACACTCAGTACACATACCTCATGAAATATAGATGGCAGGCCTTACACTGCAATTAGAACCCACCGTATGTAGTAGTAGATATCGTCTATTTTTCTGTGGTGATAAAATGAAGTTTATATCAGAATCACCATGAAAATTTGATGTCCTAAGTCAGAATTCCACAAACCTCGAAGCTCTTCAAGACTAACCAAAATCGTCCAGTATCTTGGCGCTACCTTACTAGGAGCAGCCGACAAGAGAGACAATCGATCGACAGAATCGAGATGGCCACTGGGTAAATGTTCAATGCTTGAACGAAAAAGCGCTTGGAATCTTCCATCGATCTAGAACTGACGATTCAAGTAGGTTTGACTGCCGTTAGTGGAGTCGTGGCAACACGTTTGTCTTGCATTACATAGATTCCTTATCTAAATCCCAGGTAAATTGTAAAAGATACACACTGCAGTGAGATTCATTGAAGGCGAAATTCGAGTTCAGTGCTATTTCGCCTTGACGGTTTAAGACAATGGGTGACTTCAAGCAAACAAAGAATGACGGACCTCGGGTGCCACCCAGCTAACAAGATTGTGGACTGAGCACAAGCGAACACATTTGAGCATCTAATTAAAAGATGATGCAGTCATTTTATTCCAATCAACGTGCAGTTCTTGACTACTATCCTTTTGTTGTAACAAAATGTCTATCGTATGCTTCAGCAGATTATTCCACCCATCGTGATACTAGCTTGTAAACGGAGCTGGTTTCATGGCATGACCGAGTGGAAAGACCGGGTTTGGCATCTATAAGTACCAACTGCACTTTGCTGTCATAGCCGGTGGATGAAATATCTCAAGCTAGTTTTGCCAGAGTGCGTACGAACCTGGAAAGTAGTTACATCCAACCAGTTCACGCTTTTGAGCATCAAATATCGGCAGCTGTAATTGCGCATGTATATGCGCACAGTTCGAATCATCAACTGAGGAATTTAATTACACACTTCGCTCTGACCTCGGGGCCGGAATTTTAAACAATCTAACTAGCATTACAAGCTCAAAGCAGGTCTCCAGCGGACAGGCCAAGCAGGTAAAAAGATCCGAAATTCATTAGGAGGCAACCCACTCTCGTACGTAGGCTGTCAGTGCTATGGTTGTAAGGTAATCAACTTGATTATCAGGTGAAAGCACTAACAAAGTAAACCTAAGTGCCCCAACACGTACCAGACTTAAAGGTGTATCGAAAAAAGTAAATGCATACCATTCAGGTTGGTGCGGAAAACGCAGCTGCGGTAAACACGGGGTCAGTGAATAAGTCACACATTCTCCATCGATGTAACTCTGCCTTTTGAAAATAATACGAGGTAGTTCCTCTAGTTTAGTACGTCCGACCTCTCACTCAAATGGCCCTCCCAAACAAAGCAGACGTAGACCAAGCCACATCCCTGACGTACGACCGTAAGCTTGCTTTATTCCAATTATTCGGCCCACTGCAAATGGTGAGATTTGGATTGTTTAAACCTATAGTTAACTTGCACCAGGCCAAAGAGGAATAACTGAAAACATCTTTTTGCCTGGTACCTCTTATTATATACCGGTGTGTGTAACTTACATCAAATTCTATTCCTGTTCATATACAATGATGCCGGGATCCTACAGTGCCAGCTCCACGGACTGGTTTATTCCTGTCACCAAATGTTGTACTTTGGGAGTATCACTTCACAATGTGCTCTCGTATTGAATCAACAGTATCCAAGGCATCGTTGGTGAATAACTGCGATGTCTGAATGGATACCCGTTACTACCACCCTAACTGAAACAAACCCGGCAAGGCAAATTTCCTCTCGGAAGATAGTCTGTCAATCGAGAAGCAAGTAAACTCAGGACCGTGCATTTCGCACTTTCCTCGGAAGCAGATTCTATCGGGGAGAAGCACTATGTTGTGAGTTATAAACTAGGTCAGTTCTGGAGCGCTACGCTACCAATTCTCGTTTAATTTATCGATATCACCTCACCTGTTTGAAGCTCGCGTAGCGACTCGGGTCAGCGAGCCCATGTTAGCACGATGTACTGACGAACCTTCACTAGTTTTATTGGTCCACTCTGTACGAATTTTGATGGTTGACGTTCCGGGTTGCATTTCTGCGGCCCTGTACTGATCCGCCCTGCTAGTGGAAGATCCTTTTATCCAATAAAATCGACCATAATCTCGGAAATATTTGCTAGCAACAGCAATTCAATCATTCAAACATTACTGCCGATGCCCCTGGTTTATATGGAATAACAGCCGTCCCAAGCCATTCTCTTTTGGGCTTTGCCACCGGTACCAACACCCTTAGTAATTGACGCCTAATCAAACTAGTTGGATATCCACTACCCCGAAGTTTGTTCTTTACTTCGATTTGGGCCGCTGTTCGATCAACTTCCTCTGTGCACAGGGCTCTTACACGCTTAAACATTGATGAGGCAATACTAGCGAATACCAACTTCAGATGGGCAGACGAGTAGTTCAAAACTGCCCCAGTGTCAGTTGGCTTCTCGTATACTGTGGTCTTTAGTTTCCTCCCGACCTTGTGTGTCATGCAGTCTAAAAATGCCATTGTACCCTAGAGCTTTCTGTTCAAATTCTTCCATAAATATATGTGCCAAAACCGGCGATATTGGAAATCCTATTGCTAGACCTTGTTCTTGAGTGTAAACCACGGAATCAAAAACGAAGTGGGTGAGATTCAGGCATGCTTTTATGCCTTCTACCATTTCATCTACTGTAAATTGTGTCCGTTCTGAAAGAGTGGTGTCTGCTAGTAGCAGTCACTTAGCTATTTCTAAAGATTCCCCTTTTGGCACATTTGTATATAACGAATTGACATCGAAACTTACAAGGACGTCGTCTGGTTCAACAGTGACCCCCGTTACTTTGTTGGTAGTCATACGAATTCTTAATGTGAGTACTAGATTTCCCGATGAGGGGTTTTAAAACACCGGTCAAGAACCTGGCCAGCTCATGCGGTGGGGAACCTATTCCGTCTACTATCGGTCTCGTCGGGAAATCTGGTTTATGGATTTTTGGTAGGCCATAAAGCTGTGGTTGGATTGCACTTCTGGGGTACAATCGATACCAATTACCTTGCCCTAAGTGGTTTATCACGGACCACAAATATTTGCCAACTTTAGCTTTACTCCTATTCATTATAGATGTAATATCGATCTGTCGGTAGGGACCCTCAGCTAGGTATTGCTTGACCTTCTATAGATAATCACTTCTGTTAATAACAACAATGGCCTTACCCTTGTCCGCCTTTGTAATCAATATGTTGTCCACCTTTTTAGGGTGTTTAAATATCTTTGCTCTGTTGGAGCTCCCGGCTGCTGGGACTAAAGGACTGTGATTAGCTGTACCCGTAGCTTCTCTGCCTCCATTGGCGGAATTTTTCGGAACACAAATTCAACGCTAGGAATTATTTCTTACGCCCTTATTACCCTTTTGCTTACTGCAAAATTCAAGCCTTTCTCTAACAGACAACGCTCTTCCTCACTTAGCCGTCTGTGTGATAAATTTACCACGCAACAATAGCTAGCAGAGGGTTCAGGCCGAGTCACGGGCTTACTAGAATTCTGAGTTCTAGAAAGTAACTTTTCGAACTTGTGGATTTGTCTCTCTTTGCAGTGTTGTCCTTGCATGGCTTTCACTTATGTTGCTTTGGTTTTGAGTAACTGGAAGTCTGCGGGCGAGAGCACGACTTGAAGATCTTGGTTGAGCCGACATGCGTGGTGACGGGTATCAGATAAACGCCAAGTAGTCAAGTAGATCTTCTGTTTGAGGAATAATCTGGCCGCTGAGAATGTTATTCGGGCAGGAGCGAGTGACGCGTCCGGTGGCTTAACCAGTAAAGATATGGGGATCATGTTGTGCTTCAAACATCTTTTATTGAATATGCGGTGGTTCTCCCTGTTTGCTTCTAGCCTTGCCAATCGAACGTAGTTACTTGACAATTTGCGAACACGTGGTTCGTAGTTGTTTTCAATCAATTGGAAGACTATTCGAAAACTGTCTTCTTTGCTTCTCGGAGATAAAAATATCGCATTCTGGGTCTAGGCCAACGGAGTTTTCGTAGACAACCATTTTACCGTTGGGGTTCAAGGAAACTCCTGCATTCGCCTCATAGTCCCAGCAAGAGGGAACAACTGGCATCCCTGTCAAACACCATTATTGCACGAAAGCTTTTTGGGAGTCTCCAAAAACGGACCAACTCAACTCAAGTTGTCAGCTGTAAATCATGTACCAAGGGTATATTCGTTCCAGCTACCACAGTTTCGATCACGAAAGTGGGGGAGCGTGGGTCATACAGCCAAGCATTGGGGACAATGGCATGTTCAATTAATTTGGGAACTGGGTAACTAGGCACTGAATGCGATAGCTTTGATGCATGAGTGCCACTGATTGAGCGATTAGACCGTTTCTGCTAGTGTCACCAACCATTGGTGAGTTGAGACCAGGGAGGCGGCAGTTGTTGATCCGACTCAGTTTAGTGGTTTCATACTCCGTTGCCAGATCATACAGTGTATGGTCAGTTCCACTCAGCACAGGGCTGGGTAAAAAGGGCTCTGTGAGACAGGCGGTCTTCTGGCATGCGGAGTAAGTCCTAACCCGCGTAACCCATGAAGCGTAAGTGGGAAAGTTCTTTCTTCCTAAGACTATCTGGCGTACCTCAATCCGATGTTCTCACCATATCTGACCAATACTTCGGAAACGACGGTCAAAAAACTGACAACTCTCACATGTCCTCTGCGCGTAGAGGCCACGTTTCTGATTCATAAAACAGTATGGATCGCATCTCATCATTCCATGGCTTTGGGAGGATGTAGGGTTTTGTTTGGGGTCACTGCCCTTAGCCGCTGACTCAAAAGTGTGAGGTGTGAGACAGCGGTTGTTAGGGTTTTCTTGAAGGACGTTCCCCAGAGGCAATGGCTGAATAATCCGAGCCACTTGGCTACAGGGACTGGCCTAGCCCGAGGGAACAGGGAGCAACGAATTACTGTCTGACCACTAACGCGGCTGAGCACAGAAGTTACCTTCTGAGTACCACTATGTTCTTTGGTTCTAAAGGTCTTTCGACTGTATTGAATAATGCGCAGGCGGTCACGGTCAACGATTAGGTGATCAGAGTGTGCGGTTTTTGTAGTCCACCTTTTCTAACCTATGCTTCATCGGGGGAAGACCGGATGGCTGCTTCTATAAATATGGACACACTCGTCACCTGAAGGAAACGCCTTACTACCCTCACACTCCTATCGCAGAGTACAGTGCGACTTTACCTCCAGACCACCTCACACTACTTGGACTCGCTGTTCTTCGTCGGACTGCTTCCCATTGACCTTACTGGCACTGGACCTTTAAGAACCGAGTTTCGGGCAGTATAAACCGTGCGATTGCTGCGTCTCAGAAGCCCATCACGACGTGACAGATTTAGGTCGGGCCAAAAACGTCAACAGAGAGAGAACGTACAACCACAAAGCTCCAGGACATTCGCTAATGCGCAAGCATGCTCCGGGAAAATAGACAGGCCAACAGTGTCATAGAGACCAAGGAGCACCAAGACAGTGTATCGTTTATAAGCGCACTGTTGTTCTTGCACCCGGCAGAATGGGTGGTCAGTACAACCTGTCAAACTGAAATCTTACTTGCAGCTCTCAAGATGGGACTCCACATTCCTTCGTAAAGCAGTGAACAAATGATGCAAAATATTGTTATAATGAGTCAAGCAAATACTCCGGTGATCGTCACACTCAATGAGGGCCGCTATTTCAAAATGAATGCTACCATTAATTGAACTTTTGTTTGGGGCAACTCTTCTTGTAAACTAGAGGTAAATAAATCACACACTTTGAATTGTGTGGTTGTCCAGACCAAGGGCTTGGTCGTGCTTGAAAGAAAGTATGCCGTTCGAGCATTCAACTAAACGGCAGCTAGCAGTCATGAAAATTGTTCTTCAGATTGCTGGGGCCAGAAAAGATCTTTACGGTTATCCAGTCGTTCCAAACACAACAGCAATCTCTAGATAACGAAAGCAGCGCAACCGGGGAGGAAAGACAGTTATTCCAACCCTTTTTTGGACCTGAAGTTTAGTTTCCAACAGAATACAACTCTCAAAGAGTCCATCGAGGAAGCAGAAGCAGCTGCTGTGAGCGTTGAAGGCATTCATAAAAGCTGTTTGCACCCAATGACGCGCAGCCAGGGACGATGCAACACAAAACGAGTCGTTATTCCTAACGGATGTCTATGAAGAGGATACCGCTATCCGAGTGAAGAACCATACAAAAAATGGGCTTGGAGCGTCACTAGCAACCTGTTTTCGTTATTAGGGCTACCCGACTGATAATACCAGGTGACAGCCGATAAGACCCAATATTATTTTTTTCTTATGTGAACGTAGTTATATGCCGGCTGGGGGTGCCTCAGGGGCGCTCAAAAATAGGCAGAAGAATTTTGTGGTCCTCAAATCAAGCATTTAGCTCGAAAGCCTGACCACGAGGCAGCGGTGTTTGATGAGGAAAAGCCAGGACATCACAGTTTCTAAGAAACAAGTGGCCAAGCAGATATAAAAACCTCCAAAGGTGCCCTGTGAGATAGTAAAGAGGATTCCCTCCAATTTGAGAGAATGCGGTCATCTTTGCGTTGAAGACCTCGACCTAAAACAACCAAACCACAGTAAGGGCAACAAACGTACGGAGAATGGAGCCCAAACCAACCTGACATGATTAATTATTGGAGGGATTAAGAACGTGAAGTATGCAGATAGTGTTCTTCAGAGTTCAGCAGTAAAACAAAGTAGATGCTCGGAGTACAGGCTAAAAGTATTTACAAATGCACAACACTTCTCATTCAAGTGAGAACAGGAGAATGTTCGTCGTCCGAATGCGGGCTCAGGTCATTTTGATGCAACTTTGAGGGACTCTACAATGACAAAAAAACGATCATAAGTGTCGAGAAAAGAGTGGCATGAATGAAAGCTGAAGTCAATAAATCAACGACCTAGTAAACCCAAACGATAAGAAACGGAACTTGAGAACAAAACTGCCTATCTTCCAGTAAATTTAGGACCCAGTCATCCAGTTTACTGGAGCAAAGAACACAAAATGTGGCCTTGAACGTCTTCAACAACCCTAACAAAAATCATTCTTACATCGGTATTATTGGTAAATATGAGAACCAGTCACATCAGTCGAATGAGCGAGACAGCAATAAACAAACTCCTGGAGGAGCTATCGGGAAAGACAGTAATCCGGATCCTTTCGTAAAAATTTGAAAAACAATCGGTAGGCTAATTGCTCAACACAATGACCCCGTCGCGCCAAGTGAGTAAGTTAGAATTGGTTCAGTTTTAGGACAGGCAGAGGACCAACCGGATAGACTTCAATGTTGAGTAATGCTTTCAATTTTTGCTGCTTTGTGCAGGCAAATGAGTATTAGAGCAATGGGTCAGGCGGGAAACCTGCAAGAATTTGGCTTAGCGTGTTTTATTTGATGATTTCTTCTGAGTACAAAGTGAACGTTTGGTTTGTCTTTTTGAATGGGTGTGTTGGCGTTGGGAAAAGTTACAAACTGGTCGGATTAGCTGTGTTATACAAGTAGAAACCAGTTTCATTGATAACTTCCCTTGAACGACAGTCAAACATCGCGAAGTGTTGACACGAGCGATCTAGGATCCTATTTGAGACTGTCACCCGCTTTGCACCGGTTATTCTATCCAAACACGACGGCTTTGGGAATCCCACCGTCTCGACACCAGTCGCCATGATGGGAATCTAAATACCCGCCTCAAAATTTTCACATTTTCCGAGCTCACTGTACTTTACCCTGGTTCAGTCATGAGACTCTCGTGCATGCCTCGCCACTGCTGAGCCTCTAACCGGCGTCTGGTATTCATCTGCGATTTTAGGTGGCTTATTTAGTCATCGTTTGTGTGTGTGCAGTTACCTGGCTGTTTGCCCAGCGTAAAAGTTCGTGATGTCGTTACATTACATAAAAGTGCAACAAGCTATCGACTGGGAGGCCCAATAACTGTTCAACTGTAACACCCTTTGGGTGCCTGGCTGCCATGCCACCCGAGGGAAGCACGAGGGCTGGGATACTGTCAGGTTGCCCAAGCCTAGACAGGGGAAGTCGAGAGGCAGAGGTCGGGTTCGAACCACGAACCTTCCGGTCAGTAAATTCGCGCTCTAACCACTTGAGCCATCTCACTTGAGGCAAAATACGTCAATACTGAACATAAAGTTTTCCTTTTCTGAGGTGTTACTGAAGTCTCATCCGCATCGAGTATGCTCCTAAAAACAAAAGATATATTTGTTTTGGATGGTATTGCAGCTGTCCCAACACACTTCTTATTGGGTCTTAGTACTGAGACCAATACTTGTCTAATTTATCGTCTAATTACTCTTACTGAGTGTCTGCTCTCCCTTTGAACTCAACTTGTGCTGCAGTTTGGTCGACTTTGTCGGCACACAATGCCTCTTTGAATAAACGACTGTGGAACAATGTCAGCATACACTGTCTTAGGATGGGCCAACGATTACCCTGTCTCTGGTTCAATAAAATAGTTAAAACTGTTCACGGATACTATTCTCAGGGTTGCGAGGAATAAAAACAATGAAATAAATGAAAACTATCACCTATTCCTCATATCCACCCGGAGATATTTTATAAACAATTCGCACTCGCAGTCGATTTTACGTTATAACTGGAGTTGGTTGCTTCTCCCCTCACTAACTAACAAGTCCCTCCCACATCAGTGGGTTAAAGCAAGTCCTCAAAGTGGAAATACCAGTGAAATACCAGAGTAGCCCTTATTAAGGAACAAATGACTGACACTAAAGGTAACAATGTAGCAAGCCAGACACTGGTTGGCATACTGTCATATGTACTGTGATTGGTGTGAATGTCATACGTCCTTCCGCTTGTACGTGCGTGTTACACTATGTGCGTACTTCACACCTGACCCTTGGAGTGCGATGTCGTGTTACGTGCGAATGAGAACTGCAGTAACACAGCTTGTTCCGAAAGCGAGGTTACCTGCATTAAACAAACACTGCGAAACGAGGGATCTCCAACAGATTTCACAGAGCATACGCTTCATCTACCCAATCCAATTAGAGCAGCCAGAGAGGGGGTTGAAACAATTGAAACGGCAGCACATATATGAAAGTATGTGTTGCAGACTCTGAAGCTTCAAATCCACAGCACTTTCCAGAAGGACAACACATTGCAAAGATAACTGGTTTTCACAAAAAACGCGCTTGAGGCAGATGACCGAACCGACTGCATCTACAGGGTGACTATGTTCACGCTGGGAAAACCAGCGGACAACTAAAAATTCCAAGTAACGAACACAAACGACAATCTCGGATAGCTCTAAAAAATGCGAGGGAATTGAACAAACTGGAGCGTGACTCAGTTATCGTAATCCATGCACTAGTCGAGAACCGGGTCAACTTTAACAACGTGTACATTCTGCAGCAAAATTTCGACGTATATGCAGAATTGCTGCACTGAATCAGTTGCTATTCCTATGACACCGTGCGTTAACAGGTGTGATAGTGCTGAGTTACCTGCCATGTGATCCGGTCTAGTTCACCATACAAGTAAGTCTCAAGCGGGAGACCACAAGTGACATCACGGCTCAGTCAAAGGAAGCGGAGAGCGACTTGTGACAATACCTTCAGGAATAAAAGTGACGACGGTTTGACAAAAACACGCCGGGAGATATCAACCCATAAGAAAATGGATGAACTAGACAAAAAGCAGTAAAACTATGGACAGAACACGGACATAAAAGACGTCTTAAACGGGAATCATACTGAACAAGACTACCTCGTCCAAGGAGTGGTCCGGTTCCGGAGCATTGTCAAGGACGTCTTGGGTAGAGACATCAGGACTATTGTTCACGCAACCGTACGGGGAGTTCGCAGTCTAAAAAAATACATATAAATGGTTGTTATTAGGACCCCAAGAATTGTGCATTATTTGATTGACGGCAAGATCGGCAAAAATAACTCAAAAACGAGAAGTATATTGCTGATAAAAACCTTACACTTCGATGGAACGTAGCTCTTGGGCTATCATAGAGTTTCACGATGCACTACACTAAGGTGCAAGTTCAGACATGAATGCAGATTCCCACAACAAGAACATCATATAATTCACTAATTTCACAAATCCCGCAACCACCTACAACAAACGTACAGAGGCTCAGGTGGATGGTCGTCATAGGTTGGATTCGACATACCACACTTGTGTGCGGACTCCACGTTGTTGCTCTGTTGCATCAAACCCTAGTGTAACTTCTCAAGTTTGTGCGCGTACAGAAACAGTAAGTTCAGATAGGAATTAAACCATACATAGGTCGTTCAAGTTCAGTTCAAAATACTGATCACCAAAAGGAGCATCTTTCAAGTTTCCGAGGCCCTGTCCCAACTAACCAAGATAGAACTATTGTCAACGGGTGCTAATCCAACTGCTGGAACCCTCAATGTGTGTGCAAGAGCAATTTGTGCGCACATCCTGGTACGGATTTCCTCTTCATATGCCTACCTGATTGACGAAATAATGGAACAGATGCTAAAGGGTCTCCGAAACATGAGTGTTCAAATCAGCGTTGTCTGGCAACTTGCTAGCTTTCAACAGACGAACAGCATCGTTCTGATCCCCCAAGACCCTTATAAGTCGCCCTAGACTCATGGAATTTAATAAAATTCGACTTCCTACAGATGCACCAAACTGAAGTTTTAGAAACTGGCATGCATCAAACACGGTTACTGATATGGGATTAGGTATGTGATTGTTTTGCACTGTAAGAGCCAGTGCCTGAGTGTGATCCAAGACAAGTCGAAATTTCAAGTTTTTTGCCATCGTACTAACATACTTCCAAGTAACTGAAATTTTCCACACAAAAGATGCTGAATAAACCATGACAACACAAACCATGCGGAACAAATTTATTCTAGTGTATCGTAAAAAATGAAAAATGAGGTGACCGCTAAATCCTTGCATGCAGCACAGAATGCTAGCACACTGCAAAAAAGGAAGGAAATATATTGGTTGTTGGTCAGGTGGCTGTTGACGTGTTCGACAAGCTTAGCAATCGTTTTGTCACCATACAAGGAGACACCATCAGTGCGCAGTTGGGTGGGCACCTCTTGTTTGCTTGCATGCGTTTATATAGTATTTGGAGGCTATCTCTTATCTCTCAACGTCATAAGCTAGTTGGGTGATAGCGTCTTTCGTGAAGGTACTGATCCGATCGTGATCTTTGTTGCGTTGTGGTCTGCGTTCCTTTGAGTCGATTGGTAATCCCAGTGCCTTCTCTTTTTAGTAGCATCCTCACCCGTTTTGACTGGCCGATTTGCGTTGCTTTGTGGTATGACTTTCTCGAGAATGATTGGCTGGCTGCACCACTCTATTTTCTCCATTGTTTGGACTGGCGTCTTTGCGTCCGCTGGTCAATTTGGTACTTTGGCTTATTGACTGCGCGCCTCCTCCAAACCAATTGATGTGTCTGTCTGAATCGTCCCCTGCTTCTTTTACGAGTTCCTCATCTGGTTGCATGTGCAGTGCAGGACTCCGTGGTTCTGGTATTATCTTTCTCTTAGTGGTTGATAAATAGGATCGATTTCTATAGACTTGTTGATAGCTTCTTCGGTGGAGTACCATGCTTCCATTACGTGCACTTTCTTCGTTCTTGCTTGAGCCAATATGCGAACGCCGCTCCAGTCGAAGTCGTGTCCTTTCTGATCTGTGTGCACGGAGATGAGAGAAAATTGATCGTGTCTTTTTTGTAGCGAGCTTGTGTTCATGTAATCTGGTGGAGAGCTTCCTTCCTGTATGTCTCATGTATGTAACATTGTTCTTCATCATTGGATCTAATTTTGCTTTAGGTTTCGATAGTGTTCTCAGGTTTGTAAACCACCGTCGTATTGTGCTGTCGTAAGAGCCTCACTGTCATTTCGGCGGTGTTCCTGATGTATGGGAGTGTGACTAGTTTGCTTCCGTTTTGTGCTGTTGCGTTAGTCATGTTTGGTTTTCTGAGTGATCTCCAGCTAAAATTCCTTGGGTATCCATTTCTCAAGAACAATTTGTACAGGCGTTGCTCTTGCTTAATCTTGTAGTCGGTTGTACTGCAATATATCCCGATCCGTTTGGAAAGTGTCCGAATTCAGCTTTGGCTGTGACAATTTGGATGGTTGCTGTGGTAGCTCAGAATTTGGTCCGTGTGCGTCGCCGTCCTGTAGACCTGTTTGTAGCTGTCCGTTTGGTAATCTATTGATAGGGGCGTCCAGAAATGCCAGTTTTCCGTTGTTCTCTTCTTTGACTGTGGATTTGATGTCGTCAAAACTTTCTTTACTAGCTGGCTTACTCGCTGCAGTTCACTGTTTTTGATGATCACAAAAGTATCGTCCACGTAAAGTACCCGTATTTTAGAATTTATATCGGGCGATACAATCTGTTCCAGCTTTTGCATCGTAATTACTGCAATAAATCCTGAAATTGGCGACCCTATTGATGTCTCTCGTAGTTTTTCGTAATATTTTCTGTTGAACACGAAATGTGTGAGCAAGCATTAGTCGAGTAATTGCCAGAAATCTTCTTTCTCCAACGATTCAGTTGGCACGCCGACAATTCGGCCACAGTTGTCATGGCAGATTAGGAAGATACAACGGATCTATGACAGAGTAACACGTATGCCCAGGGGATTCACCCTAGTTGCTTAGATGTTTCACTCATACATAATGAACGTGCGTTCGTTATCGAACGAAATTAATTACTCATCGACGCGGAACGTAACTCCAACGTAAACTGTGGCGCGGCAGTTTAACGCTGGTCGGTCAGATATGGGACATGATTAAAACTTATCAATCAACAATGTTCCTAAGCTACACAGCATGCCCCGACCAGTCTACCCGTGGCCCAACAATTAGGGTCACGTACGCAAGGCTCGTTCAGTTTCGCTATAACTTTCAGCGAGTAACTATTGAACAATCAGACACACTACAGGTTTAGATAGGAATGAATGCTCGGTTCGATGAGTGGACTTGACTTTGTACGAATGAAACATGTTGAATAGCATCGTAACTGTTCACCGAAGAGCACACTCACCTTGGTGCGCCTATTAAGTCCTAAGACAAACACGCTCAAAACCACGCCATCCTACTCCGCATAGTTCAGAAATTTAAAATACCCATGATCATCATTAAAGACGGGTGACAGTCGTTTGCTCATAAAAGTATAGCAGTATATTTGCTTTCACTAAATGAGATACTCCGTCCGCCTGCGATACATATGAACGTCCGTGCTGCCTTGTGACGCGCTCAATCCCTAAGCAAACCATGCAGTGAAGTACTTGGCACACCACCATCTTATCTTCTAGACCTACAAGAAAAACTATTCACTGATTGAAAACCACCTGTCATCTACCTACGTTTATGTCGACATTTATGGTTGTTCTGCTTGACACTAACTTCGCTAGTCACTCGATAGCAAAACGGAACCGTCTCAGGTAAGGACCAGAAGTGACTTGTGCTTCGTACAACCAGGCCTGCCATCGGTTGTTCCTCTGTCATGTGAGTCTTGGTTATGCTGAGCTAGTTGGCGAATCCAACAGACACCGGACATAGGTAGATCGCTTACACAGCATCGACTGGCTGACCATGCTAAAACTACCACAGAAGTCAGATATTTAGCCCGTCTAGGTCAAATGGATGAACTTGCTGTTTTTCAAACCGCTTAGCTTCAGTCCGCTGAGAGTTGGTCTCAGCGTCCCGCATCCTGCATTTGGAGATAAAAGTTCAACCATATGATTCAGTCCCGAAACAGGCTCATTGCAATGCAAGCATAAGCATTGGCAAAGGGCTTGGGCAACCTGGCAGTATCCCAGCCCTCGTGCTTCCTCCGGGTGGCACGGCAGCTAGGCACCGGAAAGGTGTTACAGCTGAATGATTTTTTTATTGGCAAATGGAATGGATGGAGTGGCGGTTCGTGTACCACTTCGACTCACTGAGCCATACTGGTGGGTTTCACTTTGACATTTACAGAGTTTACGATGTCGGTCAGTGGACAGAGGTCTGACGAACAGTCTTCTGGTCCTCCAAGTTAGGGGTTGGAACATGCATGGTGACTTGTTCCTTAAAAAACTTCTGCTACTGTGGCAGTACGCCGGGTCCCACCCGTTGCCTTGCGGTCACGTTCTTGAGCTAAAGCCTTTGGTTAAAAGCTATAATCGCCCTCCTATCTAGGTGTGAGCGCCCTGGAAGTAGCCCGGTACGCGTATAAACATGATTCCTACAAAGAAAAATGATATTTGCTACATCAGCCGTCCCGTAAAGTCACCAGCCATGTCGCCTTACTTTCTGCATAGAGCATGGCGGTCCTCTTCTTACGCCGACGTATTTGTTCTTTCCCCGTACCCCACACCATTATGAGTACTGTCTCTGCAGACCCCGATATTTTGCGGTGACTTCTGCGCGTCCACTTTCAGTAACAGCCCTAAGCACCTCGAAATCAGTTCTGAACACCAAAAGCAGGTCTAGTTAGCTGTCTTTAACGTCCGCACTCTGGAGCAAGCATAACAAGCTACCGTTGCTTGCACACTGGATTCCATCCGCAGTGGTGTATGCTGTTTGTCAGAAACAAGAATCCAGGACACACGTACTGTGACTGCACTGATATCCTCTTGCTGTCTTCAAGCTTCCATTTGTGCACCTATTGTGACTCGGATACCGCATGAAAGCTGTGCATTCAGGTGTTACACGCGAGCAGCATCTTTATTATTATTATTACTATTATTATTATTATTATTGAGCACGCCACTGATCTGCGTCCATGAATGCTTCTAACCACTGATGTGTTCCAATTCGGCATCCCATCCAGGCAAACGATAATGACCAGTGCAGACAAGTTTGATGAAAATGGCCTTCATACTTCGCTGTCAAGTCGTTTCTTGGTCTCCTCTGGCTGGTTTCCACTCTCTGCGTAGTTATACGAAAACATCTGTCCCAACACGTCGTTCGACCGGCATACCAAGCACATAACCAAGCCAGCGAAATCTATGGAATCAGCTCATCCATCGTGGGTGAGTTATTTTCTCCGAAAGCGATTCAAGGCAGTCCAGCATTATCGATGCGGTGCTCTCACCAGGCTCGGACAATTCTACGAAGATAGCGATGAAAGTTTTTAACGTCCTCAACGCGCAACGGCCAGGTTTCTGACCCACGTAATAATATGGGGCGCACCGCAGCATTGTAAACTCGACACTTGACAGATAAGCTGATGTCACGTCTGCGTCACAAGTTATGCAGATTCACAAAAGCTGCTTTGGCCCCCTCGATTCGGATGGAAATGTCGGAACCGTCAGCCACCCAGCTAGACAAATCTTTCTACTACCTCAATCGGCTCATCCAAAATCATGAGGCTTGGGTTCTGGCCAATTCCATTTTGCCACAGCAAACCACACTTTGTAGGTGTGAAGTGCATACCAAACCGTGAGGCAGAATTATTTAGGGGATTTAATATCGCTGGCATAAGAGACATGTCTAGGGGATGAGCTCCCAATTTCAGTTCGAAAACAGTCCGAAAATACTGCTTCGGCTCATTTTAATCAATTTTGGTTAAGTTGCCTTTTATTTAAATGGCTGCTCAAAGTGGTCCTTTATTGAGGACTTAGTAAAGAAAAACAGTCGTCTGTTTTCCACTTTCGGAAGATACTCTCCCAGTGTGAGTCCGTTATTGACGATTTGGTAAGCCTCTGTCATTGAAGATGGTGCCCATCGGCACACTTTCTACTCATCGACCGTAACACAGTGGACTCCCATTGGTTAGCGAGAAACGCAAGAGACCCTATCTGAGGCTGAGCAGTAATCGGTAGTCGGTATTCCCTCAGGAAAACTACGAACGGTAATGTGTTGGAATACTGTTAGCTCGGGTGTGATAGTTGGTATTTGATCAGGTGGCTGTTGATCTGTTCGCCGAACTTGGCAATTGGTTTGCTAACGTTTCGTCACAATTCGAGGAGAAATCTTCAGTGCGCTGTTGGGTGGGTAGTCCCTCTCCGTGTGCTTGCGTTTATATAGTTTGCGAAGGACAGCTTTTGTGTTGTAACCTGATTGGCCGTTGACGAAAATCGTACTTGGATTCTGGTTGGTCCGCTCGTGGTCTGTGTTGCGTCGTGGTCGGCTTCTCAGTTGCTTGATTAGTTGGTAGTGTACCTCCTATTTTTAGTAGTTCGTAGTCCAATTGATTTCTTCTTTGAATACTTTTCCGACTCCGGGTTTTGTGGTTCTGGATTTCCTTTGTCCTCAGAGGTTGGTAGACAGGATCGATCTCGATGTGTCTGTTTATTGCTCCATCAGTGGAGTACCATGCCTCCATGAACTCGCGTCCTTTCTTTGTTCTTGCCTGGCCCAGTATGCTGACGTTATTCCAATCGAATTTGTGTCCTTCTCCATCTTCGTGTGCCGAGATGAGAGAGAGTTGATCGTGTCTCCTAGTAGCGAGCTTGTGTTCGTTGACTCTGGTTGACAGTTTCCTCCCTGTTTGTCCCACGTAATATTTTTCATAATCGTTGCATTGAATGTTGTAGATCACATTTATCTTCTCCATCGCGTTGCGTATCCCCTTTGGTTTCAATAGCGCTCTTCGCAGCGTGTCAGTTGGTCTGTGGGCAACTTTTATGGCATGCTGTCGTAGTATCCTTGCGGTCATCTCCAAAATGTTTTTGATGTATGGTAGTGTGATTGTTTTGCTTGTGCTTCCGGTCGTCGAGTTGGTCGAAGTGCGTTTTCTCAGAGAGATAGCTCAGCGGTTAGAGCGCGAGCGTACTGACCGGAAGGTCCGTGGTTCGAACCCTGCTCTGCCTCTCGACTTCCCCTGTCTAGGCTTTGGCAACCTGGCAGTATCCCGGCCCTCGTGCTTCCTTCGGGTGGCATGGCAGCTAGGCACCGAAAGGGTGCTACAGCTGAACGATTTTTTTCTCAGAGATCTCCAGACGAAATTCCCTGGGTAACCGTTCCTTTGAAAGATTTTTATAGGCGTTTCTCCTCTTTTGCCTACTGTGTTGCAGTGTGTTTCAATTCGCTTGAATAGTGTCCGAATGCAGCTCTGTTTGTGACAGTGACACGCTGCGAAGAGCACTATCAAAACCAAAGGGGATACGCAATGCGATGGAGAGGACAAATGTAATCTACAAAATTCAATGCAACGATTATGAAAAATATTACGTGGGACAAACAGGGAGGAAACTGTCAACCAGAGTCAACGAACACAAGCTCGCTACTAGGAGACACGATCAACTCTCTCTCATCTCGGCACACGAAGATGGAGAAGGACACAAATTCGATTGGAATAACGTCAGCATACTGGGCCAGGCAAGAACAAAGAAAGGACGCGAGTTCATGGAGGCATGGTACTCCACTGATGGAGCAATAAACAGACACATCGAGATCGATCCTGTCTACCAACCTCTGAGGACAAAGGAAATCCAGAACCACAAAACCCGGAGTCGGAAAAGTATTCAAAGAAGAAATCAATTGGACTACGAACTACTAAAAATAGGAGGTACACTACCAACTAATCAAGCAACTGAGAAGCCGACCACGACGCAACACAGACCACGAGCGGACCAACCAGAATCCAAGTACGATTTTCGTCAACGGCCAATCAGGTTACAACACAAAAGCTGTCCTTCGCAAACTATATAAACGCAAGCACACGGAGAGGGACTACCCACCCAACAGCGCACTGAAGATTTCTCCTCGAATTGTGACGAAACGTTAGCAAACCAATTGCCAAGTTCGGCGAACAGATCAACAGCCACCTGATCAAATACCAACTACGAACTATTTTCAAAGCTATTTTCTTTGACTTTCTTTACTTAGAAGCCTTAACTTGAAGAAAACAATGGAATTATGAAGAAACTGGACCCAGTGCTACTCTGCCACATTCATTTCAAAGTATCAATAACTCCAGGCATCCATTCGGGCACTCTGGATACAAACAGACAAGAATCCCATCGACATCAGTTTGAAACCGATCATAAGGGGAATAGTGTGGACATCATCCTGGAAGGCGACTAGCACCAGCAGTACTCAGACTTCTCGTAATCTCCTTCACACCTCTCCATCAGGTCAGAGTTTGGGCACTCCGTTTGCGCCAATTTGAATAAGGGAAGGAGAAAAACACCCTTTTCCGTAAACTGCTATTCGGCCTGCGCGATACATCAAAAAACCACTGACGCTTTTAGTTTTCGAAATATCCTTCGAATGAAGTCCATGTTGTACAAACAAACAAATTGTCTCAAAGTGTCTCGCTGAGGATCTACCGGCACCAGCCTGCACGAGCTATTAATTCCGAGAAAACAGTCGCAGGAGACCAGAAGACATCCTAATTCGGCTGCTCGTAAAGACTGTCTCACGAAAATACAACAAAGCAGTCCGCACTGCAGCCTGATACCCAAGTCCCTTGAGGTTGAGGGATATGTTGCTTCATCAGCACAGGTGTCTCAAATTAGCAAACGCGCCCCGAGACTTAAGGATTCGCACCTGATCTGTAACACCACAACTCACAACTTTCAAGGCACGTAAAACATCCCGCAAACTCGAATACCTATCCTTGGATTAAGTGGCCTGTCGCTATTCTTCTGCACCTGGTGTTCTTTTCTTGGGCAGTGTCTAAAAAGTTCAGTGCTACCCTTCTCCGCCGTTCTTTGACATCGAGATGGACTCTCAATCATGTACTTTGTTCCTCCGATGACAGAGGAATAGTATTTAGGTGTCCACCAACAATTTTGTCACGATAAAGTGTTCGCACAGGCAGATTGAAAGGCAACCAGAAAATATCTCACATTTCCATCCAGCTCATCCGAATTTTTATTGACTTTTTAGTACTATTGTAGATGGCTTTTGTAGGTGGTGTTTCGATTCAGTGCGGTGTGCCTCCCCGTCGAAAAGGAGCGGTGAAATGAGTTTGTGCAAAAAAACGGTCAGACTCTGTGCAGGCATTTCAAAAAGGAGCACAATCATGAACACATGGCTGCCAGCGATGGTTGGTGGCTATCTGATCTGATTGCGTACACCGTTGCCTATGGTTCGGAGACTCCCAGTTGATAAGATGTGTTCTGTGCGTCCAGATTGGATGTTCGTGATAAACATCCCGACCAAACTGAATGAGTCAATCACCACAGTCTGTCCCCAAGACGGGAACAACCAAATTACCACACAAGAAGTACTCCATGTCATTAAGTTGCTCACTTTGAGCATTGCCATCACTGGCTAGGACGGAGACACCTATGCCTCCTGTCTACCTGAGACTAAACAAAAATCGTCTTTGCCGGCATCCGTACTGCGGTTTGCTGAAGAAAGCGCATAAATAACGAAGTTGTTTATTTTTAAGCGCTGTTGATGGACTTTGCTGATCTTATTTAGTCGCACAGCGCCAATTCTCATAACCATGGAAATCCATTCCAACAGTGTCTGTGGTCATCAAGAATACCAGGAGATTCCAGCTAAGGATTACCGAATAGTCGAGGATGAGGTCTTCTGAAAAGCTTTCGATACATCACACACGTTAGTTTTCAAGTACAGGGAGTGACCGAGGTATGCTGACAAATCTGAAGAAGACTGCAGACACTGAATGCTACTAGGGAGAAACGAGTGGCTTGATGTAAACGGAAGCTGTCATCTATTGGTTCGGAGCTAGAAGTCAAAAACTGAGACTTACAGAAACGATCAGGTGTTTGAAAAGCACTTGAAGGAGCAAAACTAACAGTTTTACTAATGCTACGAGGGCAAGTTACATTCTCTACTACCCAGGCTGAAGAAGTGAGTTGGTTTGAGGTACCCGCACCTCCAACATTCGGCACCGAAGCCTCATTCACAGAGAGTGGAAAAATTTAGGGTTATATTATGTGGCCCTGAGAGTAACTCTCAACTCAACGATCTTACCTGGAAATCAGCAGGTTTTGGAATGGTCTGATTCACTTGTTTATGGGGAGTGGGTGCGGGGACCAACGAGCAGAAGTTTCTTGTTACAACAGACGTGTGGAGCCAAATCGGGCTTTCGGTAGGATATAATTGATTTTCAGCCGAAATGAATAGTTCGCCTGTCATTACGATCAACCATAGGATTGTCGGTGTAGAGTTTTTAAGACCGATCCTTTTTAACTCGTGTTTCCGCCGGAGAACGCGGATGTGCCGCTTCAGTGAATATGAAGATACTGTTTAACCGGTGGAAACATCCTACTATCTTCATACTTGTATCTCAGAGGACAGTATGACCGTACAACCAGACTGTCACATAATACGATTACTCGAGGAATTGCCAAGCTTTGTCGAGCCGCTACCGTTTGACCCAACTAGCAAGAATGAACCTTGAGGCACCCAAGCCCGCCCACTACGTCGATACGACAGCTTTTGATCAGTTTTTAATACAACTGAATAACTGGACAAAGCCTAACGGTTACTAGTTAATCTAACACACCTACGTTGCGATGCGCTCTCTTGACCAGAATAACGGAATCAACTACGATTGACCGCGCTCCAATCGGTATGTGTTTTGATTTTGTAAAGTGAACGTTGCTTAAGTGGTTAAACCTGTCTACCGAGCTCACTATTCAGCCTCAATGATGTACAGTAGATGGCATCAGAAAGTCCCGCAGAGTGTAGTTAGACTGTGCTAAGCAATGCACAAATTTACTGATTTAGGAAAGTAAGGAGTTCATGTTGATCAGTGGGGTGACATTTTTCTGGGCCTTCCGTTCCCTTTTGGAAGAACTTGTGTCTTATCCACCAACCCAACGGTAAAACTGGCGCGGTTGGGGCGAAGTAATCCCCCTAAAAGGACTCCTATTAGGAGGGATAAGTGGCCAATTGTCCCAGGAAACAGTTCAAAACTCCCCACCATGCAAGGATTGCTATTCGGTGCTTTCCCCACGACACACCTCAGTTGAGTTCTAAAGCACTTCGCAGCCAGCTAGGTTTAGTCGCCCGGATATTGAACAGATTACTGCAATTCAAAAGGTAACAAATTCGGCCCAGTAACCCCTCTTTTCTATACGTATGCGACCATTCGGATAAGTGGAGACTGATATAGTTGTAATGATAAAAAACGAGAACATAGACTAGAGATAAGTTCGGTCGTGACAACAATAAAGACAGGCAACCTACCAGGAGCTGGTCGGACGCTTGATTTAACCGAGCAAGTTGGTCCAAATTCAAATACCAGTATCTCACAATCGAATCATAATCTGTCTGAGTGAAGCAAAGGGTTTGCGCAAGAATGTGCAACTTACGGGAAACTTGTAAATCCGTGTCTCCAAATACTGATCCTTGATGCATCGGACTTCAACTTCGGGGGTATGCGGTAAAGTTAGAGCATCCAAACGTGATGTACAAGAGGATGATTCCCCAGACTTAGGAGACCGTAAGTTATCTTTTGTGACTGCTATAAGTTTTTTCATGTCAAAGAAGCCAGACCGCTTCTGGGTCTTTCGATTGCAAGTGTTCTAGAAAAAAGTTTTCGACAAATGTAATCAATAGAGTACTTTCTCGTCGCAAGACATGGAAACAGTGGACTCGTGGTTTCCATCTTCGTCGAAAATCACTCGTTTAGAAGCAACTAAAGGACGTCTGGTCTCTTCCGGGTTATCGGAGGGCAGGTGCTCTTCAACCACGGCACTATTTGATTGGCGAGTACCACGACGCCTTCTTTGCCGTTGACGTCTTTTTCGTGAAACGTCCGGTTCCGTGGGCTGAATAACCACGTTGTGGGTTGAACTAGCACCCACAGTGCTCACTGGAATGGAAGTGACATTTTTTTCCTCAAGGCCCAACAATATCTCAGTCATGGACCGTGACGGCAGACAGTTACAGGGAACTGAGCTAGACTCAATCCTAAAACGGAAAAGGAGAGTCTGATAAACTGTTTACTCCCGCAAATGTCCAGAATGTTGTTTGTATGATGAGACTTTAGCCTATGCAGCCTACATGCGAACAACCAGTAGTGCGTTTGGAAATACTCCATCCGAATGTGAAAAAGCGACGTTCGTTAGCATCATTAAACTAGTAGCAGAAAAGATCCGGTTCATGTTTGTCCTTATGACACTCTGGTGTGTTGGTGGGTGTCATTCTCAGAAGGGTCTAGGAAATTTGATTCACTTCTGAGGCTATGCTTTGCAATCAGTTCATGTGACAGTAATTCGAATTCTTTCTGGCAGAAAAAAAGGGTATAACATCGGCGATTCACTAACATTCCGTAACATATTTTCGAAAGTGTCCTCTGCGTGAACAAAAGGGGAGGGAACTGATCCAGTGGACGTTTCGTGTTGTAGTTGTTTTGGGAACAAGGAACAGACGAAATGACCAGTCTGATAGCGGAGTGCGGTAACTTAATTGCCTGGGGGCATACAATGTTATATTCAACCACGAAATAAGATTTATGGAAGTTCGGTGACCAAGGCTGTCGGTGGGGTTACAAAAGGAGTGAGAATGTAGTGCGCTGCCCAGCGTTTCATCGACTTTATGAAAAATGTCAAAAATTGGCGTTTATTGCACTCGCCTGAGGCTTATCTGCATTTTGGTTTTAGCCTTCCTCGGTCTCGCAGACCAGCTTCAGTAGCAAAGGTTTGGGGATTTGATCCGATACCATGTGATTCACATTGCCTAACCAGTATAGTTGGTTGCGAGCTAAGATGCTATCGATTCCGAACACACTAGCCCTCTGAATAACCCAATTGCTTGGGGTCTTATCTGACCGCTGTGGGTAAGTATCCACAGAAATTGCAGATACATGATGTGATATATACATCACTTGAGTATAACGCCTATCTAATATTCACGTCTCGTGGCTGTATTAAAGAGTAGACAATACCACAGCACGGTTATACGCGAACTGTTCCTTAGCAGGTAGTAATCATTCTAGATATATTTTCGGAGTCCCCCAAATGCGACACCAGACCGTCGTCCGCAAAGTCAACTCTATCGATGCTTGGTCAACACCCAGGGTCTCATCAAGGTAGCAGAAATCTGAGAAATTCATTTGTTTAGCGATTTCGGTGCCTCACAGAAACGGACTGACATTAGTATCATCACCAGCACAGTCGCTTTGGCAAACCCGCTGATTGGTCCTGAATTTTTGCACATAAATCGATAGATGAACAGCTAACACATGTTGAGAGGCATGTCATCGGAAGGATTTTATGTTAGATGTTATCCATTCTTGCCCGTCACTATGCCATTACGCTCGTCGATAATCTGGCAAAATAGTAGTGGATAGCTACGCAGTGAACCATGAATTCATATTCACGGATTCACAGATTGATACACATGATCGAGGCTTTCGGCCAAGATTCAGCAGCTACCGTTCACCTGAACAGCACATGCTAAAAAAGGGTAGCACTGCTCTTTAACTTCTCAGCGCGGGACAGTTAGCTGGCCGGCGCGAAGATTCGCATAAAAAAGCGTCTAATAGTGCTTTGAAGTGGGTACTAGATGTAGTGTGGACAAACGTCGGAGAAAAGTTATTCCACGTGGCAACTACCCGAAATGAGAAACAATGTTGCGTAATAAAAGTGTGCATTCTGAGCTTGAAAATCTTCTTACAATGTCCCCGTCGTGTGTTAGCTGGATGAACAGTGAAAAATCTGTTGACCAAACCTTGTTCAAACAGGGTACAAGTATAAGGTCTCACTGGAGTCGAAGACACTCCAGAGGAAAGAAGTCAAGCACCGCAAGACGAGTTTCATAGTCCACGGATTTAAGGCCGACAACCATTCTCCTAGGATCTCGCTGGACACGCTCAATGAGGGTTACGTCCTTTTTGCGCCCCAAGTGGACAACTTAGTTGGCATATTCAGGAAGCGGCCCGACGTAGGCTCCATGGATTATTTGGAAATCCATGTGAGTAATACGGGAGGTGTGCCGAATCATCCATAGAACGTTGAATGCCCTTTGAGCCGATTTCTCATGGTGCAGTGAGAAGGACACCTTTGACGAGAGCCAGACACCCGAATCCTTTTTGGCATCCATCCTCGTGATGTGTTCTGGTCCTTTCTCACCATGCACGACAAAGGCGTTCGCTGAGTCCCCTCCGAATGACATATGGACGCACTTTTTGTCATTCAGAGGAAGGTGCCAGTCCAACGACCACTGCTTTGCAGCGTCTACATCCATCTGGAGGGCATTGGCATTTGAAATCCAGGATTTCAAACTGTCCGCAAAAAGTAGACATGGACTTGAAAGAACGTCTGGAAGGTAGCTGACGTAGATCAGAAACAGAAGTGGTCCCAAAACAGTGCAACGATGAACCCCAATGGAGACCGGCACCGGAGAAGAGTAGGTCGAGCCTACTTTCACTAGGAATGTTCTGTCTGATAAGAACGCCTTAATTCATCGTAGAATTTCCCTTGAATCCCGTAAAACTCGAGTTTGTGGAGCAGTGGGACGTGTGGGACTCGATCGAATGCTTTTGAGAAGTCGAAAAATATGGCATCCGATATGAGTCCCTCGTCCTTATCTTGAGTTAAGCTGTCCGTAAATACGAGCATGTTCGTCAAACAAGAACGGTTTGGGACGAATCCGTATCGAATTGGGGATATCAAGTTGTTGGTAGTAAGGGGTCGAGGATGGTCCGCTTCAGAATGCGTTCCATCATCTTGCACGGTACGCTAGTGAGGCTAATGTGCCTGTAGCTGCCGGGCGATAGTCGGTCACCAGTCTTGTAGATTGGCGTGAAAATCGCCAAGCATATGGAAGGTTACCTTCGTCGAGTGACTTACGAAACACCAGGTAGAAATGCTTTGCCAGTGTGAACGACGTTTCTTCAGGATCCTTGGACGGACCTCGTCTGGCCCCAACGCGCAGAACGGGTTTGTCTTGTACAAGAGTTGATGAATGTCCTCCTCTGTGAAGACCAAGTTGACTGGAAGCCGTTCGTAATTACGCCTTGACAAGATTGGGTGACGAGGTCACTAGGGCAGAATACAAGCCTGTATAGTGTTCTCTGTAGACTTCAAATACCACTAATGGGCCACTCGTGGGTTCCCCGTTCCTGTCCCTCAAGGAGAACTCGGTTAACTTATTTCTGCGGCGAGGCCTCATGTACTTAAACAGCACATTTTCGTTTTTCCTGGTAAGGTCTAGTATGGTAGCTTGTTTTCGTATATTCCATCGGTGGATTTCTGATCTACAGCGGTTCCGCATCTTACGAAACGCTAGCTCATCTTGTGTCTGTTGCAGTCAACTATTTGAAAAATAGTTGAGACCTCTTTTCCAGGAGACGCCGAATCCTTTTAGGTAGCTTGCAGTCCGTCCAACTGCGTGCTGATTTTTCGGGATGAACATCGCGTCAGCCTTGTGAACTTTCTGGACAACGGTCCAGAATAACTCTTCCACTGAAGCTGGTCCCAGTTTTAATTGATCAAGAAAGATGCGCATTCCTGAAAAATCCCCACGTCAGAAGTTTTAAATCCGCGTTTGCCGTTCGGGATTTCTGGCCCAGTAGCGGATGAAATCAAAGAGCATCAGACAGTGGTCACCGAATCCAGGAGGGATGGTAGTTGGCCTGTGCGGTACCTGGTGAATGCCACGACATGTTGAGTCCAAGTGCTCTGTTGAACGACTTTGGTCAGCGCCGCTGCAAAATGCCCACTAGACCCGGCGTGTTGGAGTTCCATCCAGGGGGCCCTGCGGGCGTCAAAATCACTCACCAGCAAGAAATGCGTGAAGTGGTAGCTGGAACGGGGTTGCTTAAGGGTTTGTATGAGGAATTGGTCATCTTCCAGTGGAGCTGAGAGGTGTGCTGCCAGAGGAGTTAGCAGATTTAATAGCTGTACGCCGGGTTTGGGTCCAAGGCACCGAAGGGGCCTCTGCGGCATACTCGCCTGCTCCTTGCCTCGGTGGTTTCGAGGGCTGCTTTCATTTGCAGTTTTTTCGCTCCTTGGGAGTCCGGTTTGCTGAAGTCTTTTACCTTTGGAGGACGTAGTTTTTCCACTCTTGGGCGAAACTTTCGACCGCTGTTACTTGTAGCTCGTTTAATATCGCCTTTTGTACGACTAGGTTTGCTGTTGTTCAACGATTTAAGGCAAACATGCGTCTGTTTGGTTTTTTGGGCATTTCGGCGCGGTTTGGTAGATAGGATGTATCTGTGAGGCCCTGCGTGTTGGGTGGCAGCACCATAAAGTATTCCTTTTGGTGAGGCTCGTTTTCGCAGAGGATTGCACCTTGAAGCTAGGCAGCTGCTTTCTGAGTTGGCGAAGTTAATAAGGTTTGTTTGACTGCAGTTGCTTTCTTTCGTGTTTTTGTGGATCCCCGAATCGCCCACAATTAGCGTGGCCAACTGGGTGTACAAAGGATTTTTCGGTGGCTTTGGCTGTCGGGGTCATGGGTGTTAACTATTTCCACAATCAGAGAGGCCACTTTTGACGGAATGGAGCTAGAGACTGCAGTGTCACATTCTCAGTGTAGGGTTCTCGCAGCATTCCTCGATGTCGAGGTCAACAATTGCGGTTGATTTGTCAGTAGGCTTCGCCGCTTGTCTCCCCATATCTGACCCAATCCAGCGCACAAGTCGACTTGGGTGTGGAGTTCACTGCTGCGCCTTTATCGTCTTCTACGGAAATAAGCGGTAGTAGCTCTACGTACTTTGGACGCTGCATCCAGGCGAGGCTTGACTCCTCCCGAGCATCGCTGCCTTTGGTAGTCGAGGGGTCTGTGGTTGCTGAGTAGAAGCTGCAATGTGGAGTTGCGGTCGGTTGCGTCGGCGTGCTTATTTAGAGCACAAGGGGCCATAACTAGCATCGGTTTGGTCATCAGTTTGAGGACAGCTGAACTTGAGCCACGCGGAAGCCTGTTTCTCTCTTTCCTTGCGGAAGATAGAGCACCCTTAAGTTAGAGGCAGCTGCCGCAGACAAACGGGTCAGAAGGGTTAGAAAGCTGGCTTACCTGGTTGTCCTGTAAACCCGTACATTTAAATTACCACCAGGCCTTGCAGGTGTGACATTGCATACCACGTCGTACATTCGATGGACACCTATTTCCGCCACATCTGTTGTGGTTGATCGATAGCTGTACAGAAAAGCGTGTATTGATCCGGCTCATGATTGAGACCGGGCGCACTGCAGGAATTGAGTGCAGTCTGACAGAGGTTTTCACGCAAAGGTTATATTACAGTGAAAATTTCAACAAAAATGATACGTGTTAACCCCGTAAATAGATTAAACAGCGCGAGAATCCAGGGGGGCAAAAACGGACTCGTCAATGAGGGTGATCAGAAGGGGAAGCGAGGCAATGAGATTAGCTGTCTGGATGCATACACGCCATTGGGCACACGACTGGGATACGTCCGTACTGTGCCTTGCCGAACGGTCTTGCGATTCCGTGCCGGTCCTTGGCTTCCTGCTCCACCCATTATGGTAATTCAAAAGGGGAGATAGCTTCATATAGGCCTTTATGCAGACCAAGGAAGGCTATTACAACTGTATTTATAGAATAACCATAGAATGTTCCACAGGGTCGTGTAAGAATCTCCATGAAGGGGCGAGAAGCGTCAGGCTAAAGAAGCTCGACCCAGATTGGCTGGCATTTTGACCAACCATGACATGGATTCGTTTGGTCCGCAGCCCACACGTGACGCATCCGTCCAGTTGATGTGATGTTCGGTTATTGAGGACGGCTGCCCTCCGGACAGTTCACTGATATGTCTCAACTCACGGCCCCCATTCCAGAAGGCAGTAATTACTAGCAGAGCTGAGGACGTGGGTAATTTTTTTCTAAATTCGCGACTAGGTCATACCTTGACCTTTTCTCACTTGTTCAGTCCTTCATTAAGGTTCTACGGAAGCGGTTATCCCAAGAATTTCAGTGACCGACATACGAAGAATGCCAGCACAAAGTATGGAGTGTGATCAGCTCACCCATTGTGGGCGAGTTCTTTTCTCCAAAAACCATTCGACGGACTTCAGCACTGAAAAATAATATATTAATTTTTCAACTGTAACGCGCTTTCAGTGCCCAGCTGACATGCCAACAGAAGGAGAGACGGGAGCTGAGATACTGCCAGGTTTCCCAAGCCCAGGCAGGAGCAGTCGAGATGCTGAGGGTGGATTCGAACAACGGACCTTCCGATCCGTCGGCATTACCGGTGCTCTCATCAGAATCGAGCAATGCTCCGAAGACACCGATGGGCAAAAGCGTCCTCAGATCGCATCTCCCAGAGTTTTGTTCCTCACAAAAGCATGGAATGTACCGCGGCACTATAGACTCAACCCTTGACAGAAGTGTTGGCAAGTCTATGCTGGAGATGGTGCAGGTTGTCAAAAGCCTCTCTAGCCTCCCGCATCCGGATGAGAGTACCATCCTCGGCTGGACCACCGGAAATGATATAGCTACCCACGCAGACAGATTTATTTACTTCTTCATTTCGCTCAACCACAAGGTTCGGCTTTGATCCTAAATGGCCTTCCAGCAGCAATTACCAATTTCTAGACACGACGCGCAAACTGCGCCGTAAGACAGAATCATTTAGATTACTTTGTTTGCATTACGATGAGGCAACTTCCACAGAGAGGTGTAGTCTGTATACCCGAACTCTTTGAGCAAACGCCCTGAGGGCAGTACACCTCCCAGACATTAGAGGTTTTCAGGCCGTAACGTTAACGAAAGTGGAGACGAAACGCTTGCTTACACTGGTGGGTGTACCAAACCCAAGCGGTAGCTTACGGTACACATTTACGCATCCACGGAAGCTGGCATGCAGCGCTTTAGGGAAGGCCCAGAATTTATGCATACTGTTGGTCCGGCTATAAGGGCGACCATCAATAGAGTCAAAGCTAAGAAAGGCAACCACTTTTGGTTGCTGGACGCGAAGGTGCTTTCTCGGAATCTGTCACACAGTGAACTTGTGACAGGGATGTCCTCTTGTAATTCGAAGTCCAGCTGTTTTATCCGGTCTGTCCCTCTCTGCATCCACTTGACCTTCGAAGCACAAGACCAGGGAGCACACCCAATGCCACAGGTGGCATGAAAACATCACGAAGATTTATAGTGTTATCATATCCCTTTGCAAGATTTGGATGCGCCAAGTTCCGTGGCACTTTCTCTTCACTTTATATACCACAAAGGAGTTTCGTCAGCCGGTTGGTCGAAGTTGTCCACTTTTTTTGAAGAGGACTGGATAAAACCGTCCGTCTGAAAAGACGTATTTCGCAATGTATATCTTCTGGAGGGACAAAATAGTCGTAATCTCTATGGGCTGCACCATGAAACCAGGCCACTGCTCTTTGAGATTCTGCCCACTATTTCCAGTGGGTGCTTTGGGGATGGATCATTGAACCACACTTTTCAATTAAAGTCTTATTGATGATTGTTCAGTTTGGGCCAGTCGAGTGAACTGGGTGGTGTAGGATACGGCTGCTTTGAATTGCAGGTGTTTTTTTACTTCCAGAGTTTTATTGCCCACCCGAGCTCTGTGGCCCTCCTTAAACTCCTCATTTTTCATCATCATCATCATCATCACTATCGAGAGCATGTAATCGGTGTTCAACACTGATGCATTACTGACGAAAAAATGGTTTATTTGAAAGTTCTACCGTGATGAAACGAATAAAGTATGAAAGGGAAGAACGCAGTGCTGGCTCACTATAGCAATTCCGAGGTCATTGCAACTCCAGACACCCATTCAGGCAATCAGGATAGGAACTGACAAGAATAAAGCCACTGACATAGACTAACAGCCATATTTTGCAGTATCCCAGGCGTAGTGGGAATCACACGATCCACATCCTAGAAGAGGAGCGGCACTGGGAGTACCCAGACGTTCCATAACATATTTCAAACACGATTACCAGGTAAACGGGTTGCTACCTATCTGCTCCAGGTACTGTGAAATGGGAGAAAACCGCACCCTCTTTGGCAAACAATACCCATATCCCGGGGCATTTGGGGTGTCATAAAAATTGTCTTTGGTGGTGTCAGAGCTGCAGTCAATAGGAGCGTGAGCAGACGCAAAAAGCGGACCTAGGTCGGATTCCCACTCATGAGACTTCAGAGACGTTGACAGACGAACTACACACACGAGGCTACCAACGGGTTTCCAGTCAAGCAATGATCCTTCCGCCTGGTGACTCGGGACTATACCAACCCTGCACATGCTGCCGCAGCATCCTCTGGATCACCAAAGTAGCACAGCCGGAAGTGAGTGGAGAGTGATGGGGCAGTTAGCTCAGCCACCGTTCTTGCATCCTGGATTCTTGTTTCTGAAACACAGTACACGTCAATTCCAAGCGAGTCCAGTGTGAGAGCAAGAGCAGCTTGTTAACCTGCTTGCTTGAGAGTGCGGACACTGAAAGCAGGCCAGATAGACTGGGCGTCGAGGCTTAAGTATTGATTTCGAAATGCCTGAGGATGTCGGCACCGGATGACGCGCAGATACCTGCAAAACCGGTGCAGGAGGAACGGAAACGTCAGTCCTAAGTGGTGGGCCTACGAGGATGGAGTTAAGGATGGAGTGGGGAGAGGATGAGGAAAACGTATGGAACAAAGGAGGCCTCATCAGTGGCCCTGTTTCGCCCTGTTGCATGCAGCAAGTAAGGGGACTCGGCGGATTGCACCACGCGATGTCCGATGTGGCATGAGTTTATTTGTATATGTGCATTTCATGGTTGTACGTGGACTGGAATGTTGCCAGAGCGATCACACCTAGATAGGAGGACGACTAAGGTCTTCAATCAAAGCTTTGGCTTAAAAGCCTGACCGCAAGACAGCGGTGTTTGGGGGGAAACGTAAATAAATTAGCGTTTTTATGGAACAAATCGCCATACATATTCCAACCCCCAACCTGGAGGACCAGGAGACTGTTTTCGTCAGAGCCCTAACCATTGACGAAGTTGGTATGAGGGACTGCGAGTGTCGCGCGGACAATCCGCAGTGTAGCTCAGTGGGTCGCCGAGGTACACCAGCCGTCGCATCACGATAAGTTCGTCTCTTCCTGATGGCAGCTGCGGCTTCATGTTGTGGTGTTTCCATTTTCGCAAGTATTTTTCAGAATGTACCTACGTCTCACGTAACATGTGGCCGCCTGGAACTCTTTGAAGGTCACGTCTGTGTTGTGAGCTTTGAGTGTCGAGTTACCACCTACCCCCCTCCTCGTTTTGGCACAGATAAGGCTACAACCTCCAAGCCTGCATTACCTTCGTTTTCGAACGAATGTCGCAAATCTTCTTTAATCAGTATTTCCTTGTGCAAACGCCGAATTGTTCCAAGGGTGTTGATACTTGTTCGCGGTCACCGGTCTTGGCCTGTGTTCAATTTTCGGCTGCCTTAAACCTGGTTCACGAACGGGCTGCATAATTTGCGACTTGGGCATGAGTTAAAGTTGGGGTTTATATGGTAGACAGGAGA
Source organism: Clonorchis sinensis (assembly GCA_003604175.2). Taxonomy (NCBI): domain Eukaryota; kingdom Metazoa; phylum Platyhelminthes; class Trematoda; order Opisthorchiida; family Opisthorchiidae; genus Clonorchis; species Clonorchis sinensis. Next base: position 59,804,004 of record CM030370.1, read on the forward strand.
TAGGCGGACCCATGAATAAAAAACAATGGTCCCATGCACTGTAGGCCCGGGTCGGTTTCGACAGCGTAACAAATGAGCCGCCGTAGATGCTGAAGAAAATTCGGTTTAACCGGCCGAGCCTTAGATGCACACCGCAAATTTCTCTGAAGCCATAGTTCGGAGGAGGAAAGCTTCCACATAACGTTTCAGCATTTGATGGCATTTATTCGGTCCCCTATGATCTGCCCATGCGGGCGCAGTTTTGTTGGAAGTTGTTTAAACGTACTCGAGGTCCAAAATGGGCGCGGACTTTATATTTTAATGGCTGCCAACGGTTTTGCGTGATGTACCTCTGCTGACGGTGGAAAGTTTGTGGAAGAGCCGGTTTCTTCACGTGATTTATTTTGCATTGCGTTTGGAAATAATCTCGAAACGACAAGGACAATAATTTTGCCCTCTGTGTCGCCGCAAACTCAAAATTGAGCAGCTTTTATCGACCTGCGTATGTAAAAGTCTCCTATCATTGTGGCAGGTGTCCTGCAAAGCCAAGCCAAGGAATTCGTCACAGCTAGCAAGTTTTTCGTTTTTTTTGTGATGGTCAGTACATGCTATATCAGGCGCAAGGCTACACCGAACCATCGATAGTAATGTTGGTAGAATTAGTGCGTTTATGGACAGAACAAGCATACAGCACAATAAGGTGGCCAGTGCTTCCAAGTCCTGGCACAAATCAAACGGATTGACGCCATCTTGTGGGTGCACGTAACAACCTAATCCGGTAAATATTGTGGATATGGTGAGCCACGGGCAATCCATCAGACTAGTAAAGTAGTCGCGGTACCGTCATCGCAACACCGTACTTGGTCCGTGGACAGCCCCGTACATGAACATCTTGGGTGAGTCGTTCAGGGTTGATATGTAGTTACGATTCGCCAAGGAATCGTCACAAATTGAGACCGGCATGGATTAAGGGTATTCTTGGGTCCATTGAGGGCGCACGGCGTGTCATTTCTGTCATTCATCAAGGCAATAAGACAGCCGTGACTACATCCGGCACACAAAATGGGATACGTCTCAGAAAGACTTCTAGAAGGCACCATGATGTGAGTTAGACTGCAGCCCGGAACAACAAACGGCCAAATGTGGTCACAATTCCTGACTAACTAACGTCTTCTGGACCCCGGTTTTCAAATATCTGACGAAAACCTTGTCGATATGGAGCATGAAGACGTCGTTCACATCTTCAAAGAGGAGGAAAAGGTGCAGTTGTTTTTGAATGAACTGACCAAAGTCATCCCGTCCTTTGGTATGCACCCTGCACTCACAGTGTAAGGTAATAATAATAATGTTTATTCACAACTGGTGGGTAGCGTGATCGTAAGATTACATTCAGAATGAAGCATGAGTTTTTTCGTAGTTTCAGCTAATGGGCCGAGTTGGGGAGAAGGTATAGTCAAGAGTAAGAGGGGCTTAGTTGCGGGTGTGCTATCAAACTGGGTATGGCAGTGCCGTGCCATCATTGCACTGCCGTACTTCGGTTTCTGGACAGCCCCGTAACGGACGTCATGTTTGAGATGATTGGGCTGAGGTGTGCAATTCTGTGAGCAGCGGGTTTTTGAGTTGGCCAAGGGAATTTGAGGAGCGAAGGACGAAGAGGACGAAGCCGATGTAAGATCGCAGGTACTTTTCTGGTCCGTTTGGGGATCTCTGGGGATGTAAATCACTGACCAGGTGGGGTGGATAACAGCAAACAGGACATCCAAACCGGGTATTGCCGGGTATTGAGCAGACTTGACACCAGGTACCCGCCCAGCTAATAGGTCTTCGTTACCCCTGCATCCATGGGTGCACGTATGATGACGCACGTGTTGCTTGGATCCCAGGGCTCAAGTCTATACCACTTGGTCTATAGCTGACACATATACACCCCTCTTTAGCTTTAACTTCGCTGCGCTCAATAATGCATATGGTTGCCGAATACCGCTATTGAATAATCGATGTACACACGGGACTAATTGAGCAAGTGGTGGGTTTACCCTTATAACAGTAAGACTGCAGCTTCAGCGTGGACACCCATTTGGAATTGTGGACAAAGGGATTTAGTAACACTTGATGAGTTGGACTACAACTTTGCTTAATTATATGCTTTAAAGTGTGTGTACGGAGTGTGTACGAGTCGTAATTGATTATACATTTTCCTTTCAGAAATCCTGTCGAGTAAAGGCGGCTTCCTGAAACTGAGAACTGGATTGACCACACGTTACGTTTGTACCGATACAACCAATAAATAGAAACATGATTTTTAAAGGTGGTTGTGTATTTTTAGGCATGGGGTTGGCACACGGATTGACATGTATAGATATGAAGGACCGCCGTTGGTCGTTGGATTGGTCTATTATGTATAGTTGGGGCACTAGTCAGTTACGAGGATGGGTACGGGCCCTTCAATTACTATAAGTAGCCACGGTAGGCGAAGTCGAGTACGGGTATAAGCGTAACGGGCTGTCGTTGGACATCGAGTTAGGCTGCTGGGCATAGTTGAGGCCTCATATCCGTTAATTACCATAAGTAGCCAAAGTATGCGATACCGACTGCAGTTATGAGTATGACAGACCCACTTTGGGCGTTAGATTAGGATACCACGCATAGTTGAGGCCTTATTTTCGCCGGCCCACATAAATTCTGGCCTGGTGTTTACTATAGGCAGCAGAGATAAGCGACATCGCCTAAAGGTATGCGTGAGAGACAGTCGTTGGTCATTGGATTAGGTTATCGTACATAGATGGGGCCTCATAAGCAGCGTCGCGCATAGAAGTGGGCCTAGCAGTTATTCGAGATGATTGAAAACGCGTACAGTTATGATGATGAAAAACCGTCATTGGCCATTAAATTAGGTTGCCGTGTATAGGTGAGGCCTCATAATCAGCGTCACACGTGGACACCGGCCTAGCAGTTACGATAAGTAGCGGAGGTAGGCGATATCGGATACAGTTATGAGTATGACGGGTCCTCATTAGCCGTTGGATTAAGTTATCGTGTATAGTTGATGCCTCATAATCAACGCCGCGCATTGACCTGGGGCAAGCATTCTGCAGTGACGATAAGTAGTCGAGGTGAGTGACAACGGCTACTGTTATCATTATGACCGCTTTGTGTCGTATTCCACCTATGGTGAGTAATATTTCTGATAGAAATGATACCATTGTGTTGGCAATTTACCGAGGGTTACCTGCTGACACTGTATTGTCCACGGGCTAGTTATGCATAGCTGGGAAAGGCAATCATCCACAGAGATGGCCCTCGCATCTCCATTGCACAATTCATGCTGTTTTTTGACCACGTTATACTTACTGGAAGCTGAGCTCTATAAAGAAAAGCGTTGTGATTAAGTTCGCTGGACAAAATTATCTCGTCCGTTAAGTCTGGGGAGTATAAAGCAAACAAACGTTGATGACCAATTTTCCTGGTTGGAATTTGCATTGGATGTTCTGTAGATGTCACTTAATTCTTGAAGAACACCAAAATATGGTAAACTGCGATTTAGTCTTTTACCGCTCGTAAACCGGTAGCAAAATGAGAATCGGTGATGGTCCGTGACCTTGAAATTTTTCCCACTTAAACAAAATGCTATGAGCAACATATCACCTACAAGTGTAAATGGATTAGACTAACTCCCCGTAAAAGTCAGAACCTCGAAAACCCTATAGTTCCGGTGAAAATAATTTGGCTGTGCTTCTGGTGAGTGGCGTTTATCCGCTTTGTGCAGCCATCACTTTGTATGCCTTTAGCTACGCGCCTGTCACGATTCCGTTAGATGTAGCGGACGTACCACATATTCCTAATCACACGAGTATTTTTCATGGGTGTGTATACTGGAGGTTGGAGCACAGCTTTAATGTTTCAAGCTTAATATCATACTTCACTAGATTCATTTACGACTAGATAGAGTCCACAAACATAGTCTCGAGGGGGGAATCTTTCTGAGTCTATTTCTTGTCTGCTTGAAAAGTGTGATCTATGGGCGACAGTCAGGGAACGTCACGAGAAACGAAGGGGAAACTGGTGTCAGCACAAGGAAGCTAAATTCTTTTGTAGCCGATGAATGTTCAGATTGATTCACACTACACTCAACCACCTTCTTGATCCATGAGCAGTAAACGATACCGCCCGACTAGGGATTACGGCCTGCCTATCCCTGTACGTAGCAGCTCGAACTATTGGGCCCGAAGCTGACCTAGCGACAGCCTTCAACGTTTACTCGTATGAGTGAACCGCCCCAACAAGCGGGATCTACAAATGTATACACAGACCGTTAGTTTTAGTTTAAGCATGAGATTCACATAAAACCTGCGTTATGATGCGCCAGTGGCATAGAGGCGGCATGCACAAGAATCCAGACTGAAAATACTCACAAGCCATATGATCGACCTTAAAAGATGTGAACTGCTTTTGAGAAGCATTTAGCAAGCCGGATTTTGTTGTTAGGCTAATTTGTTGGATTGCTGGATCGTACATCTTGCATACAAATAGTGGAAACGAGATGGTACCTCACTCCGAAGGAATATCATTTTGTGGTCATATGATGAGCCAACATATTCCTGTTGGACTGTGGATGCAAAATTTTGTGCTCAAGATCAGAGTCGCTTCGCTGTTGAATTTGATTATGCTTTCCTGCGTCACTTTCACTGGGTTGGCGGTTTGTCCTCCTACAGCTGATCGTCTTGAGTGAGTACTGATAACAAATTTTCCTACTAGACTCTTGCTGTGGAGTATCTTGAGTATGTTTTGGAGGTTGTAAATGACGTGTGTGGCATGAACTAACCAGTGTGCGTTGTTAGTCTCGCGCAAACATTTATATTCGTAAAAATTTGCAGGAGACACTGTGAATCACTTCAGCCGCCTCTATTTATTGTCAAATAACTCGTCCATATAACTGTAATGTACAGGGTACGCATTCGCTCTAGCCTACAACACTCCTCCTGATTAATCTTAGTATATATATATATCGCTCAGCAATCCCACAATCAGTTCTGATGAGTAAAAGTAATTTCCTCCGTTCCCTCGACTCTCAGGGCAGAGTCGTCCTGCTCGGTGGTTGTAACCTAACGGTGTATGATATGTGCTTCATAGGTAGGCAATCGGCGCGCTTAGCAGTGTACCGGCCCCAGTGGCTGATATTTATGCGTAATGGGTTGTAAATACTCATATATCATGACAGCTCACATGGCAAATAATCTCAGATCATCATACGAATGTAGAGATGTGCACGCACCCCACGCATGTTGTCCGAGACGGCAGTAAACTAATCTGCTCAATCAATGTGACGGCAACGTCGCGTCTGCAGCATTCTCCATTGCAACGTAAGCGAGGAAGCCTTGCTACACACAAAAGTGTCACCTGCAAGAAATGCCTAACGCGGAAGCCGCGCATTATAAGTTGCCGCCAATTCCTTACCTGCAAACAATCTTTCTCCCCAGCTCCCCACCAACTGGATGGACGACGAAACTCTTGCTCATGCCAAAGTACGTAAACAGATCTGCCAGTCACCATATTTCCCGTACATATTTTTCCACAAGTACCACTCACATAAGTGAACATGCGTATTGTCAGTCGCTTTTTGGTCACACTGCGATAACAACGGGCACAAGAACATGAAGTTTTAGCTCGTGTTGCCCACCGGTACGGCCAATCAGAGGACCGATAAAACGGTGTAGAACACCCGGCTAATAAGATTGACGTCATACCAGAGTGACGCAAGCCAGTGCGTAAACAATGCTGCACAATGGTTTCCACTGCCGCCCCGCTTTGAGGAGGAGATCGATCTGTCAGAAGCCCATCCGCATACCCATCTTATTTTTGTTATAAGGAGGAATGATTATTACTTAAAAAAGGCGGCTACCACGAAAAACTTGCAGTGGTTGCAGAACTGTTAAAGAACGTTTTTGGTCCAATAAGAGGTTTCAAACTTTTTGGTGTGTTGCAAAAACGGTTTAATGCAGCGGCCTGACGGAAAAAACAAACGAGAAGCTTGAGCGCTCATCAACAACAAAACAAAAACAGGCTGGAGTTAAAACTACCCAACAGCACGACTCATCTGGCACAATGGGCAGATTAACTGGGGTTAGTTTTCTCCTGTTGGCTTAGGCAAGCTATGTGCGAATTCAAAGAATAAAATAGTCAGGCGACCATTCAAATCGCCTATATGTTTTAGAGTTCTACGGTTGGAAACAAGCGCAAGCAGGTTGCCGCTACTGGCATCGAACCTTCCAAATCTACTTCATGGTTTCCCTCTCTGGTTTGACTGGCCTGCGGCACTTACCTTCTGCTGGTGTTCTGCTTCCGGAACCTTGTAGCTCGGATTACTGAGGCAACATGCGCGGGTCATATGCTTGCGTAATAATGGCCTGAATGGTGGGTTACTTGACTTCTCAATTCTGATATCACGTGCAGAATATTTATAGCAACCCAACATTGCGCGAGCTCTTCAGTATTTTTCTATACACCCTGACTTCTTAGACGTAGAAGAACCTCCGAAGAATTGTACATGGCTCTGTAACCCATATGCACCTTGGACCTTTATTCTAAAAGAACCCATCCTAGTGGGCTGTGGAGTACGTGCCTTGTTCGACCGCTGGGTCCGCTTGGAATGAGCCAACAATATGTGGCTACTTTACCGACGTGTCTCAGCACTTCGGTCTGCAAGCATTGGACGTATGGGATCAACGTAGCAGAAAAGGGTAACCAAATGAGCAACATTTCAAGTATTCGTCGAAACGCGCCAAATGTTCTTCTGAGAGTCCGATCTGGTCGTTTGAAATTTATTTGACCTCAACCCCTTGTCAATGACAGTCAACAAGCCACGAGCTGTTTGCATGCAGTGTTTATATCGTAATTGATCGTCGCGGAGCAAAATAGCTTCTACACATTTTGACGGTGCAGAAGACTGGGACAGATTAGCCCTTATATAGCGGTTTGCTTCCCACGTCTCATTGCTTGTACCCTGACTAAAGATTAACTCATGTTTCCGTACTGAGGCCGTCCACTGTCTTACCTGAAGGAGCCAGGTCTGCTGAATATAACCTTACATTCGACCTTTTTTGTTGAGTTTGCCGTAAACGTATATTGAAACTTTGAGCATCGCCCTATGGTGCTGTTGTCTGTAGCTGAAACCGAGGATGTACAATTGAGATTGACGAAAGCATGAAATGAATATTAATATACGTTCGCCCACCGTATTGGTGCGAGTCGTGCTGCATGCCATTATAGAGTAACAGCCTGATATCCACTCCAACCCAGTGACAGCATCAACTCACGACGTCGGCTATGGAGCTTCTCACGTCATAGCCGTTGGACACCACGCCACGGTGACGACTGACTGTCACAGATTTCACTGGTGCAATGGAAGGTTTCGATCACGGCGGATGTTTGCAATCGTGCTCTGCCGTTAACCTTCGGTTGGCGTAATAAATGCAGGGGAAGTGCTCGAGCGTTATGTGGGAACGTCGCACATTCACGCTTGACGAAAGAAGTCCACCACTGTCTCCATCAGACACTAGGCACACCAAAGCTGGGCATCTGGACTCTGCGTGCCGAAGACCACAAACAATAATGGAACGTTTATGACATACATACTTTGGCTTACGGTAACTTTCCTGTTTATTGTGGAGGTGCACATACTGTGCACAGTAAACGACGTGAGGAGTGAGTATTTTGATCCGCTTTTGCCATTTGTCGTTCGATATAGTGTCCCGAATCACATGACTTGCTCCTTACCGAAGGTGGAGGCGGAGACGTTCCGCCTGGAAAGAAAAAAAGTTGGGGAAGGACCACAAAGCAACCTCTCCGCTGAACGCCTCAGCAACATAAACACAGACAGTAGAATGGGGCGCCGCAACTGCCACTGCACAAATGTGCTAGCCATCTTGCCGATCCATATTTTATGTCGAAGCCTTCATTGGGTATGAGCCATGTCACACAATCCCACCAATCATCTGCTTAGGCTTGGTTTGTGGGAGAGCCGACTCTCATTGGTTCCGGGGTGCTGCCCCTGGGGGTTTTCAAGTTTACTAAAGTCTTAGTTTACGTGTTCTTCTATACAATGGAAGCAGATGCTATCTATGATTTTGTGGCCAAAGCTGATGACGAACTCAGTTTCAAAAAAGGAAGTTTCCTCAAGGTGAGTACGACGTTTGTTCTCCGTGGTTTTTCATTAACCGGAGACTGTGAGATTGCTGAGAACACTTGCCATTAAACTCATCATTTTTTACCCGAAAGGAAATGCATCCAAGCATCCCCAAGACCTATTCAAAGACTACGGTGAATTGAACGCCACAATCATCTGTATTCTCTTCGGAGACGCTTTTTTCGCTGGACCTCCTAAGGTGGTCCGTTTGCCCAGTTGTGGTATCGTTTTACTTGTTGGTAGCATGGACTCGGGAACCAGTACCTCGGTCGATATCACTGTTCACGACCTGGACCAATTCGTTGCATTTATTCATGATATCGAAAGAAGTTTTTAGCATCATGGAATGCATCCACTTACTTTGCACTCACCCTGCCTCTCAGAAAGACCATATTCCTTTAGCATTTTTGTGGTTCACACTGGTCGGTACAAATGGCAGCCCACACATCATTCCGTATGACTTAACTCAAAGCCACAAGAAGACGTCTCATTTCAGTCATTCATCTGAGTCATCTACGAAGAGGTTGATTCCAGTCGCTAGTTTTTGTTCACCGAAACGTGGAAGACGAAGAGAGGTTTGGCACAGTATTGGAGGTGATGACCACTGATGATGAATTGTTCTAGTCGTTCGATGAAGCGGAAATTGAACAGCTACGCATTGGAAACGATAACTTCCATGCGGCGGTGCCGCTGATTGTGTGGCGGAGGCATGTCTTTCGGTGTCATTAAGCATCCATTGGTCGAATCCACGGGGTCGCCATCCAGGGATACGGCAGTTGTCCGTACAACAGTTCTCAGGTCATACACCGTTCGCAAGCCAGCCAGAAACATGCCAATCCACTGTCTTCGGAGAACTACCATAGCTCAGCAGTATCGATCAAGTGTGTCAAGGAGAACAGAACGGTCATCCGAGTCGAATGCGCCTTGGAAATTCGGGAATACTAAAATTGTGAGTGTTTTGTACTTATGGCGTTGGTCGAGTCCCTGATGGAGTGTGAAGATTTGGTCAACGTAAACCCTATCAGGCCGGAACTCTGCTTGCTGCTCTCGAGTCAGTATTTGATGAGCCACTATAAAACGACGGAACGTAAGTGACGCCAACAATCTTACGATCCCGTGTGGTTATCACACTCATTTGGAGCCCATTTTTAAAAATGGGCACTATCACCGACTCCCCCCCACTTGTCTGGGACAGTTGCCCTTTCCCAAATGCAGGCAAACAGCTCTGAAAAACGCTCACTGAGGATTTCAACCCCATCTTTGAACAATGCAGGTTTTCCGAACCAGAAACCCGGTGGCACCCGAGGGAACGTATACAGTCATGAACCTCCGAGACCGTAGGGGGTTCCACATTCATCGTTCAGGGTTCTACTTCACCTGTGGGCTCCAGATGAGTGCCAGCTGGTGGTCACGATAGCTGTCGTTCGGAGTATTCGGCCCGCCAGTCGAGGTGCTCTTCTTTATTTAATATGGTCGTTACATTCTGATGCTTGCTGGTTTCGCTTGCAGACAGTTTCCGCGGACCGGTCGCACGGATCAACTGGAATAATCTTTGGGCGATGATCATTCTGCCTGGTGACTTAGGACTATACCAACCCTGCACATGCTGCCGCAGCATCCTCTGGATCACCAAAGTAGCACAGCCGGAAGTGAGTGGAGAGTGATGGGGCAGTTAGCTCAGCCACCGTTCTTGCATCCTGGATTCTTGTTTCTGAAACACAGTACACGTCAATTCCAAGCGAGTCCAGTGTGAGAGCAAGAGCAGCTTGTTAACCTGCTTGCTTGAGAGTGCGGACACTGAAAGCAGGCCAGATAGACTGGGCGTCGAGGCTTAAGTATTGATTTCGAAATGCCTGAGGATGTCGGCACCGGATGACGCGCAGATACCTGCAAAACCGGTGCAGGAGGAACGGAAACGTCAGTCCTAAGTGGTGGGCCTACGAGGATGGAGTTAAGGATGGAGTGGGGAGAGGATGAGGAAAACGTATGGAACAAAGGAGGCCTCATCAGTGGCCCTGTTTCGCCCTGTTGCATGCAGCAAGTAAGGGGACTCGGCGGATTGCACCACGCGATGTCCGATGTGGCATGAGTTTATTTGTATATGTGCATTTCATGGTTGTACGTGGACTGGAATGTTGCCAGAGCGATCACACCTAGATAGGAGGACGACTAAGGTCTTCAATCAAAGCTTTGGCTTAAAAGCCTGACCGCAAGACAGCGGTGTTTGGGGGGAAACGTAAATAAATTAGCGTTTTTATGGAACAAATCGCCATACATATTCCAACCCCCAACCTGGAGGACCAGGAGACTGTTTTCGTCAGAGCCCTAACCATTGACGAAGTTGGTATGAGGGACTGCGAGTGTCGCGCGGACAATCCGCAGTGTAGCTCAGTGGGTCGCCGAGGTACACCAGTCGTCGTACCACGATAAGGTCGTCTGCTCGTGACGTCGAATAATAAATCACTCAGCTGTAACGACCTTGCGGTGCCTCGCTGGCATTGCACCCGTAGGAGGCACGAGGGCCGGGATACTACGAGGTTACCCAAGCCTAGACAGGAAAAATCGATATGCAGCGGACGGGTTCGAATAACGGACCTTCTGGCCAGTATATTCGAGATCTAACCACCGAGCCATCTCGTGACGGCCAAGGGAAGGAGGCACGAGGGCCGAGATACTGTCAGTCTGCCCAAGCCTAGGCATGAGCAGTCGAGGTAAAGAGGTTAGTTTCGAAGCGCCGAGCTATCACGCGCTCACTACCAGACTCATGCCGACTCCATGGGTGTTCTTCTACAGGTATCTAGTACATCTTCTTGGGTCAGATATCATGGTAATCCAGGCAATGCTGAATAATCTAGACAACTCCGTGTCACAGTTTGGTGCGCGCTTCCCACCTTCAACGTAGACTACTGCTCAAGAGTGGATGGAATCAAGCCCCGAACTTACGGAACAACCAAGCGAGGCAGAAGACAAATTTGTCTATTTGGACAGCCGCATCAGTAACGGTGGTCTAGTTGAAGACGCTATTCCGTTCCGGATAGAGGTGAGATGGCTCAGGGGTTAGAGCGCGAATTTACTGACCGGAGGGTCCTCGGTGCAAACCCGTCCTCTGCCTCTCGACTTCCCTTGTCTAGGCTTTGCCAACCTGGCGGTCGCCCAGTCCTCGTGCTTCCTTTGGGTGGCATGGGAGCTAAGCACCGAAAAGGTGTTACAGCTGAACGATTATCTTATCCGGGTTGAGGTCAGAGCAGCTTTTATCAACTTACATCATCTACGGCGTACGCGTGACAACAACTTATCCACCGGGGGTCAAGCTCACAATGTTGCAGTGTTGGTCAGGAAGCCGGTCGCTGCGAGCTGAGGGTGTTAAAAAACTTCCACCGTCGGTGTCTTCTGTCTCAGTTTGATGGTAACATCGGATCAGTAATTTTGAGGCACCTCGAATAGTCTTCGGAATAAATAACCTGTCCGGGGTAGATGGGCTGACCTCTACCAGCTTTTTTTACAAAAAGTGGTATCCTACAATGATGCCCACCCCTAAATCCATAATCAACTTCGCGATCGACCAGGTAATCAGATGAACACCGGAAAGTCTTCAAAACCCTGGTGTTCAAACAGCGCTGACGAAAACCTTTTCGATCCAGAATGTTCAGACGACATTGTTCTCGTCATCCAATAGAAGGTATAGGTGTTGTCGGAGGAACTGATCAAAGTCAGGTCCATTGGCATGCGCTTTGAACTCAAAAAGTATAACGTCATGCTTCTAGACATGCAGTCACACAGCACCTCACTTACAATCCAAGGAAAGGCACTAGAGGTTGTGTAACTTAATAGTTGCGTGAGCTCCGACTGCAGTATAACAGATGACTTTAATGCGCGTCGACATCATCAGTGACAGCTTTAATACACACTGGTGCTTAAAGGCCTGACAACCATGAGAGAAAAGACTTAATAAAGAGTAAAAAGGAAACGAAAGGGACAGTGCGAAGGAGCCTTATGTCCTTAAGGACAAGGTGCCTTCACATTTGGACAAAATTAAAATAAACACATATGAGAGACACGTCAAAGAGAGGCACCATCGACAGGATCATTCCAATGTTCTTTGCGAACCTCACCAAACATAAGTCCAACACACAACGACAAGCGAAATTTGGCTAGAAAACCCGGATAGGAAATGACAGCATGCGCGCTACTGGGGTCGGTCGCATGCATGAATCAATACGGCTCGAATCGCTTCTGCCAATTTGAGACATCTTTGGCGAAAAGCAGGCGTATCCCTGAATGGCAAGGGACGTGTATACCAGGCTGAAGTGCGGGCAATCTTGTCGTATGTTACTGAGACGTAGTCCTTACAAGTAACCGAGCTGATATCTCTTCGGGTCTTAGAAACATGGCTCATGTAGGCAAATACTGGTAAATATGTAACAAAACAACCAGAAAACGGGTGTTCGGTTGTGTAACAAGGACTGAACCAGAGGCTGTGGCAGCTGCTCATCTATTTCGCAGGCCGAAAAATCGTTACTCTGTGTACCTAATTCACGGTGGTGCAAGCAGTGACGTGTTTAAACATTGACCTAGTAGAGGAGTATGAGAGATATTACAGAATGTCTGGGTGCTGTCAGTGTCAATCGACTTTGAGGATGGGGTCTGCATGACCCCTGTTAAGCATGACTGGAAACTTTGTGAGGTATGGCTTCTCATCAATGTCAACGACATTCTTGCTGTTGACTTCAATCTAGATTGTCTGAAAATGTCTAGAGGTCTGTGCATCTCAGAACGATCGTGGTGAGCTAGATCTAAGTACTTTTCCATCCACTTTTATTTTTTCTTCACAACGGGGCTGTCAATTGAATTGGGGTTGTGTGACAGTGAAGCGTCAATGTTGAACGCTGATGTACTTTGTCGGTGGTGGTTCAAAGTGTAACGTTCTTCTTGATCTGGAAGCTGCCTCGGTTCGCCGATCGTAAGAAACCGTGGCGTTGTCTGGCAATCAAAGGGAGTCTCTCTGACTGCCTCCATTAAGGTACCTGTGTCAACTTCAGCTGGCGCGTACCGGTGAATGGTTGACTTTACCCTAGTTTCACTTTATCCAGTGGTGTGAGATAAGACTGAGCTCTTTCCTCATTTATTTTCAACTGTTACTGACATGCTGCTTGCCTCTGCCTACCTTTGAAGCCGCGTCCGCTCACACATTGAATGTGTAGATATTGTTGCCGTTAGTGGGGATCCTTTGGAGATAGGTTAACTTTAAGGCCAGACTGATTTTGTTACGTTGTTCATTGTTCACGCTTTACACTCGCAGAGTGTAGAGCGCCGCTATACAACTGGTTTGGCTCCAAAGCAAACCTCACGCTTGGATACGGACCTGTCGAATGGTATTTATATAAATTCCGATAGATTGGGTAGGGATGAGATCACTGCACAAATCCAGAAAGCAAATGTGGCTCTTCCCAACCAACTACGGTGTCGCCATCACATAAGTTCTGTCAACGCTGAAACAACCCGCGGCAGTTCGACTCATCATGCTTTGAAAATCAGAAATGTCACATGTACACGCAAAAGGTGGAGGATGGATGGATGACTATCCACGTATCTGAAATCTTGGTCAAGTCTGGTACGAAGATCGGATCAACCACGCAGTGGGGCATCAGTAGCAGTGATGCTTTTTCTGATAATACAGGCCAGATAGCCAGATAGCTAATGATGCTTCACAAGTTTCACTGGTGACGGCACCAACGCCGGCGAACGGGAAGTACCGATTTGCGTGGAGTTTCGGCGTTCAAATGAACTGACTAAATTGGGCTGTAGCTGTCCTTCGCTGGCGGAGATTTTCTATTCGCTCCAGCAATCCCGGTATTTCACAGGGTTTGAATTGTGTGCCGGATGCTGGCAACTAGCTTTCAACTCAGAGAAGCAAGAGAAAACGGCGTTCACGGTTGGGGATACCCAATATCAATTTAGACGAATGTCGTTTGGTCTGTCGAGGACACCATTCACATTCACGTGCTTGATGCTCCGTTTAACGATGGGACTACAGAATATTTTGGTTTACGGAGACGATAGCATTGTGTGTAGCGATTCGGAACCAGAGCATGCAGTCCACTTGAAAGCCGTATTAAAGCTTATTCGGGAGGCTGGCCTGCGGATAAATGAAGCTAAGACACAACTCGCTCGAAGTTCGTGACACTGCTCGGGCATAGAGTGGGTCATGGAGAGGTTAGCCCGCTTCCAGAAAAACTGGCAAAGACCGAAGACTGTGCTGTTCCCAATTCAACTCGGTCCTTACAGCAGTTTCTTGGACGAGCAACATACTACAGTCCGTTTGTCAAGAATTTCAACACGGCTGCTGCTCCACTGTACAACTTGCTGCATCAAAATCGGAAGTTCGAATGGACAAAAGAAGCGCATGCGGCCTTCGAACGTGTCTAAGCGCGGATGCTGGATCAGCAACTAACTCAGGGTCGGGGAGATGTTTACTGCTGCAACGGATGCTAGTGATCGCGTTATCGGTGCAGTCTTAAAGCAGACGAATGGGGTCATCGAATATGCCAGTCGTGTCCTGACTAACGCTGAGCAGAAGTACTCAACTAAAGAATGTTTAGCCATCGTATGGGCTTTGGTTAAGTGAAGGTCGTACTTGCTGGCGAGACCGATCACAAACCCCTCGAGGGGATCAGGACCACCAGAGATCTTCGCGGAAAGCTCGCGCGCTGGGTACTCTGGTTGCAAGAGTACGACTTCACAATCCGGCACGTGCCAGGGAAGGAGAACCACCTGGATGATTGGTTGTCAAGACCAGAGGCTTGAGATGAGGGCCCTAAGATCATGGTTGTTGCCAATAGCCTCGTCGTCGAACTGGATCCCGGAAGGTTGGTGCAACTCCAACGGCAGGATCCTGTGTTACGGAAGGTTGCAACCACCTTGTTGAATGGAAGGAGTATTGAGAACGAGGAGGGAGACAAAATTGGAAACGTTTCAAAGTCACTTCGATAGGCTGAGTCTGAGTGAAGGTGGCATAATATCCTGGAACCCCACCGATTCTGCTGTTGTGCTGCCCGTGATACCTCGCGTCTTGAGATGGAAGCTGATCTTCGAATGCCACGAGATGGCACACACGGGGTGCACCAAGACATACGACTTACTTCGGCAGAGGGCCTACTGGCCCGGGATGAGTAGTGAGGTGATAGATTATGTGGTGTCCTGTAAGCGGTGCCAACTGATGAAAGGGGACACGACAGGGACAACCCATCCCATGGAACCTATTCCTGTCTCAGAAATCGGCGAGTTATGGTCCGTTGACGTCATGGGCCCCTTTCCGGTGACAACTAGCGGGAATCAATATATCGTGATAATGACAGAACACCTGTCGCGGTGGATCGAGTCGGCACCCGTGCCAAATCAACGGGCAACGACGATCAGCGGAGTGGTAATGCATCACATCTGGCCAACCACGGCGTCCCAAAAATGATCCTAACGGATCAAAGGCCTTGCTTTGAGACCGAAGAGTTTAGGAGTTTCTTGCAGAATTTGGACCCCAGACGGTTAAGAACGGCACCATACCACCTTCATACAAATGGTCTAACCGAACAGAGGTTGTGCCGCACTTTTATCTTTAAAGATGAGGACAATGTCTTTTGTGCATCTCAGACTGTCAAGGTTCTCATCAGAAACGATTTGTACCCTGGGGTTCTGAAGGCTCATTACTTCATCGACGACTACTTTGAACAAGAATAGAGAGAATGGACGTCCTTGTCGGACACCACTTTTTGTTTGGATAGTGCATCATGCACCCTAACAGGCCCAGAGGTATGTGAATATAGGGACCAGGTTATGTTCGCAAACTTCTGGGGCACGCCCTGGTGAGCAAGTGTAGTTAACAGCACTGACCGATCGACAGAATCGAGCTGATTCTTCGGATGACACATGGGTCTAGTTGACAATGCAGCAATTTGAAGTTCGGAGTGACGAATGTTAAGTAGCTTCACCGGCGCTACTGTGAATTTCCCCATACTTTGAAATGTACCTACTGCACGAAGTCGTCCCAGGTGGACCACGTTTCCATAACGGATGCCGGATCCGTCATAGAAAATTTGTCCGTAAACGTGTGATAGCAGACCTTTCAAGCTTATCACATCCGAGGGTTTCTATTTGGGCTCCATGTCTTCGTCTTTTCTATCCTCTTGAATGTTTTAATTGACCATTCCGTCCTAACCACAATTTGATCAACCAGTTCCTTCTGATAATTCTTTTGACTGTAACCACACTGGATCATAGAAGGGTGCAGCGTGAAAAAGAATACCTTGCTTATTCGTCCGTGGACTCCGGAGAAACTATTCACTGGGACCAGGATGAACTTTCCAGTCTCAATCGAAAAACTAGTAGCATTAAATCTATTATTCTTTCTGCTCCGTAGTTAGGTTAGGTCCTTTGAGAACGAATTGGCGAAAAGCTTGCGAATACGAGAAGTAGAGGCGGAGCTGAATCAGAGGTTTGATATATTTTTTATGCCCGTAATAGTTACCCATCGGAGGGCAAACCAGAAACCAGAAACCTTGTTACGCAACTGAGGGAGAAGGGACTGGCGGCTTGAAAATAGAACTGAGTACATTCGATGGAACTTCCTGGTTTTGGGAGACCAAGAAATTCCAATTCAACGTTGCTTACAGGGTTGGTGGTGACACCAACACTGGCATAGAAGGTTGATTGTTATAACGACAGCTTATTCCACGGAAGCAGTTCGCGCGCATACCAGGTGAACTTTTTTGTTATATACGCCAGAAATTGTCGGTTTACGTGCACCCAGATTAAATCAACCAACTTTGGCCTCGCGTCATTCTAGTCATCCGATGTGGGAAACTGCGAAATGAGCCGTTCCTATGGTGACGGTAGCCTGCCCTGCGGCTTGTCCCACACGACGTTGCTGCAGCATCTTGTCCTAACCTCATTCCCGGTCAGTAGCATTATTTGGGGACTAATTACACTGACCTCGCCACCATATTACAAATGCGAATTCGCATGAAAGCTATCGTCTCTAATGCGTAGTTCCCCGTTTCTTCAAATAAGTGGACATTCAAAATGAACTCACTAATTACACCATCGAATCCAGTGGTTGAGAAGATCTCCCCCAGCAATCCCATTTCCAGATGAGTGAAACTGCAACGGCTGGAACCAACGTACCCTTGTACTTGGTTTATAACTAATAAATTGGACTGAGCTGAAATGCTCAGACTTTTCACTTTTCATTTATGTATGTTGCGTTTTTTGTTTGTCAGATCGGTTGCTTTTGAAAAAGAGACGGTGTGATACGTAGGTTCTTTTCAGTTCGGCTTATCGGGTTTCAGAGGTTCGCACCACAATAAGGTCTGGTCCCCTTACTACGCGGTCCGCATATACAGTGCCGGAATTAACGCAGCCTGCTGGTGTCAGACGACATTTCTGTATCTGCCGTGAGTACTATCTGTCAAGCTCTCTGATATGACGCAAGACTCATCCTGTGTCAGCGAATGTTTCACGCTGACCATCAAGGAAGTGGTTGGTACTACCGAATTGAGCCCTAGTACTCAGTCACAGTCAGTTATTAGGCCTCACGCAAGCCCACCGATCGTAAACCCTCCCCAGGTCTGACTCAATTTTTTTCGAAATAAATCGAAAGTGAGAGCATATGTACTTTTGTTTTGGATGCTTTGTGGTGTTTTTATTCCGCATCGGAACTTCATTGGACGGCTTTCAAAATCTGAGCTAGACGCTTTATTCATGTGCGGTTGGAGTGTGTACGTCCCAGACGATTTGTAGTGTTTTCTGGCATGTATGCTGTCATTCTTGTTCGCACTTGATTTCGCTCACCGTTCGATCAGTCTTTCTAGATCACTGGTGATGTTTCCTTGGAGTTGCACAGCAAATGTACACCGGACGAACGTCACAGCTGAACGGTCACTATTAATATGTATCAGAATGTTGGACGATATTGTTTCTCGTCGAACTGGCCTTTTTTTACTTGATTCTACACCCGTATTACAACGTGTGTCCACCCTTCCCTCTTTTCTTCATCAGGTGCTATGCGTAGAAGATGATCCCAACTGGTACCTCACAGAACAAGGAGGCCGGACAGGTTTGGTTCCGTGCAATTATATTGCGATGCGTCCGCACGACTGGTACGTCCGACATTGCAGTCGAATGGAAGCCGAAGAGCGTTTGTTGGAGGTGAATCCGGCGACGGACCAATATTTGCAACCTGATGGTGCTTTTCTGCTACGTCAAAGCGAAGCAGGTGGTAAAGGATTCAGTTTATCTGTCAAGTACGTGTGCTGTACAGTTTTCGCTGTTGCCGTGCGTCACTTTTTGACTTTCTTGCAAGAGCCACTGAAACGCCTATAGTCTGGCACCGGTCAAGATTGTTGGCTGTCTTCAGGGCAAATGAGTGTAGTTCGCCATTTGCTTACGACTTGGTGTTCGAGTGGAAACTTGGGGACTACGCCTGTCTGATGATCCCCAAGAAGTACAAAACCGATTGTGGTCTGTCGGAAAGTTTTCATCAATCTTATGAGCAATGTGTTCGGTCAAGAAAAGTGTACCCTCTACTTTGTCAGGTGTTATTTCGGTGTGAAACTAGAATACCAAAGGTAAAAGAAGTAGTTTTCGGCATTCTTTGAACTTATTAACTAATATTATTAGTTACACACGAACTATGATTTTAGGTTTGCCGGTTCATCCCTATTTCAATAATGACGAATCGGTAGGGAAGACAGAGAAAAACAGACGTGCTTTTTGGCTACGTTATCCAATAGCGACGCATTATATACTTATCTTGGTTGTTGCTCTGTTCGTCAAGCTTGGCAGTTGGATTGCAAACGTTTCATCACCAGTCGAGGTGACATCGTCAGTGCGGGGTCACCTCGACGATTTTACCTCGATTAGTAATGCTACGTTTGCATCTCTGTGGTTACTACATTCATTGCGAGTACCTTTTTTGATTCACCTCAGTTATCTGGAACGACTTTCCCCCCCAGATAGACGCAAATAGGCTAGACAGGCGCTGACAGATGAATTCGTCACTATCCCTGAAGAGAGTAGTTTGAAGGTCATCAGGGCCAGGATTACCATGTCCCTTGGGCAGAGATAAACAATCAGGCACTTATATGGCTGAGGTGGGTTCTGTGTTCACAGTCCACGTTTCTGCTGAAGGCCGGCAGCCCGTATTGCAGGTAGCAGGTGACCAACTCAGTTGTTCTAAGTACTGTACCCAGCGGTCCAAACGTTCTGCTTTGTCGGATATCAGGGAGCCATTCTAGTCCCTAGTAATTTCGCTGACAAGAGGCTTCCGAGGACCAGTCGAACGAACCACGTGGGACATCTTGCGGACGTTTCCGGCATTTTTTGCCTCTTCCATCTCTTCGGCCTTTCAGGTCCACCACGCTTCGTGTTCTGCAGTTTTACGTAGTATCGGATGATGAGTCAAGTCGATTTGTCATTGCGGTCGGGGGGAGTCTGTTGCCGGACCTCCAGCAAATCTCCGGTCCTATCCAAGATCAAATTTTTGGGTTTGGTCGGCTGGATTGTGCCGCAAACGGAATTTTCGGGTCTGAGTAGCACTGTAAATGTGTTTCAAGTGACCATTAATATTCGACATAGATCGGTCTTGCAGGTGTTCGAGGAGCGGGTTTCTGAAAGTTTAGTTTGATTTCCGGGTCCATTAGCTTCTCACTGGCTAAGTGAGATGTGAGCGTTTTGCGTAGCCTTAAATAGCGCAGTGAAAAGCAACAGCGTACAAGTGCATGGTCGAAGTCCACGCTGGTAGTCTAGAAGGAGCGGTAAGCAGCGATCGACCCTCGCCGCCGGTAACTGACGGCGATGTGATCTATTTGGATTCAGGTTTGGTTTGTTTGTGGGCACCACGTCGTTAAGGGATTTCCGCTGTTCCGGAAGTTGGTACTGCAAGACAGGCGTTGATCGCACACATCTGAAGTAGACGGTTTTCGTGCGTCGCGTATCCAATCCAGAATGATCACCCAGTAGCGCTTAATCTAACTAATCATCAACAACCACAACAATGTCTGAGCTTCAATTTGTTTTAAAAGAGCACCTAGAGTGTCACGGAAACTGTCTTTGGCAAATTCAGAGCTACAGTCCGTTGGGCGTACGCAGACACAATAAACAGAGTACTGTGAACCTCAAATTCTCGAGATTATCTCACAGACAAACGAACCGCGCAGAGGCGATTATCAACAGGTAGAGAGTTCCATGTCGGTTGCTCAATACAATATCCACGCCGGCTTATCTTGCTGCAGCGGCCTCTGCATCACCAGAGGGGCGCAGCCGGAACCTGGAAGAGAACCAGGGAGCAGTCAGTTCAATTACAGTACTTGCGTTCTGTATCTTTGTTTCTGACAGACCCTAATCGTCTTCCTGTCTAGGTGTGGACGCCCTGACAGTATCCCTCGTACAACCATGAACTGCACATATAACAATTAAACTCATGCCATATCCGCCGTCGCGTGGTGCCTGGTCGCCTTACTCGCTGCATGCAGCAGGGTGGGTATGCGAAAACAGACTACTGCTGACGCCTTCCTTCTTTCTTTTCCACATACTTTTTCTCCCCCCCTCCCCACCCCAATAACAACTCTCCTTGTAGACCCAGCATTTAGGACAGATGACTCCGGTCGTCGTGCGTCGGTTTTGCGTGCAACTTCTGCTTGTCACATAGCTTGTGAAGAAAACCTTGTCGATCTGGAGTACGCAGACGACATCGTTCTCATCTTCGAAGAAGAGGAGAAGATGCAAGTGCTTTGGTTGAACTGACCAAAGTCATCCCCTCCTTTGGTATGCACTTTGTACCCAAAAAGTGTAAGGTTATGCTCCTGGACATGCAGTCACTGAATACGCCACTTACAATCCAAGGAGAAGTATTGGAAGTTGTGGAGCGTTTTACTTCTTTCTTAAGTTGTATTGGTTCTGATTATAGTGTGACAGATGAAGTCAATGCACGAATCTGCAAAGCTCGGGTCACGTTTGCTAATTTGAAACACCTACGGCGTCAAAGTGGTATATTCCTGAATCTCAACCGGCATGTGTATCAAGCTACAGTTTGCGCTGTATTGTTGTATGGCTGTGAGGCTTGGGTTGTTCGCGCAGCGGAACTGAGATGTCTCCAAGTGTTCGACAATCGTTGTCTCAGAACCATAGCTTGTGTGGGTTGGTGTCGGCGTATCTGTAACGAGGCAATTAGAAAGCGAGTTCTCGGTTGTGCAGTGTGTACTTCCATAGTAGAATGTGCCCAGCATCAGAAACTGCGTTGGTTGCGACCTGCCTATGCCTAACCATCGTTTGCCGGAGAGAGTGTTGTTTTCCATGACCGATTCAGAGTGGCGGAAGCAGAGAGGTGGCCAACCCTTGACCTGGCAGAGTGGTATGAAAGAAATCACGAAACTTCGGGGTGCTGTCGGTGCTATTCGTCTTCCATGTGGGGACCGCGTGATCCCCAGTGTGCCTGGTTGGAGACGCTGCAAGATATGGTTGCCAACCGATTTCAGTGGCTATCTTGTTGTCAGTTTCCATCCAAATTACCTGAATGAGTGTTTGAAGGTGTAGACACTTCAGTATGATTGTAGTAAGCTAGCACCAAGTCCCTTCCCGGTCCACATTTATTCCTTTCTTCACAATAGGGCTTTCAGATAAATCTTGGTTGTACGGCAGTGAAGCATCGGTGTTGAACACTGATGTCACGCTGTCAATGATGGTGATGGTGATGTCTTGTTTGTTTTGGTATGCGATTACTGCATGCTACAACTGAACTAGACGACACGAGTCTAGTTTAGGAAACTGCGTAGTAGTAGACAATCGCGGTTGTCGTGATAGCAACGGATTGGTGTCTGTTGTATAACTCAATAAGCTTGCCTAGGTGACTATCTTCTGGTTGGTTTGCTTTTGAAAGCCTCAATCCCGCAAGTAGCTTGTCCTCCGTACAGGTCTCTCTGGCATACTCGCCAGGTTGCACTGGTACAAAATTGGAAACAGCTAGAAAGGTCCGTTTAAGTTTTGCTGATGTCCTGGCGGTAAACTGGACCTACCAATTGCACATCAGGTGTCTAGACCAGAGAGATGCTCTGCGCCAGTCATCGCAGTAGAAAAGGGAGTAGTCTATATATGGCGCCCGCTTAAAGGTGGCCACCTAAATAATGACGTTGGACGCAAGATAACATCCACGATCAATCAGGTCTACCGATGTTGTGAACTCAGACTGATGTCAGCTACTTGCCGAATACCGATTCATGCCTACAATCCACGTCTGCTTACTTTTCCTACCTGCCCTGAAGTTTGCCAGTTCACTTGCAGGTATGATGACGCATACATTGTCACAACAAATTTGTGTCTCAGTGATCCGCTGAACACTCTCTAAAGTATCTTACAGAGACGAAAAAACAACCAACTTTTGCAAATGAGTGTTGAAACTTTATTCGTTTTTATTTCCGAAATGATGGAATTCGGGGTCTATATCTGCTTGGTTAGTTTCGAAAATTGCGAAACAGATGGTGGACTATCGAGAGTTTTCATCAACCGCATAATTAGCGTCATGTCAAAAGATATACGTCGATATCTTGAGTTTCGTCCCAGCCAAAGCATCAGGTGGTCCTTGTGCATTATGTTCATTTGAAGAATACCATAAACCAGAGGTCCATTTTGGTTTTCCATCAACACGGCCTTCATTTGTAAATGAGGCTTTTTCCCTAGGTTTTTTAAAAAAATAATTTTATTTCACCTCAAAACCATCCGCGACCAGATTGGCAAAGGCTCTTCATGTGACAACGGCGGAACCCACCTGCGGCCCTTGTTTGGAGCACGTTCCAGTTGTTACCATGACGTCCTCATAATCAAGCATCCGTAGCTTTTTCAAGTGTCAGACATCCACTCTTGTAGTTGGAAGCTGCTGCTCTTCATGTGACAACGGCGGAACCCACCTGCGGCCCTTGTTTGGAGCACGTTCCAGTTGTTACCATGACGTCCTCATAATCAAGCATCCGTAGCTTTTTCAAGTGTCAGACATCCACTCTTGTAGTTGGAAACTGCTTATCAGTTGACGCGCAACAACCCGTACTGTGAAGTTGTATGAAAAGAACAGAACGATTTTGTTCAGGCACGCACATCAGAATATTTTTGGATTGTGAGCTGAACCACACAACACAAATGGATACCTCTGCGGAACCAACAAAACACAGCAGGTCTTTGTACAAAAAAGTGAGTGGGTTGGTTGCCGTGGTTCCGAAGCACCCATCAACTCATCGATATTAGAGCTCTTACCGTTGTCGTACATTGCAGGGCTGTTCACTTCAGGTGATTCCCTGGTACATCTAGTTTTTCCTTGTGTTTGCGGCGTTACTAGGGCCAACGCGTGCGCATTGAGCTGAACAAGTCGAGTGTCCGCTTATTTGTGGGGTACGGTAAACAGTCGATTGCTCTCACGACGTCAAATTTTGAGGCGCTACCGACATACTACTTTGATGACTAACATGAGTTTTACTGTCCAACAGCGAAATGACTCCCGATTTTATCAAGCTTGCCTCTGAGCTAACAGCCAAGTTTCAATACAGCTTGTAATGGGCTTTCGTATGTGGTTTATCCTAGTTTTGTAGGCCACTGCAATCAGAAGTTGCAAGTTTCAGGGGAAAAAGGAATTACGCGTCGACGCCAGTTATGGTGCCGCATTCCATTGGCACTCCAATAAAAAGTCAAAAGTGAAACGACAAAACTTCGTAGCACCGGAGTGGGGTTGATTACACATTTGTTTGATTGGCGAGAACATTCTTTGATATCAGGCTTATATGTTCTGAACAAGTACGTTCACTGAGCCTTGAATATAGCTTTGTGGCCCTGGATTACTGAACTTTCCTTAGGTCTGATGTGCGATAAAGGTGATTTTGAAATGATAAATTACAGAGCGGCTCACTTTACGTCGTCCTAGAAGCTGTTGGTCGACTCGTTTGGTTTTTACATCGCTGTTTTCCTGTGACTCAGTCGAGTTTCGCAGTCGACCACTTCGAGTGTGGAATTCGATCACGCGACGTTATTTTCACTTCGCAGATCGATATTCGTGTTTGTGTGGGTGTGTGCACCGCGCACCACGGCCACTTCCGGTTAGCTAATCAGTTACACTTTGTTCGTCACGTGCACATACCGCAAACAAGGTGGTAGGTGAACCTTCCGTTACGCTTAATTCGGACTACCACACAAACTAGTTCTTCCTCGCTGGCGCTGCTGTCTTCTTCCATGTGACAAGCGCAGGTGCTCACTTCCTCGGAAGTTAATTTCGGACAGTAGATAAGCGCTTGTTTACACACCGGTATAAACGAACATCAACGAAGTATCGATTGTCATGAAAGCTGCTCAGCTGGTCCATGGTATCGATGTCATTTGTCTTACGAATTTTCACAGACATTACATAGAACTAATCCTTATGAGTGTTTGTGAGCCAGGCACATTGTTGTGTGGAAGAGCGGCTGTATAATAGTGGTTCTCTAACGTATACCCTACTCGTGAACGATCTACTCCGCGCTTAATTTGGAACAACCTAAGTTGGTGTACTTAGCTTGTGCAAATCGATAAACCATTTGGAGGAATTTAACCGACTCGATTATCGAGAAATTTCGTATTTTACTTCAAAACAAAACCCTTATTTGAACCAAGTACAAAATTCTCTCGTGTTTGCGTCAAAAAGGTGAATAGGAATGCGTCACTAACGATTTAAACGGTCTGAAATAAATGACTCTATTTACTGTGTTTCGGCACAGGAGTGAGTTCGCTTATACGGCAAACCCCTCTGCACAGAACTACACTACGGCGACACCTTTTAGTAGGTTTTACTAGATTCCTATGAAGTGAGTTTTGTACTTATGAGAGGTGGTTTACACTCCCGTCAACTCTACCATGACCAGGTACATTGTCTTGCCGGTGGATTTCAAAGGCAGACACAAGCTGGCATGATGCACTTTTATTCAGAGAAAACATCTTGCTACAATGCCCTTTACAGCTTCCG
Organism: Clonorchis sinensis; assembly: GCA_003604175.2. Classification (NCBI taxonomy): domain Eukaryota; kingdom Metazoa; phylum Platyhelminthes; class Trematoda; order Opisthorchiida; family Opisthorchiidae; genus Clonorchis; species Clonorchis sinensis. Next base: position 59,829,185 of record CM030370.1, read on the forward strand.
TCTATCTGGACTGGTCCCATCGGTGGTCACTACATTGAGGTGTCATTATGCTTTACCTAGCTACATTATTAAAGGAAAAGCGACTGCAGATTTATGCTCATCGACTTGCACACTGGTGCTTCACATTCTCACAATTACGCCCGTTTGCTGGAAGAACAGTTTGTTGCGCATCAGAACGGAACGCTTGTTTACCATGAGCATTCCGGACCACACCTCCAACGCTTTTTCAAGCAATTTGAGTGGAAATTGACAACCCAACTACCCTCGATTCGCGGCTGTATCACGCGGCGTCGGTTGCTAAGCGCATTGGGGGTCACATAAATCCCATCCAAGGAGTTGATTAGCGTAGATCTTACTCCAACTGTTCAGCATCTTCATACTTCGCCTATCATTCATACTCACTTTGTTCTGCGCTTGTCTAGGTTTGACCGTTGCAACAACACTTTTCCACTGTTTCACATTACGGTTCCATTCCTGCTTATTTTCGACGTCCGTAGTAAGTTGTTCCGTTGATTTTCCATTTCTCTGCAGGCAAGGTTCAGAAGTGTTGCACTTCAAAGTTCTCCAAGATGATGGTGGGAAGTATTTCTTCTGGTTATCGAAGTTTGACTCGATTAACCAACTGATCGATCACCATCGGACAACAAGCATATCCCGCACTCGACCCCTACTACTGGTTGACCGTGTACCTTCAAAGGTGGGGTTTTGGTGGTCTTACCGTGCGATGTAATTTATTCAATAATTCTCTGCGAACCCTTAGTTTGGTTCAGCTCGTTAAAATAGGTGTCATTTAGATTCCATACTTATTGTTTATGTTTAACTTGGATGCGTAATTCAATCGTCAAAAATTTGACGAAGCCCTTGCTATGTGGTACGATTGCCTGGTTTACAACAAGGTTTACTACACACTTCTGTGCAATGACTTGATTCGCTTGAAAGCTTAGAGTGTTGGATTTTCTTGATTTGTAGTGATCCATTTTTAGCCTCTCGCTCCCCCCTTCGGATGTCAGGTTGTTTTTCACACATATTTCATTCTAGCTACTGGTGTCCACTTCCTGTTAAAAGCTGGCTGGTCCTGAGAATATCGTGGATTTCGGCCGAACTTCAGTGGAGATTTTGATGTACAGCAATTCCGAAACCCGTAATGAGCACGAGAACTGCATTGCTACCAAACTGATTAGGTCCCAGCTGATTAGACATCCAGAAATAGTTCGTTTCTTCCACCCGAAGAGTTGATTTTGATTAGATGCAATAAGGTGTATTGCAGTTTCGATGGACTGTAGGTACTTTTGCAAAATTCACATCTATTTTGATGATTATAATCAAGTTCGGATGGTATGGAAAACAGCGTTGTGAAATCAAATCTTATAATCCGACATTTCGGTTGCCGTGGCCAACTTTCTTCAAGAAGTTCTTCAATCAATTTAATACAGGTCACATGCAACGTCATTTGGGCCCACCATCATGTCTTCTCATTGGTATGGTCCTGAGATCAGTTAACAGTCAGATGCGACCAGCGTATGTGTGTGTTAGCTCTGTGTGCGGTACGCATGATTAGGATGTGCCTCCATTTGTTATTGTGCTGGCTGTGATGCTTCATTGTTGAGATCCGTGCTTGACACCTATCTACTATGCCCCCTAAGGTGTGCAGTAAGTCCAAGCCAGATAGACGGGATGCTGGCGCCATCACTACGGTCCACACCGTTCGGCTGTGTTGATCTCCAGGGCTCACGCCTGTTCCACGTGTGACTTGAATGCTGACTGCAGTATACACCTACATTTGAAGTTGATTTGCTGGCTTGACTCAAATGCGTGGAGTACAATGACTGAGTTGCGCTCAAGTTTTTTTAAGGACTCTATTGTGTTTCTTGGAGGAAAACGCGCATGTCGTTTGTTATCTTGATTCGCAAATAGAGTTGCCTGGCTGTCGGGTCTATGTATTTGGTCGAACATTCTGTTCAGGGAATTTGGTAGATGCAGTTTGTGTGGTGTTTCAGTTCAATAGGGTCCTCGTTGTAGGGTGTTATCGATTTGGAAGAATCTTTTGATATCATAATCCCAAAGTGTCTTTCGGAGAGTGTCATTTCTATGGGGTATTCCCACGTGGACTATCTGGTTTTCGTCTTCCTGCCTCAGTGTTCCGGGTAGCGTTTTCCCCATTTGTTGGGCATAGAGCCTTATGGACTATCTATTTTGTTGTAATACCTTACTGAATCGCTTCAGTTTGTCTGCTCGTATGGACTCATCCGAGCGATTCGACAACTGCTCGTTTGACGTGGTGTGGATGCGAAAACTCATAATGCAAACACCTGTCTGAATGTGTAGGTTTTCTGTGGATATCCACTGAGAATACATCATTAGTGTTAACAGATAGCTTGCAATCCAAGAAACCAATAATCCTCTGCTCGTTCTCAGGGACCTCAACAATGACGCATCACAGCCAGCATAACAACAAACTGAGGCACATCCCAGTCAAAGTACACACTCATGCGTACATGCACACAGAGCTAACAAACACCCACATACGCTGGTTTCATCTGACTGTCAACTGGTCTCAGGAACACACCATCGGAAGATATGATAGTGGACCCAAATGACGCTGCATTTGACCCGCATTGAATCGATCGTAGAAATCCTTGAAAAAGGTTGACCACAGCAATCGAAACGTCGAATTATGGCATCTTATTCCACTACACTGTGTTTTGACATTGAAAATTCCATATAATACACCACATGGCGCTCAATATTTTCAACACTATCCTAACCGAATTCGGCCCTGAACTTCTAAAATTTCGGATGGCCTTTACCAGCCTAGCTGAATCAACTTTCGGCACCTTTTGGATGGATTTTCACCCATCCCGTAACCGAATTTTATGTTATCTTTGTCGTCTTACTTATTCAAACTTATTCGACATATTTTACATTTTCACAAATCCTTTTACATACTCGTAGACCTTCTCGACTTCTGGTCGGGAGCACGGAATCCAGCGAGTTATCGCTCGGTTTGATTTTGCAGCCGAAGACAGCGAAGAGCTATCTTTTCATCGAGGTGATGTAATCGAAGTGACTGGACACGAGAATGAAAACTGGTGGCGCGGCCGTCTTCCTGGTGGACAAACTGGACTGTTCCCGTCGAACTATGTGGATTTGCTGCCATCGGTTGGTTGATTTTGCGTAGGCCTGACTCCCACTCGCCCGTCCGCTACATTTACCGCATCCAGCCCCTTTCCAACCGATGATTTCTGCCCCATCTTGTTTTGAAGCATTGCCACAAAACCAAACTGTCATCAATATCTCAGCTGGTTGCTTGGATCCGATCGAATACCTGCTTCAAAATCCAACTCTTGCCCCCGCTCTGTTCCTTACCTTTCATCGGTGGACAGTGTGTGATGGCCTCGATCATTGTCTACCGAGACTACTACCATCTTATTAATTACTTTTCATGGTTCTCATTGTAGAAAATTACCCGCACCACGTTCTCTGCCGGTCAACCATCCAACTACTAGTCACTTGCACATGTTCTCTAGGTGTGTGTGTACGTATACATTTGTTTGTCCAAAGTTTGCCATCCAAATGTCGTTCCGCCTGTATGCCAACATGGGCCCGCAGACTACTTCCACCTTTTATTTGTTGTGGCCACATGTGCGTTATCTTCATACAAACGTTTGCGTAAGGGTTCTGCCATTCTCAAAGAACTATAATGATGTAATAGCCTCGTTTGAAAGGCTGAGGGTCTTGTTTTTTATCAGTTATATGTACCTATGTCACGTGCTTGAACATCCACTTGTCACCACTTTATCTGCTCTGCTTCCGGATTGATTACACTATCCATACTGATGAGACGGACATGCTTCTGCTTATTCTTAACCCCAGACATAGAAAATTTTCCAGTTTGCTGGTTGGTTGTGAATCCTTGCTTCATTTGGTGCTCTCCTACGGAGCGGAGCAACACGCACGTCAGGAATGCATGCCAAATTATTCACACGCGCCAAGCCACTTTAAAAAATAAACGAACACTCCCTTGAAGATTTGTGTTTGTTGCGAATTCACTATCAGATTTACATAGATCGTCAACCCTGGTTTCACCTTTCTTGTAGCTCACCAGGTAGACGCAATCCCTGAGTTTTCGTCATCCTTATGTTCTGCTTGAATCCAGATTGTACACAATCCGTGAAGTAAACTCATCTGCAAGCTAATTTGGTTAGTTATTGAGAGAGTCAACTGAATCCCACTGAATCGTTCGTTTATGATACTCCTCAATTTGGTTTCAGTTGAGTCTCGAAGAGGCTTCAGTAACTGTGTGAATAGTATGTTCCTTCGAGGCAGTTTACTGCAATATCTTGAATATCGTCCCAACTGAAACACGGGCTGATATTGTGCAGCGCAGTCGAAGAATGTCATAAACGAGCGATTCGCCTGTGGTTAATTTGAGTCTCTCGTTAAAAAAACAAGTTAGAATGTGCATGAGTGTATTCTGTGAATTGCTGTTTAGAATAATTCTGTTTAGTCGACCAGCCGCGCAACAGAAACTATTTGGAGAAACGGTCTTCTCGAGATTGCTTATGGGAAAAAGGCCAGGTTTGTTCTCTTTTGAAAGACCACAGTCGGGACATTACATTACAGTAATTGCGTTCGCCGTAGTCATTTGTTTGTGAATATTAATCCAGCAAAGAGCAGGGGACATTTTCTCTGCAATACTTATTCCAGTCACTACGTGAATGGCCTCTTCTGACTTCGCTTTCGACTTGATAACTAAGTTCCTTCACGAATAGACTGGAACGTACGGTATGGTGAAGGTCTGTACACCTTAACCCATTGAGCAATACTGGAGAACGTACTTGTGACACTCACAGAGCCTTTCGTACCAGGTCGGTCAGTGGGTAGAGGTCTAACTAACACAATTTTCTGGTCCTCCAGGTTAGAGTTGAAATATGTTTAGCGAATTGCTCTGGTGGACTTACGCCAACTATCGATGTCTTGCGGTTGAGTTTTTGAGCCGAAACTTTGGTTGAGAAGTCGTCGTCCTCCTGTCTGGGCCTGAACTCCCTGGCAATGGCCCAGCTCACGTACGACCATGAATCGCACATCTACAACCAAATAAATCTGGACCACGTGATGCTACACTTCCATGTCGCTTGCAAAGTTTCTTGTGAAGTGAGATCATTCGTCTCACCGAGTCTTCCGGTGAATTCGTTCAACAGTGGACTACATATGGTCCACACTGTATTTTACAAGCTTAATCTTAGGAACTTGGGGCCAGACAATGACGCAGTTGATTTTTACGTATCACCATATATATACATATATATATATATATATATAACGGCCATATGGAAAATGTAAATTTTATCTCGGAGGGATAAGCCGCTGAAGCCTCAAATGCAATTCCAATTGATAATCGTTGAGGAAGTACTGTTCAGCGTGGTTGACGCTGGGACGCTTGTTACGAATCAGCCGTCATCTCATCGAAAGGCCAAGGTGTTTTACTGACTAGGGTGCACGTTACTTATTTGACGGCCTGACAGTCGATCTCGGTTCACCGTAATTACATGCTACTTACTGATGGATCGGACATGTTGGCCTCAAGGGCCAACATGTGTTCATGAATCCCTCGTTTCCCACACACAATAACAATAGAACAAACACAGTCCCTACGACCTCATTGATGGTGGATTCCTCTGCGTTATTTGCCACCCCACAGAAAATTTGACGTTCTTCCCAAATACGGGACCTAAGTTTTTGCGGGGTTGGCGTAATACACTTCCTCTACAAGCGAGGTCAGGCAACGGAATTCGGGTAACGTTTGCGTGCCAGTCAGGTTGATGTGATCACAGATCCTGATATTTTTGCGGAACCAGATAGCTAAATAAACCTGTACTCTTAGAAGACCTCGTTAACGGCGGTGCTATTGTTATACTGAAGTCGACATCACCTGCTTCTACCAGGTCTCATGTGCATCCACAAAGTTGTTTGGTACACATATGGTGGTTTAAGAAACATTGTATCATTGTATCAAGAATTTTACACAAATTTCGAGTTACGAACCTATAATGTTGACAAACATTGGCTAAACTCTTAGAAACATAAGCTTGGCAAATTTTTTCCACACAAGCGGCTATTGTAGTTTTAGCAGCAACTTGCTTCCCTGTGCGTACGTCGTCTCTTATTCGAGTGCGTTGGTTTAGGTAATCGAACTTTATCTGTTTTCGGCGTACAGCTGCTCGATTAATTGCGCTGGAAAGTACGTTCTGTTTGTTCGACCGCTTGTCACTCCTTGGTAGCAGACTTGGGCATTAAGTAAGGCAAGGTCCAAAACGTGTTTCTAAACAGATATTGGCCAGCTTCCGGGGTTACCGCGCGAATTATACATCTTGACCGTGTTCTGTACTGCGCCAACCACACATTTACCCGTAAACTAAAACAATATGGTGTGCCGTTTTCATGTTCCAGTTGACTGAGTCATATCAGATAATTTTCATGTCGATCGCTTTCGTAGCCTACGGTAACAGACTGATTCTTGCATTAGGTAGCCACTTTGGATCGCGTACCCAAAGTGACAAAGACTTCTTTTAGGAATTCGCGCAATCGGTTGAATTTTCCGCTTGTTTTCACTGGCGGCGATAATGGCAGAACTCGCTAATAACCGGCATCCTGGCTATATGTATTTTGCTGTGCTGAGAGTAACATCATTGCTTTGACAACGTTTCCTGTCCTTATCTTGAGGAGATAGTGTCACACCATATCTTGACCACCGTACCAAAGGCAATTTCAGTTTGAAGGTTTTATCACTTGGTTTAACAGACAGGCTTTTGATGCCCAAATTTCATATGGACAGTCGGCAACGGACATGCACCAGCTCCATTATGCCGGTGACTGGATGTAACTAACACGTGCTTATCTGCATCATAGTCTCAGTGTTACATCATACATTACATGAGCCTAGTCTTCAAGATCACTTGTTAGACTTAGTCTGAACTCATTGAAGGTATTGTCGGTGTTCTCCGTGGCCGCAAAATGGCAAACAGCTCTCTGAGTTGAAGAGCCGCAGTCTATCCAGTCAGTCGATCTGATTGCTGTGGCTGGTGTGTTCGATAATTGTTCCTTCGAATCAGCATATGTGGGAAGAGAACGTCTGCGTCATCAGGTCGACGCAGATGAAACCTGCAGTTACTGGAGGCTACGCGTGCACAGTTGCACTCGCACAAAGTTTACCACTAGCGAGGAAGGTAAATGGAAAGCGAGTTTTCGGAGCAGTTCGCTTGCAACCATCTTGCCCTTCAAACCGGACAAATTGTATGTGATTGTAGGAGATTTTAATGTTTCTACTGATGCTTCATCCCAGGGGTGACCTCAGCCCATGCTGAAAAACTGAAGCACTACTGCGCTGTCCCACCCCTGGTGGAGATAGACAGCAGTGCTCACCCCACGAACCTCATGCGATTCGAATCCGCGATCCTCCGGTCAGCATTTCAACGCTATACCACTCGGCCATGAGAGCTGTTCAACGGCCTAAATAACTTAAACTTCGGATGTTGCTTTACAGTTTATATCACGTGATCCGGCGCTTGCCGTCTCCCGGAATGATGACTTGTTAGATGGACCTTTTCTGTGCGGCCAGGTTATGTTCTTAGGTAGTGGAAAGTTTTTGAAGTTTATAATGAAATTCCGTCCTGCGAATGAAGTCGATCTGGGCTGAGAAGCTGCTCTTATTTTTGAGAGAGTTATTTCATGAAGGTAGGTTCAAGGAGTCACAGGAGACCGTCTCTGTTTTTCTGAGAATCATCTGGAAATTCGTTTTTCACATTCACTGGAATACAAAATCGCTAGTGTGGCACAAGTCAACAGGCATTAACATTTAACTGGTGGCAGACTAGGCGTTGTTTCGAAGGGTTAACCCAGTGTGGGACTGTGCACTTTACGTGACCGGTTCACTGAAAGTCTGCCGCACTCTTGCCATGCCAAACAGCTTCCAGCTTTTAATTACATCCTTTGATTTACGCATAAGCAGATCCCCTGCAAGCTTCAGTCGATCGTTCGAACCCAAGTTACTGTGACCTCACGAGAGTTGCACTTTTTTCGTCCGAGCTCTTATCACACATTTTATAACACGTTGGCAGTGTTTAGGACGTCCAAGCTATATTACTAACTTAACTCAGGTTTAGGGAAACCCCGGCTACATTTCTCTGCTACTGTAAACAAACAGGTTTAAGTTTATCCCATTCAACTTCGCTGTGTAGATAATTACCCTTGCATATTGAGGTGTTCGGTCCGACCGATTAATGACCAAATCCGGACTCTAATATGCGTGGCAGCGACTGAACACTAATTTGACAAGCTATTGGGCTGAGAGAAATGAATGAATGGAGGGAGACATCTGAAGTTTATTTTCTCGTCTTCATTTGGGAAGCAACATGTTTACGGCCTATCGGGCGATGAACCACTAGTCCATTTTGAGCCGGTTCGTCCAACTGCTAGTCCCTGACCTTATCCACTCATTCATCCGAAAAGCTTTTGTTTCAAAATGTTAAGTTGAGCGGCAAGTTTATGGCCATGGGGCTTCAGTAACGGATGATCATGAGTAATAACAAAAAAATCTGAGAGATGCAACGTTTAAGCTGGCAAATAATTAGTTGGGGCACTCAAGCCCAGCCGGGAAGCGGAAGTTACCGGAATTTCTGTCTGCTTGAGCCCAGTTCAGGCAGTTAAGTAGCACAGTTGTCACATCGGACAGTTGTTGCGGCCACATTTTACTTTATGCACTATCGGTTTGGTTTGTTGCTGCCTTGTGGAAAAATGCAGTTAGTCGGCTTGGAGAGAAAACACAGTAACGAGGGCTTGGACGACAGTCTGAAGCATATGCAAGATCTCTTGTGCGCTCCATTGTGCCATAAGGTGGTACCAAACTTGGCAGCTAAAATCCGCTCACGAACGTTCAAGCTGTCTCCAGTTTATATGCCTATATATATATATATATATATATATGAGGGTCATATATTGGGATTACAGTAGCAATGTGCTGTTTCCTACTCCCTTTTGATGAGGATATTGTTCACCTTAAAATTGAAAACTGAATTTTCCATCTCACCTAATATCTGGAAACCGCCTAGTGAGATTCACCAATTGAGGATTCATGAATTCGATATTTTCCTAATTCGTCCGTATTGTTTCAACATGTGGTTTCAGGCAGTGAAGTATAACGGCGCTGTGCTGCCGGTATTTTGGTTTTAGCGCATGTTTTTGGGTTTGCACAATTTTGGTAGAAAGCTGTGGGAATTTCTTTTGATTACTCAACTGATTATCATATAATTCTCAGTGGTGTAGGGTGTAATGCAAATGCAAAAGCATATCCCGGGAATCATTTCCATATTCGAAATTGTTTTCGACTACCGCGACTGCCAGTTCCTCGGGTACATCAACTGTCCTCAGTGACCGACCAGTCTTTTGTCTATACGGCTTGAGTGTGTAACTTTTTGAGGTTTTCTTGTTATTCTTAGAAAGATTCCAGTGTGACTCCTCCCTTAGTATCTTCCAGTTGTACAAAGAATCATCAGGCATTTTACGATTTTCAGGCGAAACAGTTCTTAACTCTTCCATATATCTCTAGCTCTGCTGCTTCTAAAACCTCCTAATCTATGAATATGCTAAAGCATAGTGATTTCGTTTGGGTGAGCAAGATAGTGATGGATTCCCCATCCTCCATAATCGGTCTGATTCGATGGGAGGAAAGGACTAGAACCATGCGGATGGGTTAGTACTAAACATATCTTCCTATCGCCCATATGGTTCCGGTCGTGTCAGTCGTCTTCTGGTTAGCTTCAAACTTTTAAAGGTCCAATATCATTGAGACTGTTTGGTCTCTCCGTAGAATTGTTTATCTTCAAAAGTGGCCACTAGTCTGATAAACTGCAACCAGCCGGGGATGTCCGAGTACCGGCATAGCACTCATTCTAATTGATGGTCGAATTCTATCCTTCAGAACGATTACGGGGCGAATTTAAACCTTTTGACCTAGTTACCATTATTCAGTTCCAACCAGGGTGTACGGTCATTCGAATCTAAGTAGCTCAAATGCTTCAGTTCTGCTGTTTATCATTACCGTACACGTCCAGTAGGTGGCGTCGGAGCATTGTCAACACAACGCACACCCGTGCTGAATCTGTGCTATTCACCATGACCTAAAGCGTGCGTCCGATTAGAGTACTATCAGTTCATGTGAGTATTTCATCTGACCTCGTGAGATTTTGACTCTAGCATCACGATCAAGCGCTCTAGCGGAGTCAATATGCATGAAATCAGTCTGGTTTACACTGACAACGGGATCGTTCCATCTCGCTTTGGTGGTCCTGCAATCCTTTTTTTAATATTTCAATGTTTTCTTCTAGTAGAATATTGAACCGATTCTCCAAAAGCGCCAACGCGTCAACACACAATGAACCTTTGTTTATCATGGTATTTTCCAGCCAACTGGTGGATGTATCACGTTGCAAACTTATCAGACTCGCCGCAAAGTTCAAAGAACCAAAGTTTACGTGAAAACTGTCTAACTTCGGCATGTTAATGCACCTTAGTATGTGCAGCTTCTTCTCTGCACGTAGTAAAAAATAGGGTAGAAAGTGTGATAAAAGGTCGATTAAAGTTCTAGACAACGGCCACCTGGTAAATCACAGATACAACACAACCGGCAGCGGGCTGTTGATGAGTCTTTAATCAATCTTACCCCAGTATTTATAAGTAAATAAAATTTTTATAATACTACTGTTCTTATAGAGCTCGAGATAGCACAGTTGTTAAGGCCCGAACATAGTGTTCTGAAGGGTCGTGGTTCAAACCCAACCCTGGTATTCTATAGAGGAAAATGTTGGTAGCTCAGGTAGTGTAGATGGTTGTTAACTTGTTCGCTGAGCTGGGCAATTCGACTGCAAGCGTTTCACCACCAGTCGAGGTGGCATCATCAGTGCATTATTGGGGAGCGTGGTGATGCGTGGCGATGGGTTGGTGGTTTGAAATCAAATTTCCCAGCTCAGCGAACAAGCCAACGACCACCAACCCTGGTATCTCGACTTCTCTCTAGGCTTGGGCGACCTGATAGTATTTCAGCCCTCTTGCTTTCTTTGGGCGACACGGCAGCTAGACACCAAAAGGATATCACAGCTGAACGGCTATTACTTTTTTTACTAGTTTAATAAATTTGATAACCTTATCTTGTACTCGGAAATGAACGTAAATGAAACTGACTTATGTTTAGCAGTCTTCCATATGAGTGAGTTGATCTGCTGAGCACACCCCGAATTTTATGCTGCTCCTGTGAAGTGTACAGTAATTGGCAATTGACTCCTTGGAAAATAACGTTGGCCGACACAGTGGGTGCTTTTAAACAAATTCCCACATATCTATCCCCAATGCAGTCGTATAACTGTTGTGAAATAATGTGGGGAACAGCAGAACGAAGTTTATCGACAAAAGACTCGTGAGTATGAATTATGCAGTTTTTGGAGTAAAAGCAAAATTCCACGCACATCCTAACTGTCATTGGGTAATTTTTAGTGGTGACCTTGAGAAGGCCATTAGGAATTCCTTTGGGACAAATTAGAATTTGTACGTAATAAAAATAATCAGAGGCTTGTTTAGATCTGCACATCTTTTGCGACCTCCGGGAAATCATTCAGGTCAAGTCAGTACATGGATCAATGATGAACCTTCCAGTGCAAAATTTTGCGTAGAAGCTATTGTCAGTTTTCAGTAGTTTTTGTGAGGTGTGCATTTACTTGCCGACAACTTTCAGCAGTCTATCAAAATATAAGTCCGATTACCTTCAGTCCAAAGAATCCTAGTTCCATATAGGAAATTTCGACTGGACTGCACCAGCTGACGTTCGGTTTCGAAATGTAGAGAGGGAGCTAGGTCCTCCATTCCCTACTGCCAGGATTGTCTGTTACCGTGATTTTCTTGCTGTGGAACCGACCCATCTACTGTTGAAATATATTGGCATTTATGGTTTCCTAACATACTGACCAGTTATTTTGCTGTCATATATGTGGTATTGAAGTGCTGCAGAAATGCTGATTGTTCGTTCAGCTGTAGCATCCTTTCGGTACCTAACTGTCATGCCACCCGAAGGTTGCACGAGGGCTGGGATACTGCCAGATTGCCCACGCCTAGACAGGGGAAGTCGAGAGGCAGAAATCGGGTTCGAACCACGGACCTTCCGGTCATTAAATTCGCGCTCTAACCACTTGGGTCATCTCGCCGGTTGTTAGACGTGTTTCATCGAATGTACCTTGAAGCAGTCATCGCGTGATCTTAGATTCTTTAGTTCCCTATATGACCGTTTAAAACCATTCGCTCGCGTGCTGAAAATTCACCCTCGGCTGCTTTAGGCTTCTGCCGCCTCGAATTGAATTGATGTTTTGCAATACGCTGCGGAGACGAAATTATATCAGAAGTGACCAGTGAAATTTGATGATAGGTCCTCTTGAATTTGCGGCGATTACAAAAAGATGATTGCCAATGAACTGAAGCTCTGAGGAGTTCAAAACCATGTGTCCTCGATTTGTGCCCCATTTTTACCTTGCATCGATCTGTTGAGTGTTTACACATACCCGTAAATAATGATTCACGTGATTTGACTAACATCAACACACCAATCGAATCGTTTGTGTACTTTTGTTTCCTCTTGATCTGATCGGTTCGCTAGCCGTTTTTCAGTTCACTAGTTAGGTTGTTGAGGAACTGAATGAGTTTGAGGTCTATCATGACGACGTTAGTGTTTAGGTTTAAGCAGATTTACTTCACTTCGATACAGTTCTAATTCATTTGAGCTGAACGTAGTTTTTAATTGGGAAAAGTGTGCTATGAAAAACACGCCACCATGGCTGTGCAATCCAAAAGGAGGACTTGTAATCTGAACTCTCGTGTCTTTTCCTTTGATTTGGGTTGAGGTAGTGCAAAGTGCTTCGCCTTTGAAGTCGTTGGTCAGTTCTGCGCTATGTTATTCCTAATTTGTAGCAAAATGGTGTACACAGGCTGATCGTCAGAAACTTTTACGTGGTCCAACGCTTAAGGAAACGCCCTTGTTTCTACCATTCCTTTCCTCACAGAATTAAAATTTCTAGGGTCGATTTGCGGAAACATGTGTTCCTTTACGTTAGACATCTGAAATGCGTAATGTTCCAAGAGGATGTTTTCTATGCGCTCCGTATTTCCAATGGGTGGGTGAACACTGCCGCATGGTATTCGCTCTCTCTAAGCAGAATTCGATCTTCTCAACAGCTTTTGTTAGTTCCTCCATGTTTGTTCGCCCCATTATTCAGTCATGTCCTAAATCAGTGTCTTACCCATTCTTAGTTCACGGAGAGTCTGTTTTGGAAGACATTGTTTGCTGCAGCAGTGGAAACGCTTCATGCATTTTGGTCCATTTAATCCTGATTGTTTATTTTCCAAACCCGTCCGTGATAAACTGACTGGAGCTTATATACATACTATATTTCGGACATTTTCTGACAATTGCAGTTGTCACATTGTATACATGGGACTGATGCCAGCATTTGATATCTCACGCTGTCCGGTAGTGCGTGGTGTGCGAAGGTAACGGGGCTTATTCAACCAGAAAATGGTTGAAGCCTCATGTGACCACTCGACACTGGGGCTCGAACGACGTGGACTCGATGTTTCTCTATGATTTCACGGTTTTTTTTTGAGAACCGCAGGTGTTTTCTGAATGGACACCTGTCGCTCAGTACAGTAGCCAGACACGGATATTCTTTTCATTCAATTTTCGTTGTTGTGAGGACTCATCTCAGGCACTCGCGTTAATGTCATGCCTATGCAGTCAACTGAACAAAGTTGCTTCGGTTTATATACCATCAGAAAATTTAGAATGACCACAGCAGTCCACGACTAAATTTCTGTTTCTGTTCCGTCACGCCGGTTTTCCTCTATGAGGGGGCTTCAACAGCAAAAGGTGTGAGAATCCTCCTCAAAAATGAGGGCACTTTATTCTTCCGAAAGCTGGGTTGTTTTTGATCAGGATCATGTAACACTTGGCTACATGTATTCACACATCCTCATAAGAGATGGCGTAATACTTGGCAGTTACCTCGTCCTCTCGTAATTAGGATATCTAGTATCAACCCAGAAAAAATCTTCCTCATGGGGTTTACATTTTCCCATATGCTCACCCTATGGAGTGCGGTTAATCCCATTGGTTACTCGTTTAGTCATGTCCTGTAAGTAGCAGTTACATAATTTATGATACCAACGACGCTTCGTAATGCTTGTGTACTTTCTGATACGTGGTTGGTCTGACAATATAAAATGCCGTGTTTCAGAGATGTGTTTTGGAAGCTAAGAGCTAATAACTGCACTCGACAGTGAATCAAATTTATTTGGACGGTTGCTTGAAACACCAACCCCCTGGTATGTGGTTTTTGCGAACTACACTCTAAACATTTCGACGTGAACACCCCTACCGGTCTGATCTGTCGGTAGCAATGACGCGGTGACGAAATTGCACATTTCATTCATAATAGAAAATGCCAACAGGAGCAGAAACTCTAGCGTTTAACATCGACTCCTTTATCAATTTGTTTGTTGGCTGTGTGAAGGACCTCTTGGTGCCTACTGTGACCAACTTTCCAAAGACATATTGCTGTTCTTCCCGAGAGTGAAAACTTTCGCGGTATACTAAAAACCTAGCAAGTAACACTGATTCCTTTTGGGAAGCACACAAACCGCATCTGATGCGGACTGCGCTTGTTTAACACAGTGTCCCTTAGCTGTAAGTTTTTTATAGCAGCAAATGTTAGACTGTGGTGGAAATTTTCACGCCCGACCAGATTGAACACTCCTAATTTTTATTGATTTTGTGTAGATATAACCCAGATTGTCTTAAAGTATCCATCTGATGAACCCACATGATTGCCAACCTATTCTATCGCTTGCGTCACTGTGAGTAGTCATTTTTATGTTTTGTAGTATCACTTACGTAAAAACACCAAAAGAAAATAGAAAGGAGGCAAGTAATTCACTCAAGGTAGCGATCCTCACACGAAAGAACTATTTTCTTCGGTCCTGATTTAATATTATCATTATTTTATCCCCTTTAGTGTGAACACTTTGTATGAAAAGATATTCAGTCAATGATTGTCTGCGTGAACAACGCTCATTATGGATTTTTTTGCTTACTCAAATTGTCCGAATACAGACGATACTGTCTGTCTAACTACCTATGATTCAACTGAACAAGGCGATATGCTGTAGTTTTGCCCAATAAGCAACATCCCAGCAAGCAACAGTCCAGCTGAGGGAATTATTGTTAAGAAACTAAACTCTCTACTATGGGAAATAACAAAGAAAGACCTCTGAGAGCGCGATGAGAATTGTCTTGAGAGAAACATCAATTCTGAAGCATTAAATGGTGTTCGATCGCTATCTGCATCGGATGTCTATAGTTTTGGTTAAGATCATATAAATAACAGAAATCCTCACAGTGAGAAACACAAGAAATCTCACTGTTCCCATTGAGAGAGCTGTTGCCAAAAATCGATTGAGTCACCACTTAAATTGAACTCATCAACTTGATGAATGTGTATCAGTTAAGTACCTGGAATCGTATTTGACGTTTAAAATTTCAGCCTAGCAAAACGGTCCTTCAACATCATTTTGAGGTCCCGTGAGAGCTCAACTTGGACACCGAGTTGTCCCTCTATTGCTCGTGAATTAGGGATACCAACCCCTCTATCAGGATATCAATTTTCACTCTGCTAAGATAACGCCTTCGAGTGCATTGCTATCGACAATTGCCGTGGAATGCACCATCATCAGGTTGCCTGTTTGCCACTCTTGCGTGGGTTTCGATCAAGATGACTGACTCAGTGCAATCATACTCTTTACATGCACCTACCCCAGTGGAATACCGTAAAGTACGTGGTGCATTCAAAGGTGTTTGACGTGCAATAGTGCGTGCGGTTTGGAGGCTGCAGCTACCAATGACAGATGGTCATGTTATCTACACAAGGCTTGAAACTTGGAAAAGAATGGACACGCTTGGTGTGAGACTATTTGGGGTTGTTTGTAGCATGAATTGAGTAATGCAATCCGTATTTAAATGGAAAGGATATCACGTCACAAATTTTTCAGTGTGCTCGGACAATTCAAGCCGAGTTTGATTCGTGACAATTGTTTGGTTAAATTCTAGTGTTAAAGTTTTGGGACAAGTATATTTTATGCTGCTGTTCAATTGGTGCTTGGAAAAACCAGGCAATGGATTTTGAATACAACAAATACTATTAGGTTGAACGCTTTTGACATATACTAACTAGTGATGGGTGTGAAGCAGTTGTGGTTTACCAATGAACTTCCGAGACCTATACTGGGAATCATTCATACCTTTAACATATCAGGATTGTGCAAATGACCATTTGTCTGTGCAAGAGATATGAGGCAAAGTGTAGAAAGCGGAATAAAAATTCATGAGCCACAGATGTATGCATCTTGCCAAACCATGGTTATTGCTAAATTTGGTAAATAGGCACAATTCTTACGGGGTATTTACTGGGATTTCTATAGGGCAGGATTTTCGTTGACTATTGAACAGCACTTCCGTAAGAACGGTAACAGATTCCAACACACCGCATTTTAGAGGCGTGATTCTTGGTCCGACCACCTGTAGAATCACTTGAACATTCATCTGACTACTGCTAAGTGGTTTAAAGTTGGAGCCTGATTTCAAGAAGATATTGACAACACATCTATCTGTGGGATGCATTCCGGCGGGCCTCATTTATGTCTAAGAGCAGTTGATTCCGCTATAAAAAGTTCAGTTACCTTGAGTCTACAATGTTGTTGAAAAAAGGTGACCAATTTGTT
Source organism: Clonorchis sinensis (assembly GCA_003604175.2). Taxonomy (NCBI): domain Eukaryota; kingdom Metazoa; phylum Platyhelminthes; class Trematoda; order Opisthorchiida; family Opisthorchiidae; genus Clonorchis; species Clonorchis sinensis. The sequence goes on from CM030370.1 coordinate 59,846,051, forward strand.
ATTAGACTGAAGGGTAGCTCTGACTTAAAAGTTTTTTCGTTACTTTAGTCATGAATAGGAAAAACACCTTAGAAAGGACATCCATTCTTTTTCGCCATGTCAAAGTTGCGACGCTCTTCTCACAAGGATCTAAGACATTCATTGGTTTTACCACGCCCCCCAGACCTCTTGAGTTCATTCTTTAAGTTAGGGTCTGCTTCATATCTATTTCACACTTAAGTGCTCTTTATAGAGGTTATGGTTTTCATCGTGCATTATATTGTCTCATCCGCCATTTTGATACGTCAGCAAATTGTTTTCATCGCCTTGCTCCTGTGAGGTGCACACTTGTGAGTTTTTGGCAATTGGATTACCACTTGATTTGGCATATCAGCCGGTAAATCTAATGAGTCGGTTGGCAATGCAATCCCCACTCGGTGCCTGCAAGAGTGACACTCAATGTAGGGAAGTTTATTCCTTCGAGTACGGAGCTTCTTAATAGAGATTTCGTCCTGTCATTTAGACCAGTTCATGCTGAAAAACCGAGAAGCACCCTTACGATTGTTTCCTCTTAGTGGAAATCTTCAGCAGTGCCGCATCTCACGAAATTCATGGGTTCTCGAACTCGCGACCTGCCGGCTGGTAGTTAGAATACTTACCTGTTCGGCCACTAACAGGAATAAACCCCAATTAAAGATCACCAAATCTGCTCACGATGTCATCGCTATTGGATTTCTGCATGACTGAGCCAAGTGCACTTTCTTAACGCTTTGAGATGATGGTAGGTTCTACGCGGTTCTGTTACCTGTATTGCGTGCGCTCCTGTGGGAGAGGGTTCACCCGATATGTGAGCTGTGTAGGGCTCCGACTCATTCTTTCGGTTATTTAATAGCGCGTCAGCTCGCAAGTTACGATGGCAGACTTGTGGTGATTTAGTCACATACGTCTGATTGGCGCTTATTGGCACGCTTGCTCGTGCGAACGGGCGATTTTGTCGGGATCCCAATGTTTAATGTGTTTAATGTTTTTCAAACGAATATACAGTGATAACGTCACCAGAAGTTTCAGCTGGGGCGGTATTCGACATATCAAAGTATTTTTCCCCCAAAAGCGGTTCAACATACGAGAATGGGGACAGTCGAAGTTGTGTTGGATGAATGGGACCCGTTATCCTGGAAAATTGCTTTAAGAGGTTGCTTACTAGCGAGCTATGATGCACCTAAAAGTTTTTTTGTTGACTGTTAGAGAGGAGTCTTCGACAGAGCAATCCTTTGGGATATACCGATATCTTTGTAACAACAAATATCCCTACCGAAAGAATTGAAACGATGGATCCCAAGGGTTATCGAACGTTTTGGAATCAGTTTCACAACTCCAAGGCCTGTGATGGAATTCATCCAGCAGCGAACACCGATTAGAGGGAGTTTGCATACCTGATCCACTCTCAGCAGATCTGGCCAAACCAACACCGATTGGCAGTAAATTTCTCGCCAAAAACGAACATCACTTTTGACAGCATTATTGCTTTAGAATAACCACAAAGTTTTCGGTTTCACGTTATTTAGGTACTGGTAATGATGGGACACGTGGTATCAAACCTTTGTTTTGAAAACCGCCCCAGTCGCAGCAGTGGCAAGCGAAAGGTGGAACATTAAATACAGTTAACTTTAGCACCATACTGACACAGTGACCACGTCTGGAATGAAGGAATCTCGTATTTGTCGTGTTGTGTGTTCATCCAAATACATTAATTTAGCCTGCAGAACTAAAGTTTGTGGGTCCAAAAACAGGTAAAAATGAAGCAAATGGACCTTGAAGGCATTTTATCATTTTTTTAGTGATCAATATGTGAGTGTTTGCAGTCAGTTCGTCTTGGCGGTGAAATTTAGGAATGTTTATTGATGAACTAGACAACCCTGGATACTCTGGCTATTGTTAGCTATTTGGTCACGGTCGATAAAATCAAGTCTACATTAGAGCCAATATCCGCAAGGCAGTCAACGTTAGCCGGTACCTTCGGTGTTTTTTCTAAACTGAAGTCACAAAATGACCTAGAAATGAACCAGAAGAAGTTTTTTCATCTGAAACTGAACATCGTAACATTATACGTTGCTCAGCATTATTTTGTAATTCAGGCAAATTTAGTCCGTATCACAGTTATGTGTTGCTTTTCCCGACTGTTATAATGCCGAGTAGCCTACCAAGCCAAGTCAGTTCAACTTTCAAAGATGGTGTCGCTGGACATTGCGGTGACGAAGCTAGTCACATCAGTTTTTATAGAGACACCAGCGAGGCCTGCATTAGCCGACGGCTCTATCGACTAGTATGTTTGATCCAAAGCATTTGAGGTTGGTTTCCCGTGTATTCTCTTGGTACGTCTGTTGCTGAATGTTGGAACGCATTGTAAACCGGCCGTAAGGCTACCACAGAATCTAACATAGTAGGTATTGTGACGTATGAGCTGTTTGTAAGTAAACTTCATTTGGCACCATATTTAGCATACACTGAAGAACCCATTTGGCCTGTAATTCTGCTTGCTGCTATGTTGATTGACACGCAAATGATCTGATGCACCTAATCCAGTCACATAAGGTGGATGTGATTGGTTTAAGCCGAACCTGTTGAACTAATCAGTAATGAATTTGGTTTGAATGGATTTGCATCAATATTCGTCTGCATTTTTTTTTACCAAATCTGATATCATTTTGATCACCCAGCTTGCCTCAGCTTACCATAGCATTAAGAACTCTCATGCCAAAAGAATTGTGGCACCAGTCTGCTAATGTGCTGTCTGGTGGTTAGTCGATTATCAGGTAGTAAATTCATGAGAACCAAACTGGGTTTAGATCTGGTCGCGGATTCATCCATTCAAGCTTTGCTTGGGGGTAGGTGTTCTAACAACGTCTGTCCCCTATTAATCTAAAGGAAGGCTTCTCTGTGCCGGCTGATGAGAACACACAGAAACTGTTTGGGACCTGCGGGCCCCTTCTTTCAAAACGTTCAGTCGTTCAAATTCCCTTGACAAAAATGCACCGAGAATGTTTTGAGCACTACTTGCAATTAAAGTTTATAAATCCCCTTATTGGATAAGCACTATCTACCGTGACATTGCTCAAGGAATCCATTTGAAACCACTCCATAGTCATTTTTGGTCATTTTTTTGCTGGGGCACATCCAGTCACTATTCTGCTCCACTCTTAATCAATAACCTTTCTTCCACCTTACCGTAGAGCAATCGTCTGTTCGGTACGCGGAAGCTGACATTGAGCAATCTGAATTTGTCTGAAAAGACTCATCACCCTGATGAACACTATGTATTGGTTTTGCTCCTCCAACCAAGATAAAGCATGGACAAAGTTTTGTGAAAGTGAGTTTTAATTGCTTGATCTGAACCAGGTGGAGGAAGAGTCTCTAAGTAGTCTTGCAATTATGTTTTTAATGACCTATTTGGGTAAAAGTGTTGGGAATTTTTGATTCTGTTGAACGCCACATCCTTGAACTACTAGTGTTACTACAAAATTGCATGGATGTTTAGTAATTTCATTCTCCATACAAACCCTACGCCAACTCGAGGTGCTTACAGAGGTTTCAGTTTCTGCCAACTCATCACAGCCCCTCACCTGCTCGATGTACATCCATCCGGCCATCAAGTTTATAGGGTTAAACTGACGATTTTCACCAAGTCAGAACCCATTTGTCAGCGGTGGTGATGTCAATTTCTGCTGTTCATGTTAAATGTCTCGATTTTTGTAATGACTGCGTTTCAGTCTTTAAATGAAACTCACTCACTTCTCACTTGACCGTTTGATACAACTGAATCAAACTACTTGACTCTAAGAAATTAGAAAGAATCAGATTGAGTGAATGCCATGAATGAAAAACTGTGGGTTTTGTTCGGCTTTTGTAGTAGTCTCAGAAGTTATGTATGCACGAAGAATCCCAAATGTTTTCTTGACAAAGTGCACTATTCGTAAGGCTACTGGAGACGCTTCGACTGTTCGAGGTAGGTTTCGCTGTTTTTGGGACTCATCAGGTAGGCGTGGTCTCCAAGGTTCCACCAACCTTATATTTCACCCAAACAGCAGGTTGTACGCAACTGGCGAAATGTATACGTTTGAAAATTGCGTTTTCGTGCATTCTCCAGAAGGTTGAAAGTGCACTTTTTGTTCTGTGTGATGCACACGATCATGATTAGCCCAATACGCTGCTTACTGGTCTCACTGAATCCAACGTCGTTGTTGCCGCCGTCGTTTTTCATATGTCCGCCAACACTAGTTTTAGTTTCAATGTCCGTTGTTCGACGTATCATTACATTGGCTATGTAACATGTTGTAGTAGTTATTCATCTAACAAAGACTTGAGAAGCATAGCTTCTGAATATGTTAGTGACCACTGCCACTGGTGAGTTAACCTGTCTCATGAGGAAAACTGAAGACACCCTTGATAATGAACAACATAATCAACATGATCAACAACATAATCATAACATAACATAATCAACAACATAATTATCAACAGGCTTCATAGAATGTATTGGCTAAGTGGGCGCATTTCAGTACATACTGCAAGAACTTGTGCATGCAACTTCTTCCAAGTACACAGAGTAACCATGAACCGCTGAAGTACGGATTACTATCTCACCGTTTGTATCCTATGATTGATACCTTCCGAGACTCTTCTATATATGACACAAACCATCTGTTACTTGATCCCACCAAGCTGCATCAGTGCATCTCGAATCTCTCTATGCCTGCTCCGCATTCAATATATCTGGTGTCAACCAGGTCCTCACGACATCAGCGGCATGAGCTTGGTGCTTCATCAATCACACTTGAGAGGTATCGTCTTTTTGTGATATTTCTGACGCGTATCATAGCCAAAACATCTGACAAATACCAGCTAACTGGTCTGAGCGTCAGTGGTCGTCAAAGCAAAAGAAGCTTTCGAACTAACAGAATTTGCACAATCATGATGATTTTATATGTTTTGACGCTTTTCTTCAAGTTGACAACAGCAGTCCATATGGACAGTCCATATTTTGAGCACGTACACGTGGCACAATCTACTGACTGGCTCCGTGCTTGGTAGCGATTTGGATTCTTCTAGCGATACAAGTTCTTTCTGTTCCATCTCCAGTTATGCCCACTTTTATTCTAAGCAGTTATTCTCCAACCACTTGTATGTCTACGAATTCTAACAGTCAGCATATTATCTTGGTTATTAATTCTTATCCCTTTATCATGCAATGGTCGATTCAACCTAATTTTTCTCCGGGATAGCGCAAAACGGGAAATACCTAGTGCAATCTATTAGTGGGTCATACTTGCGTGCCAAGGTGGTGATTTCCTCATAATGTTTGATACTTTAAAAAGAGCACAATACCCCACTAAACTACATGCCAAACACAGGGGTATTTGGGGTTTTGCGGGATAGGTATGTTGTTCATATTCACACCACTCTCGTTTGAACAGTCGTCCTCCTGTTCTGGCGTAAGTATTCCGGTGAGTCCACAGCAAAGGGAAGCACTGGACTCGAGTTTCGCTCTTATTAGAGCTCATCAGCGGTGCATATCCAGTATCCAGGGTTATTTGCCTAAGGCAAGCTGGAGCAGGAGGGAAAGACGACAATTAGCCTGGACTCTGCATCCAATCCTGTCTTTATGAGTTTCAAACAATACCCTTTGAGCAACAAAAGCTTGAGCAACGTTATGACTTCTTACGAACTGTGGAAGTTAAGCAATTTGAGTTGCCATGGTGCAGGTAAGTAACGTTCTGGTCCACAGCATAACAGTAGAGAAACAGTTTCAATACCTGTTCGTGGCGTCAAAGCGGATCCAAATGGCATGTCTTCGACTGTAGGCGTAAAAGGACACCTTATCTAATGTAAATGTTTTTGATCGCGCAATATCGCGGAACAGAAAAAAGATTGACTTGAATAAGCTAATAAATACAAATACCTGACTAATTCCGTGCAAAACAGATGAGCTAAGGGGGTTTGGGCTTCGCTCTTCAATGTCCCTATTTCTTGCTTAAGTCCTCCAAAAGGACTTGTCGGTTATATATGTTACTGCTCATGGATCGCAAACGTGAGTGGGCAGAGTAGTTTGATGGAGTGTATCGACTCCTATTGCGTGCTCTCTTACCCCCGTCAGATTCAGTTATCCCAGATCCCTGGCAGTTTGCGAGGGTTCTTAGCATTTGTGTCATAGACAGTTCTACCAGGGTAGTCTTATAATGACGACAAGTCGTAATATGTCAATCAAAACAAGGTAACAAAAAATAAGGGGTTGATTATTACGCTACGTAAAACGAGCTGTTTTGCCTCAGCGCCCTAATGTAGTAATGTTCGCAATATCTCACAGGTCGCCAGTATCTCATCTAAACAACCAACCAGGGTTTTTGTAACTACCAGATTTCAAGAGGTCTTAAAGGCAGATTGCCAGATGACAGAAGGTAGACGCGTACAAATTTTGTAGGCAGACATAAACCAAGAAGAACTACTGTAACAAGAATGCGCTGTCAATCAGGTCTAACTATCGCCACGGCTCAATGTCCACTGTCAAACTAGTGATAAAATTTGCACTGCAAGGAGCTACAACGCGTAACTGGCCGACAGCTCATTTACATGACGTCGCACCGTTGGTACATCTGGACTACAAAGTCGTCATCAGGAAATCACTTATCCAGGAGACGTCCGGTTCCAGTCCAAACCCGAGCTACTTAGGGGATCCTCTGGAATGCTTTAGAATAATTTATACTATTCTGTTATTTAAGTACATCCCAAAAGATGATGCTCTTCAAAAAATAAACGATAATAGAATAGTGGTTAGAATTGCTGCAGCACCATTCAACGTACAATGGATGCTATTGGAGAAGCATACAGAACCGAAATATACCAGCTTCAACAAATTCAAAAATATTTCCAGGCACAAACTTCGACCACCAGCCCAGCGACTGGCCATTCTGTAGTTCTGCTGTGGATGTGAGGTTTGCGGCCAAGTCAAAATCCTTCAACGTGCGATCCGTGCGCTCGTGCAATAACCCGTTTTGAGCTACCCAAAGTAGGTTGTCATCGGCCTCACCGGGATTGGAATAAATAAACGACTGCCCATTTTGTTTCATTGTTTTACGAAACTATGTAAGGCTGCTTCACTCGCTTTCGTAAATGCGCAATGGGTTGCAAATGGAACAGCCGAACACCGAATAACTCAGCGGGACACTCAACCAGCTGCAATCAAACAAGGCATCCATCTTCGACAACCAAGCAACCCCTGGAAAAGGTAAAAGCTGCACCATATCCTATCATACATAGTGGAGTGGGTTGATCTAGGCAGCTAACAGAACCAATTGAAGCTTCCTAATGTAGTCCTAAAATTCCCTTTAAATTGGAAGATATAATTGCGGCGCATACGAGCATAGTGTCCACTATGGTAATTGTACCTTTATTTTGCTTCCATTATAACATTACGTATTTCATCAATTGCATAATCGTTTTTTGTTTGAATACGGAAAACTACACAAACTCGCACTTGTACAACTTCACGCAATACAAACGTGATCACGTGCTCCGACTCTCTCTCCTGATTTCGCTCGCGCTTACAGCGGTCATTCGCGAGTCTCATGTGCTCTGTTATCAAAACATTTCAGACTATCTTCGAAATCTATTATATGTGGGAACTGTCAGAAGAAGACCCCTGGGCAACCATGATTGGATTATTGTTGGTTCGCTGACCTGGACCAACGATGAACTATTTTAAAGAGAACCCTTATTAGTGAATCTGTTCCATCTGACCTCTCTATTGTTGTATACTCAATCTAGCGTTATTATTATTTTTTATTTCTTTACCACACACTCCTGTTAAAGTAACTTATTGGGTAGCCAGACCACTACACAACCTCTACCCGTAAACTTTGTGGGAGGGTGAAGGGGCACAGTTTCTATCCAGATGCATCTTTTGGATTACATAAAAGCAAACCCCATCTGATCAAAAATTCTGGCAATGCCACCCACATCCACTCATATAGAGCACAGTGGCACCAAAAATACTAAACTAAGGTCTTCAATGTTTTGTTACATGCAGGAGATCAGGTGGGGTCCACACCTCAGTGTAACCAGACGACCCTGTGACGTCCCTATGATAGCAAAACTGGTGGTTCTTTGAAGGCGTTGTAAAACATGACAACTGTTTTCGGTGGTCCCTCATTACCAGGAAAATTTTGGCTCATCCTAACAGAATTGAACTATGGGAAGTCATGTAATTTCATTTATTCGTCAATTTAAATGAACAGCGTATGTACGCTAGTGTAGCTGGTACTGGAATTCTCATCTAGAGGGTATCAGATGGTTGCTATAGTGGCTTGGAAATTTCAGCACGATGCAGAACTCAACCAGCTAATTTGATCCACTGCGTAAACCGTGTGATCGGTTCCTGCCAAAGAATGAAATCCATCTCGCGCCACTGTTGGTATCTTCATTATCTCCATGCGCATCCTTCATGCACAGACGGATTTTAAAGCACAGTTTACTTTCGAAAAAGATTGTTCCGTGTTTTCAGTGTGAAAGCTGTGTTACGGTTCCTAAAGGACATCCTGCTGTTTTGGATGCAATCATTTTTAAAATTGCTGTTCCTAAAGGACATCCTGCTGTTTTGGATGTAATCGTTTTCAAAATTGCTAGTGCCCTCTTCTTGTACAGAGCAGTTCAGTAGACCCGATCATTCAGTAGCCCTGTTTTTGTAGGGGGGTAACCTTAAGTTCAACAGGAATTCTACTGGTGCCACGGAGAAAAAATCAACCCACGCGGAAAATTGAAACCGAAAGCAAAATACGCTGAAATTGGGGTCATTAACTAGAAGTAAACCGAAATTATTTTCACCGAAATCGCGAATTTTACGGTAAGTTGCACGTTTTAGTGATATGTCCCTCATAGCGCTTTGTTTAAGTGAACCAACTCTCAAGGTCATCGTGCACCGCAGACCCGCGTGTGGTTGGCAGTTTAATAGATGAAGGCTGATCCTCGGCCGGAAAATGGTCTTTTCTCCAAAACAAATAGAAATTTTCACGTAAAATATGTTGCATTTTGCTGTATGTATGCTCAAGCCAAAAATCACCCTAATCTATTTTCATTTTATCGCGTTTTGTTTCAGTTAACCTCCCTTCTTAATTATTGTCATGCATTCGAGTCTGAAGTTGCAACGCTGGTTCCAGAAGTAGCTTCAGATACGTTTGTTATGAAATGAGGAACTGCTTGCTTTTTCTTTCTTACGACATTTGAAGCGTTAAAGGGACAAATGGCGGAACCTATGTGGTAGCTGTGTGTGTAACCAGTAATCGAAGCGCTGTTTTGCGTTACTACTGAGCGCACCACATATGCTACAAGCGCCCAACAAAACTAGAATTCGAAGAGGCTAGTAAGCTGAGCGTAGTTGTTACTAAAAAACAGTACGCAAAGCACTGGCTGTCCTGTACGTTTAGGCGGCAGGAGAACTACCCCTCGGTCGCTTCTTATTGTGTTGAACACAGTAATAAGGTTTTTGGGCTTTGTGATATTGGTGTCCGGTAAATCAACGTCTAACCAGAATGGAGTTGGACACCTGCGGTGCCCTGCTGATGTATGAATGCCGTCACGCGAATTGCGGCAGCGCCTAGCCGATTAAGTCGGCAGTGTCCTTACCACTCAGGATATAAACAACTACCATCGCCATCTCGCGTGAGGAAGTTACGGATAGTTGTGATTCATTATGGCAGCTGATGCTCCTTCGGTCATCGCAGAACTTTTGGAGTCCGAAAGTGTGCTTTGTTGCAGTTAGGAGAGCTTGAACACAAACATACGTGCTTCTTCAAATGACAGCAAAAAGACCTGCTTTGGCGCTTCTCAGATGCAGTAGATGTCGACAAAACGCAGGCAACAAACCGTTTTTTGAAGCACCTAATATCTAGCCCGAAGATACAAGCTTCCTAATCACACATGACATGGGTATCAAGCGTCCGGTTACATATGTATTCGTGGAAAGAGAGAAGTTTTCTCCCGTGCGCAAACTGTTCGGCCTGTTCATGGAAAGGATGGATGAGTAGTATGGAGTGAAGGCTTTCGTCATCGAGAAGTTGGTGGCGCAAATGCGGGCAGCGAGGGTTGAGTTTGGTCGCGACGTAACTTTGCGTTATTTTCATATCATAAAAGTTCTCAGGAACGACGTATTTATCATATGACATCCATGTACTTTCGGTCACAGGCACACTGCGGAAAACCGGCATATATTCCATCGTGTGGCTCGCCTGGCTAATGCCGTACAGTAGGTTTCCCGTTTATGATAATAATAGCACCTAGATCTCGTCAAGGCCTGCAGTTTCTGCGCCACAGCGATCTATCACTTGCCTCTTATTTCACGGCCTACTGATTACACATCACTCACAAATGGGCTGTGCAAGCATAATACGAGACGATCCATTTGTGCAATGTGACCAAAAAACCGTCCGGACATCGCAAACGGTCCCCTAAAATAACGGGTACGTCACTCAGGCACATTGGGACACGCCATGCAGAAGGTGCCCCAGCACGCTCAGCGGCTTATGCGGGAAGATGAAACGCATATGTCGTATCATCTTAAGCGAATAGAAAACCTGAATGGGGACAGCTACTTTCTGAACATAGTCTGCCTAATCACTCTGCATGAGAGTTCCCTTATGATAAGGCACTTGTGGCCACGACGCCCAAGATTACCAGTGCGTTGGGACTCACAAGCCGAGGTCTGTCGACGCTGACCAATTTATAGTTCCTTGTGTTTCATTCAGCTGTCAGCTGTGATAGACGTCAATTATATCTAGTCAGTTGATTAGGCATCATGGACCCCTAGCCACATGTCAGCCGTACATGTCAGGTTGGTTTATTTAACTGTCCGCTATGATCGACGACATCACCCCTTGGCATTTCTCGTCAGCTACAATAAACAACTCTGTTGCAGTTTATCCTTCGGAAGCCTTACATTCCTCAGATGACGCACGAGTTAACCAAAAAATACATTTGGTTACTACGAGGATAACTCGGAATAGCCGTCATTGATTTCACAGAACAATGAATTTAGTCTTCGTCCAGCCAAGTAGGATATACAGAGCAAAATTTAATTACAGGAGTGACAGTGCCTCGTATTTTGCGTCCACAGGCGCAATGTAGACTCTGGAAAATTCAGTGAATTGTTTCAGCTGCGGAGGTACCTGCAACTTTCCTCCATTGTAAGCGATTCACTTATTACCGCCGTTCGCCATACCTCATCACATCAGGTACTTTTCCCAATCAGTGGTGAATGATGACCTTGAATACTTGCTCGCTTTAAGAAGTCATCCATGCAGATGATTTTCGGAAAAAATCATTGGACATAGTTGTGAAATAAACATATTAATAATAATATTCTGAACTAGGAAGCGCAACCCTGAAGACCTAGTAGTTTTCGAAGAGTCAATGCCATTTTGTGGAAACAGAGCTGCAGATGAGGCATAAAATCAAATCTTAGCCTATTCCAACCTCCTGTGCTAGTCCTCAAATGCGAGGTGACATCCACAGGATATACAGTGCCAATTCCACCTAGACGGATTGTCGAATGAAGTCTTTATGCATTGTACTTGTCGGACCTAACAAATTAAATGTGTTCGTTCAGCGAATTTCGGCAGAAATCTGTTTTCGGGAAGGCAGCCTTGCGTTCACTATAGCACTACAAGACAATGCTTTCTGCAGTAGCCGTGCGAGTATGCCTGTGTGAACGATTCCGATTCTCAAGTGTGCACAACTAGTTAATAGATAGTGCAGCTTTTTCAGATACCAGTATGTGAATTAAAAACGCAGCGATATCCCTCCTATTGGAAGTAATGATGCCTCTTGGCTTGAATGCATCATCAAGCGCAACGACTTCGCTGGAACATAAGGCTAGCCATTACTATTCATCATGCTAACCTTATGCGATGTAGTTTGTCTTGGCTAATTGTCGCAACGGCTAGGCCAATACTTGGGCGCACGGCCGATTATGAGGCATTAGGTGTGCATGATAGCCTTACCCAATGACCAACGATAGTTCTTTACCATCATAACTGTGTGCGTTGTCACTTTTCTGACTGCGCCTGAAAATCACAAAGCCATCATAAGAGAAATATTTGTATTTAGTTAGTGGATCGGAACAACCAGTTCACTCTGTTTCGTCTTCTGTGAAAGTAGTCACATTGAACTAAAAATGGATATTCAATTTACTCTCCTTTATCTTTTGGGCAAAATAGTACAGACCTCTCAATTTCATAAAGGCAAACCTACTACTCGCTCATTCGGTCCCACTGTCACTTATGAAGGACCCGTGTGTACGCCGATTTTGGACCCAGGGGAATTAACCTATAGTTTACGTGTACACGAGGTAGTTTTGGGCCCTAGAATTAGAAGACTTTCTGCATCTTCCAAGATGTACCAATCGATGTATCCGTAGTGAGTGGGCGGATACTTGGTGTTAAATCTGCTACCTTAGAGCACCAAATACTTACTTCACTCCACTCCAACTTCCTGACACTTATTCCCTGCAGCTTAGTAAGAATAAAAGCTCCGTCGTCCCCGTCATATTTTTTAACCATTGCCACCCATCTCCCTGGTCGATATGCTACTGCTCACTTTAGTCTCCAACATGTACCATAATAATAATATGTTTGTTGCCCTCTACAGTTTCGCCACCCACTCATCGAATGAGCGTTACTGAGCCGTTTCAAAAATTGTCTGTGATGGATTTTTACCCCCTTTTTGCTATAGCAGGCCACAACATAACAATGCCACCTCAAAAGCTTGCCAGGCAGCCATCTTTTTTATGCGAGCTAACTACGAAGTCTCGTACGTTCCAACCACGACTTGGAAAAGATCTACTCACACCTCTTCTTGTCTACCCAGCTTTAGTGGCGACTAAAAGACTAGTCGTGAATTTAGTACTGTAAAGTTTGGCTAATGCACGTCCATATGGAAAAATTCACCAAACGTACTAGCGACGTCAAATTCTTCGGCTTCTCTTGTGACACGCCTCCTTCACGGTTAGGAAACTTTTTCCTACATAGCTCGTGAGCGGCTGCTCCAGTTTGAGTTTTCGTGGACAAAGAAGACGTAATTTTTGTTTATGTGCTCTTCTGAAATATTTCTGAATCCAATACAGAGGAAAACAGGTGAAGAATCCAACTTCTCCACAGCATTTCCCGACGTTTCCTCTGAGGCCTCGTACGGATTGCAGCTCACTAGAATTAAACTGGAATTATCTTGGGCCTAACTACGCCACGCACTAGAAGAAGTATGTCAAAATTGTTTTTGCCGAAACTATGGGGTGTTGGAATTTGTAACTTCTGCAGGGAGTTAGTCTTATCCATCTGAATCTTTCGGTTTTACGTTGTTCATGGCATTTTGTTTGAAGGGGCGAAATTTCAAGTTTACCAGCCATGATGAATTTGCATTTTATTACCAGTTTACAAAATAAAGCGCGAAAAATTTAAGATATCTACAGAATATCGAACACAAATTCCAAACAGATTACCAACTAAATAACTTTTTTATGCGTTATGCTCGCCATACGTGACAAATTAGATGAGACTATTCAACGAACTTCAGCATAGTACTGTTTTTTGGTAGCTCGCCTTGTATGTACTATAACAACGGAAAACATATTGATGCATGTTACAGTAGTGATGCAAGTATGCACCCCTGCGGATGATCTCCATTCTAGGATATGCACAGCCTGTTAGCAGATGATGCAGTGTTATGGAATAGCTGCACGTGAATTACCAACACAACGTTATCTTCCCCACTGGAAACAAGCATGCTTCTTAGCTGGAACATTTCATGAATCCCAACTACATTGACGGAAAATAAGGCCAGCCATTGCCAGTCATCTTGATTATTGCATGTACTGTCTTCTACTTTGGATGCCTACGTAACTGCTGAGCCCATGTCTATGTTCGACGCCGATTATTAGGCGTCAGCTGTCCATGTTAGCCTAGCCCAATGGCAAACGACGGCTCCTCCTACTCATAACTATGTGCGTTGTCGTGTACATTGGCCACTTGTCGCAACTGCTAGGCCCATACCTATGATCGGCGCTGGGTTTTGGGACTCACCTGTGTATGATAGCCTAATCCAGCGACTAATTACCGTCCCTTATGCTCACACATATCCCTCTACCATCTCCACGTCTGAAAATACACAACCACCTCTGACGAATTATGTTTCTCTTGATTGGTCACATCCGTGCACACGTAATGGGTAGTCACCCCAGTTCTCGTTTCCGGGAAGCCATTTTCACTCGACAGGGATTCTGAAAGAGGAAATGTATAATCCATCACATATCTTTGGTAAAATTGTTCAGAAGTCCTACTGTCACAAAGATGAACTTACTACTTGCTCAATTAGTCACGTTTTCGATAGTGTGTGTACACCGTGTACACCGATGTTTTAACGTGAAGTTTCCATGATCATACGCATTATTGGAAGCACGGATTCACGGATTCACGGATTCACGGATTCACGGATTCACGGATTCACGGATTCACGGATTCACGGATTCACGGATTCACGGATTCACGGATTCACGGATTCACGGATTCACGGATTCACGGATTCACGGATTCACGGATTCACGGATTCACGGATTCACGGATTCACGGATTGATACACAGGAGCGAGGCTTTTGCCCAAGTTTCCCGGGTCGGTTTTGTTCTTGTCGTTCAGCAGCTGTCGTTCACCTGAAAGGCACAAGTGAAAAAAGGGTGTAGCACTGCTCTTAAAGTTCTCAGCGGCGCTCTGAGCTTAAAAATCTTCTTACCGTGTCCCCGCCGTGTGTTTGCTGGGTCAACGGTGAAAAACCTGTTGGCCAAGCCTTGTTCAAACAGGGCGTAAGTAAGAATTAAGTCCCCTCGGAGGCGACGATACTCCAAGGGAAAGAGGTCGAGCACCACGAGACGCGTTTCGTAGTCCATGGACTTGAGACCGGCAACCATTTTCGTAGCAGCTCGCTGGACACGCTCAATGAGGATTACGTCTTTCGTGCGTCCTGAGTAGACAACCGGGTTGGCATATTCAAGGAGCGGTCTGACATAGGCCCCATAGAGTATTTGGAAGTCCGTGCGAGTAATACGAGAGAAGGTACGCCGAATCATCCGTAGAACAGCGAATGCCTTCTGAGCCGATTTCTCAAGGTGCAGTGAGAAGGACAGGTTTGGAGAGAGCCAGATACCCAAATCTTTTTTGGCATCTATCCTCGTGATGTCTTCTGGTCCTTTCTCACCATGCATGACAAAGGAGTTCGCTGAGTCTCCTCCAAATGACATATGGACGCACTTTTCGTCATTCAGAGGAAGGTGCCAGTCCAACGACCACTGCTTTGCGGCGTCTACATCAATTTGGAGGGCACTGGCATTGGAACTCCACGATTTCAAGTCGTCCGCAAAAAGTAGACATGGACTTGAAAGAACATCTGGAAGGTCATTGACGTATATCAGAAACAGCAAAGGTCCCAAAACGGAGCCCTGAGGAACTCAATGGAGACCGGCGCCGCAGAAGAGTAGGTCGAGCCTACTTTCACTCGGAATGATCTGTCTGATAGGAATGCCTTGATCCAGTGTAGGATTTTCCCTTGAATCCCGTAAGACTCGAGTTTGTGGAGCAGAGGGACGTGTGGGACTCGATCAAATGCTTTTGAAAAGTCGAAAAATATGGCATCCGATATGAGTCCCTCGTCCTTGGCTTGGGTTAAGCTGTCCATAAATACGAGCATGTTCGTCACGCAGGAACGGTTTGGGAGAAATCCGTGTTGAGCTTGAGAAATCAAGTTGTTGGAAGTAAGGTGATCTAGAATGGCTCGCTTCAGAATGCGTTCCATCACCTTGCATGGCACGCTAGTGAGGCTTATAGGCCTGTAGCTGCCAGGCGATAGTCGGTCACCAGTTTTGTAGATTGGCGTGACAATCGCTTCCTTCCAAACAGAGGGAGGGTGGCCTTCGTCAAGCGACTGACGAAACAGCAGATGGAAATGAGTTGCCAGTGTGTACGACGTTTCCTTCAGGATCCTTGGGTGGACTTCGTCGGGCCCCAACGCGCAGAATGGGTTGATCTTGTGCAGGAGTTGACGAATGTCCTCCACCGTGAATACCAAGTCGGTTAGAGGTCGTAGGTACGCCTTGACAACGTTGGATGTGACGAGGACGCTGGGACTGAATACAGACCTGCATAGTGATCTCTGTAGAACTCAGATACCACTATTGGGTCACTCGTGGGTTCCGTTCCTGTCCCTCAGAGAGAACGCGGATGGTTTGTTTCTTCGGCGATGCCGCATGTATTTGAACAGCACATTTCTGTTCTTCCGGGCGAGGTCTAGAATGGTGGCTTGTTTTCGTATGTTCCATTGGCGGATTTCCGATTTACAGCGGTTCCGCATTTTACGAAATGCCAGCTCATCTTCTGTGTCACCTGTAGTCAACTTTTTGGAAATAGTTGTGACCTCTTTCCAGAAGACGCCGGATCCTTTTGGGTAGTTTACGGCTCATCCGACTGCGTGCTGGTTTTTTTGGGACGAACATCGCGTCAGCCTCGTGAACTTTCTGGACAATAGTCCTATATAAGTCTTCCACTGAGGCTGGTCCCAGTTTAACTTGGTTAAAAAGATGCGCATTCCCGAAAAGTCTGCACGGCAGAAGTTTCGAATCCACGTTTGGGGTTCGGGATTTCTGGCCCAATAGCAGATGAAATCAAAGGTCAGCACACAGTGGTCGCTATGTCCCAGTGGAGCGTTAATTGTCACCTGATCAACGAAATGTCTTTCGTTGGTGATGACCAAATCCAGGAGGACGGTTGTTGGCCCGCGCGGTATCTGGTGGGTGCAACGACATGTTGAGTCAAGCGCTCTGTTGAACGACTTCGGTCAACGCCGCTGTAAAGGGTCCACTTGATCCGACGCACTGGAGCTCAGTCCAGGGGGCTTTGAGCGTTGAAGTCACCTACCAGCAGGAGATGAGTGAAGTGGTAGCTGGAGGAGAGTTGCCCAAGGGTTCGTATGAGAGTGGTCATCTTCCGGAGGACTCGAGGGGCTACGGTAGACCACACCGAGAAGGAGAGAATCGGACCCGCGCAGCGGGACTTGAAGCCACAGTGCATCACAAAAGGTGCAGGAGTGGTATCAGAGAGGACAATCGGGATTGGCAGGGCCGCATGTAAGTATAAAGCAACCACACCAGCTCTCCCTCGTTTTGAGTCAGCTCGAAAAATAGAGTAGCCGTCTATTGAGATCTCCGCGTCAGAGACATCTGGTGTGAGCCAGGTCTCTGTGAGTGCGATAATGGACGGCTGTTCAAGACAAACTGACTGTTTAATATCACAAAGTTTGTTGAAGAGGCTAAGACAGTTTGTGGACAAGCATTTCAACACTCTCTCTGCTGCCTCCGAAGGTGAGGAGCCGAGAGTTGTGTAACCAGGGAGGTTAGCAGGCTTAATAGCTGCACGTCGGGTTTGAGTCGAGGGCTCCGAAGGGACCTCTGAGGCATATTTGTCTGCTCCCTCGATTGGTGGTTTCGTGGGTTGCTTTTCATTTGCAGGGTTTTTCGCCCTGTGGGAGCCCGGTTTGCGCGGGCCTATTAGTTTTGGTGGACGAAGTTTTTCCCCGTGGGCGAAAATTTCGACCATTGCTACTTGTAGCCCTTTCTTTAACTTCTTCTGGACGGCCAGGTTCGCTGTTGCTCAATGGGCGATCTCGCGTCTGTTTGGCTTCTTGGGCATTTTGGCGCGATTTGGTCGGAAAGGTGCCTCTGTGATGCTTTGAGCGCTGGGTGGCAGCACCGGGTAGTTTTTGGTGGTGCTCCCATGAGGCTGGTTTTCTCAGAGGACTGCACCTTGGAGCCAGCCAGCAGTTTTCTGATTTGGCTAGTTGTATATGGCTTGTTTGGCTGCAGTCGTCTTTCTTTCGCGCCTGTGTGGTCATCCGAGTCACCCGCGATTAGCGTGGCCAACTGGGTGTATGAGGGACTGTTCTGCTCGCCGTGGTCAGGCTTGTGGCTTTGATTGTCATGGTCCTGGGCAAAACTTGTGTCCACAATCAAAGAGGCTACTTTAGACGGAATGGAGCTAGAGATTGGCAATTTCACAGCCTCAGTGGATGTACGGTTCTCGCAGCATTCCCCGATGTCGACGTCAGCGCATGTGGTTGGTTTGCCGGTAGGCTTCACCACTTGACTCCGCTCGTTTGACCCAATCCAGCTCGGTTGTAGCTTGGGTGTGGTTCTCTGTTGCACCTTTGACGTCTGTTACGGAAAGAAGTGCTGATAACTGGGCGCTCCGTCCACGTGAGACTTGCCTCCTCCAGAGCGTCACGGCCTATAGAATTCGAGGGGTCCGCGGTGGTTGAGTAGAAACTGCTGTCCGGAGTCGCGGTCGTTTGCCTCGGCGTGCTTTCAGGAGCACAATGGGCTATAACTACAATCGGTTTGGCCTTAAGTTTGGGATCGGCCGAAATGGCCATGCTAACGTTGAAGAGAGGTGTATGCAAGACAGTTTTAGACTAAAGTGGCATGGATTTGAACCTTAGAATTCAGGGCCTCATGTGTCTTCAAACATGTACTCACGGATGTAGCCGTGGCGGAGATCTAATGAGTGGGCGAGTATTTGGTGCCCAATCTGTTCCTTTAGAGTACTGAAGTTTGGCTTCACTTCTGCTTCTCGACACTTATACTCTGTAGCTTAACAGAAACAACATTTCTGTCGTCCTGAACAAAACTTTTAAATATCTCATACCCAATCTCAGCCCACGGAGTCTGTAGTCCTACTTACACGATGTGCCACCGACTGGGGTGTTACTCGGCCTTCAAAATAGTTACTAGTGTGCGCCAAGTTTCCCCGATCAACTATGAGAGCTAAGTTAGGTTCTGAAGTGATTTTATGGTTTGTCAGGTTTGACTGGCCCGAAGCGAATGCATAGGGCTATTTCTGCTTTTGCCATCTACCTGGCGGACTGAGTAGAGCCGTTTTCATTCTTATCACCAAGGCTATGAATTTGGCGGCTTTTTCAGATCGGGAAGAGCCTATTGGGCAGCTCGCGCTCGCACCTCTACACGTCTGATTGGTGAAATTCGTCCATGGGTTTATGGTCTTCATCGACAAACCCGGGCAATACATATATTATTGAATAGTAGTTGCTCCATTTGTTATCCAGCACAAGCGCGTCCTTGAACTGTATTGTCTGAAGGGTATTGATGAGTACTCGAAAGTCATGAACAGGGTGGTGGTCACCAGCACTGTCATCGAACAAATCGTTTTCGTGGGAAATGATAACACCGGTGTAAACAGATAGGACTGAGCGTACTAAAACGTGCAGTACTGTGCATTCGAAGGCTATCGCCGGAGTGGCTGGGCTGTGTTCTTTGGAATTTATCACAGTGGTATCGCTTAGCTGAAAACCTCTTTTTATTAATGAGCGCTGTTCCCGTCAAATTCCTGCCGCGAAAAGTGAACCAACCAGCGACGCGCGGACGCTCACAGTCTTGGAGCACACCGGCTTCAGTTATGAAGTCTGACCAATGGGTGATCTGCCATCCGTTGGCTCGACTTTCTCACGACCGATCTGATCCCAGACCGCTTTCAGAGTACTGAATTGTGCTTTATTCGACCAATGAAAACTCCGAGTCGAAATGCGAAACAGATAACCAATAAAGCGGGAGGATAAGTCAACGAACGATATATACGTTCTGCATCATCAGGGGACTTGGTCGATCAGACCTCAAATCATACAGTCGCCTGGTGTTAGTGGCTACGAGCGTCGCTCGGACACGTCTTCTTAGTTTGGTTCAGTGAATCACGAAGGCGCAGGGGTCCTCACACAACGGCTAGGTATGGTCTTTTCCTGACGACAGCTGTCGTCACGAAAAAACCGGCCAAAGACAAAGCAGCAAGTCCCCGAGTAATTATATTACGGGGGTAAATTCGTGCTCCCCCTGCGACGGTGGGTTGAAGGCAGTCTCGACCTGAAGCTGTCACCCTATGGTGGTCGGGCTTCTGTGTTGCAGTGATACTGCAAGCTATACTGGGTGGAACACAGTTCCTTAAAGGTCAACCATGACAGGAAGACCAACGGAGAGCAGCCTGACGTAGAACAGCGAGTCCCCGTACTGCGAGTAATCGTATTACAAGTCGGTCTGGAGATACTGTCCACTGGAACAGAAGTGTGAAGGCAGTAAGGTGTTTCCTTCCATCGATCAGCATTTCCTTATTCATGGGAGCAATTATGCTGTTTTCATCCGAGTGGTGATGTGTTAGGAATGGCCGGTCCTCTTCACATTGCAGTGGATTGCTATTGCGCCTACGGGGGTTTTGAATACCAGGAAAGTAGTACTTTCTTTTCGTGGTGTGATCGTTCAACGAGATTACGTCTCACGGACTGTGAGTCAAGATTTCCTTGGATTTATTTCCCTGCAACTTATATCTGGCTGGTTTTGTTAGGGACTCTTTAGGGCCGTTACTCACTACAAGCATCACTTCCGGGGCCATGAACCTAGTATGTCTTTCTAGCACAGTCGTCTGGACGACCGTTGCTATTTCTACTGCTTCCACGTTTGCCGTATGTGGAATTCCATTCTGCTCCGACCCTAACAATGCTTAGCCCGGTTAGTACGCCGACCGTGAAGCCCGATGGTTACAGAATGCTAAGGAAATCGAAGAATGGCGGAACTGCCGGATGTTTATTTCGGTTGATCCGTATGACCAGTTCCCGAGAATCACCTGCGAACAAAACCCCCAGAGGTCAGACCGGCGTGATCATCTTCAACAAATGACGCCCCAACTGTTGAGTCAAGCAGTTTGAACGGCAATTCTTGTAGTTACTTGCTGTCATTCGGTCAGATTCTAGAACTGCACTGGAAATGCGGGCGGTGACCCTGGAACCCCCCTACGTCACCGGAAGTTAATGGCTGCTGCGCTACCAAGCTCCAGATTCGGATGAACTCCAGCACGCATTGTTCAAGGATGGAAATCAGTCGTCTTTGGACAATGCGGATGGGGGTCAATCGAATCAGGAGCTCGGTGGCGTTTGAAATAACATATGCAGCCCTGAACTTCCGAGCCCGACCTTAAGCTGTCATGTTTTGGTGGTCGGGCTTTTGTGCTGCAATGATGCTGTGGATTGTAGTGGCTGGAACTCAGTTCCTAAAGGTTCAACCATGGCAGGAAGTCCAACGGAGAGCGATCCGACAATGAACAGCGGGTTCCCCCACTGCGATTACTCGTATTACGAGGCGCTCTGGTGCTAAAGCCGTACTGCTGTCTGCGATAGGAGTGTGGAGGCAGTAAGACCTTTCAGCCGGGCGACTAGCATGTCCACATTTATGGAAGCGGAGATACCGCCTTACTTTGAGGAAGGACGGGTTAGAAAAGGTGGACTCTAAAAATCGCACTTTCCGATCGCCCCTACGTTCACCGTCCAGGGTTCTGCGTCAACTGCGGGCTCCAGATGAGTGGCAGCTGGTGACCACGATTGCTGTTGTTGGCAGTATTCGGCCCACCGGTTGAGGCTTTCTTCTTTACTCAAGATGCCAACTCCATTTCGATCCTCGATGGTTTCAGGGGCGATATGGTTCAGGTGGTTGGAGCGCGAATTTACTGACCGGAAGGTCCGTGGTTCGAACCCAACCTCTGCATCTCGGCTTCTCCTGTCTAGGCTTGGGCACCCTGGCAGTATCTCAGTTCTCGTGCTTCGTTTGGGTGGCATGGCAGCTGGGCACCGGAAGGGTGTTACAACTGAACGATATTTCGCTCACATATGGTTTCCGGGGGCCGGTCGCATGGATCAACTGAAATAATCTTTGAGCATTCCCGGCTTCCTTGGCCTCTCCCATTTCCTTCGCTTTCCGTGTCGGCATCGTAGCGGAATCTCAGTCCTCATTTTTCCTTCCGATGTCGTAACAGCAATGTGTTTATTATTTATTATTTTGATTCCCAGCGCTGTGGGGCAAGGCAAGATCCCCTACAACCAGGTGGGTCGAAATGTTGAGTCATGGGCTGTTGGTAGAGTCGCACAAAATGACCCTAACACCCCTTTGCCCTGTCCGTCAGACTATTAGGTCAGAGGTTATAGACACCCAAGGGACAAAACCTTACCTTCAACCACCACGCAAGTCAAACTCCTTAGTCAAAGAACCACTGTAGGATACCTCTAACAAACGCCTTCTTTGGTTTGGGCAACTGGCAAGTAACGTCTGTTAATCTCTGTGAGTTATCAAGCTCAGCTTTGCTTATTATCCATACAAACGCAACCTATCTGTAGCGCCATAAACCCAGTATTGATTCCAAGATACCAAGAACAATAAAATCCAAATGTGCACTACTGATGCCCGTCACGAAGAGACTCTGCGTTACCTTGGTATGGCTTTTTGTACGCCTCCGTGACACATTCGTCTGTACTTGATTGTACCGTGTGACGCCCGGAGTCTCATACTATATGGGTCAATCTTTAGAGGTCTGACAAGCAGTCCTCCGGGCTGATATGTGTGTCGAACTGTCTTTTAAAAAGTGTGATGCACTGGCAATTCCTGTCGAATGCCGCTGTCTTGCAATCAGACGTTGGGTCAGAGGATTTCATTGAGGACCCTGATCTTTTTCCTGTCTAGGTTTGGGCACCGCGGATGTATCTCAGACCATCTACAATCATGATCTGTACAAACGAATACTCTCATGCTACATTGGCCGTCCCGTAGTTTCAGCAGCCGGGTCGCTTTACCTGCTGCATACAGCATGGCGCATAAACGTAAACAGGCCACTGCTGACGCCCCCTTTTTGTTTCATATACTTTTTCCTCTCTGTCCTCC
Organism: Clonorchis sinensis; assembly: GCA_003604175.2. NCBI lineage: Eukaryota > Metazoa > Platyhelminthes > Trematoda > Opisthorchiida > Opisthorchiidae > Clonorchis > Clonorchis sinensis. The sequence goes on from CM030370.1 coordinate 59,868,868, forward strand.
ACTCTATTAATAATACTACTCCTGTTAGGCCCATGCATTAGGGTGACCGTATTCGTCTTGCATAAACTATTTGGTTGTATGGCGGTAAAACATCGGTGTCAATGCTGACGTTGTTGCCTTTGATAATAATGATCAATCAATCAATCAATTCAATCAATTTATCAGCTATAAACCGTGTACCATAGGCACATTGGTTTCGATCACCGGAAATGTGGAACGTAAAAAGAAGCCTTGGAGGCGAAGGTATGTTCGGAAATTGAGTAGCTACGCATTGAAGGCTATAGCTTTGATGCACGAGCGCCACTGACTGCGCGATTGGGCCATTTCTGCCAGTGTCGTTAACCACTGGTGATTTGAGTCCCGGGGTCCCCATCCAGGGAGGCGGCAGTTGCCCGCCCGACTAAGTTTACTGGTTAGCGCTCTCGTAATTCGTTGCCATGTCATACACTGTCCACCTCTCGGTCGCTTCCACTCAGCACAGGGCTGGGCGAAAAGAGCTCTACGGGGCACGCGGTCTTCTGGCGTGCGGAGTACATGTCCCAACCAGCGCAACCTATGAAGCGCGAGTAATTCATCTATCGCGGAAGAGTTTCTTCTTCCTAAGACCAACTGACGTACCTCAGCATTACTAATCCGATGTTCCCACCAGACCTGACCAATGCTGCGGAGACACTGATGACCAAGCACTGACATCCTCCGTACGTCCTCTGCACGTAGGGGCCACGTCTCTGATCCACAAAGCAGTATGGATCGAACCACCGCACTGTAAACTCTTCCCTTGACAGACAAGCTCACGTCACGTCGGCGCCACAGGTGTCCGAGGTTGGCAAAAGCTGCCCTGGCCTTTCCGATTCGAGAAATGATCTCATCTCCAGCCAGTCCACCGGAACTTATACAGCTGCCCAGGTAAACAAATTTATCTACCACGTCGATTGGCTCACCTGCAAGCACGAGGTGCGGGTTTGATCCCACCCAGTCTTGTAGCAGCACTTTACACTTTGCGGGTGTGAAGCGCATGCCAAACCGTGCGGCAGAGTTAGTTAGGTTATTTAAGATCATTTGCATTTCGGAAGGGTCTGAACCAAGGAGAGCAATATCGTCCGCATACCCAATGTCTGCGAGGGAACGTCCCGGGAGCATTTCGACTCCCGAGGTTTCAGAGACAGGCAGAGAAATTTCAAGCAGCATGTCAATAACAAAGTTGAAAAGGAAAGGGGAAAGAGGACAGCCTTGTCTCACACCACTGGACGTGGTGAACTCAGGCGACAGCTTCCCGTATACTCGTACGCGCCCACAGGAGTCCGCATACAGTCCCTTGATAAGAGATAGAAATTTGGAAGGGACACCTTTGATCGCCAGACACTGCCAAAGTTGCTGACGATCGACAGAATCAAAGGCAGCTTTCAAATCCAGAAAAACGACCAACGTGGGACGTCTGAAGGAGTGGCGCTGTTCAAGAATTTGTCTCAAGGTGAAGATATGGTCGATGCATCCTCGACCGGGGCGAAACCCAGCTTGATTCTCACGAGTCTGTCTCTCGCGATAATCCACCAACCTGCGCAAAATAATGCCAGAGAGTACCTTAGATGCGACGGATACCAGACTGATACCACGATGGTTTTCACATGACGTTCTTGCTCCCTTTTTGAAAACTGGGATGACGGTCGAGGAGCTCCATTCGGCTGGTATTCTGTTTTCGCTCCAAATCTTCTGCAGTATGGTTGTCAGACTGTTCACCAGGACCACGCCACCTTCTTTGAAGAGCGCGGGGTGTAGACCATCCGGGCCAGGTGCCTTGTCGCGCTTCAGAATTGAAATCTCACGCTGGATTTCGGTTGCTGATGGTGGGTTGGTGTCAATGTTCCATTCGGACCTGCTTGGTTCTTCCAGTGGTTGTGTTGAAGGGGACCAGGTGAACTGTTCTTGGAAGTGCTCAGCCCACCGCTCAAGACGGCGATTGAGGGAGTGAATTGTTGTTCCGTCTTTTTCGCATATTGTCTCACTGACACCTGCCTTCTTTTGACCCGTTGATCGAATCAGTTGAAACAGGGCGCGGCTGTTGCCTGCAGCAAAGGCCTTCTCCATTTCCTGGGCCTTCGAAATCCACCAGCGTTCTCTGTCATTCTTCAAGCTCCTGATTATCCGGCGTTTGAGGGATCTGCGTGCGCCATCATAGTCGCTAGTTGCTGGTATGGACTTTCTGGCAGCAATAAGATCTGCTGATCTCGAAGATATCCAGTGTTCACTGAGTCGAGTCAGATGGGCTGGACAAGCAGTTCTGAAAGCTGAGAGCATTGCTTCTTTAACTCGCCTCCATCCATCCTCCAAGCAATCTTCATCGTCCACATGACTGTGCATTTCCAGCAGCTTTCTAGCCAGATCAGCTCGATACTCTTCAGCTACTGAAACTTGTCGGAGTCGATGAACGGAGCTGCCCTCTTTCGGCACGCGTAGTGCTGGCGGGAAACGAAGTGATAAGCGGGCTCGCACGATGGCGTGATCAGAGTCAAGTTGCGTACCCCAGAAGGAACGACAGTCCTTAACTGAGGCTCTCCATCGGTAACTGATAGCCATATGGTCCAATTGAGTCCACGGCTGTCTTGTGGTAGGTGGCCTCCAAGTAACTCGGTGTGAGCGTTTGTGTTGGAAGTTCGTACTGGCCAGGAACAGACGATGATCCGCACACAACTGAAGAAGCCACTCCCAATTATCCGTAGGTTCAGCATCGACTCCAAATCTACCACCCAACTGTGCTTCTTCCGGACTTAGCCGTCCAACTTGGGCATTCATATCACCAGCCAGGATTACTATATCCGTCCTTCTTGCCGACCGAAGCAGTCGTGACAGATCTTGATAAAACTCGTCCTTCTCATTCTCAGAACTGCTGTCTGTTGGGGCGTATGCTGATACGACAAACAAACACCGTTTACCGCATCGACCCGCGTTAATCTTAATTGAGCCAGACAGCCGCACAGCGCAAAGGCGACTGTTTACTGGGATCCAGTCCAGTAAGGCGCTTTCAGCCTCGGGGCTGAGTGCAACTCCCACACCGTAGATACCACGAGCCATTGCGTCAGGATCACCAGATGTCCGAAGAGTGAAATGTGGAACATCTGGGTTCGCCCTAAGCGGCTTGAGAAGCACGACCGAAGTGGAGTCTTGTATTCGTGTTTCGGAGACACAACATACATCGATAGAGAGGGAAAGTAAGGTTTCAGCAAGGGATGCCTGTTGCCCAATTTGACATAGAGTACGGACATTAAAGGCTGCAACGTGGATCAGATCTTTTGGAGTTAGTAAGTGATTATTTTGGTTTATTTCTCTGGGCGATGGTTGAGACTCACAACAGTGGCTAGGGGATTGGCAGATGGGTTGATTGCCCTGCATTGTACGATGGGTTGGGAGGGAGTATGGGGGAAGGCCGGTGAGCGAAGAGCTGCAAGGGCAAATGATACTTCCCGGTTGCCCAGGCCGAAGAAGGGGGTTGAGTTGAGGTACCCCACCTTGAGCCTTTGACTAAAAAGTCTGACCCACAAGGCAGTGAGAGGGTGTAGGGTTTGCTCGAGGACCCTGCTTCTAGCCTCTGACTCAAGAGTCTGGACCGCGAGACAGCGGTTGTTAGGGTTTTCTTGGGGGACCCTTCCCGGAGCCAATGACTCAATAATATGACCTACTTGGCTGTAGGGGGCCGGCCTGGCCCGAGAGCGCAGGGAGTAGGGCATTACTGTCTCACTCCTGATGCGGCTGCGCACAAGAATAAAGATGGACGGGGAAGGGACTTAGTTCTGCCTTACTACAATCATTCCGAAATGCCTACACCTCCAAACACTCATTCAGGCAATCTGGATAGAAACTGACAACAAGATTGCCACTGACATCGGTTAGCAACCGTCTATGTAATTTTTAGGTGATTCTTAGTGGTTAGGACTTTTTTTACTGATACTTCGCATGGTTTATATTAAGAATCCGAGTCCTTTGTTTTCGTTCGCATAGCTTCCCATCCGTAGACTATTTTTATGTCCCTTGGAGGTGATGGCCCTCAAGTTTTGGAGGTAAAGTTGGCATTTTTAAGCCTCGTCAGTGATACTTTATCCTCTTTGTTTCAGTCGCTCGCCCACTGTTCGGATGCTTATTTGTTGGAGGCGAATACCCGGTGCTATCAAGTATCTCGATGATAGAGTAACAAGGGTTCGATGGGGTCAGCGAACTTGTGTAGTTGTTTTCGATGAATTCTTTTCGTCTTTATACTGTTCTAAGTCAAGAATGCTTCTCTGATGTAGTGTGCTCCTACCCGGTCGACGGTCGAGTCAAGTGAGCTGATTTTCGTGAGCCACAGGCACTTCGGAAGCGATTTTGAGGCACGAAAAATGGTCATTCAATAAAATTCATACAATTTCCGAATGCTAAACCATCAGCGGTGACAAACAGAACTGGCTTCGTTCAGACAATTGTGAAAGTACATGTCCCATTGGTTTTTCCCCCCTAAAGGGTACATTCTGATCTTGCCATTCAAACCTCTCGCGGCATTTCGTTTGGACTCAGCATTAGGATGACTTTGTTAATCCCTTATTTCTCTGACGTTGCGATTCCACGATCCTTCTGTCACTTCTTCCTTTACAATATCGTTTTTCGGCCCACATATATTTTTGACCACCGCTGTGAAGAATTCATCTTTTTCTCTCGAAACGTTCCTTCCTGTGAAATAATTCGTCCGATCCTTTTGTGACTTTATTCGACACTAATTGGGATAAATTTCTATGTAACTAACTACTGCGGTTTTGGTATTTTTGTCTCCATGATTCAAACATTCACAACTACTATGGGATTGTATACGTTAAGATGGGATATGGAGAAAAGTTGTCAAGGACCTAGATTCACTTCGTTCGGATACATAGCTACCGTCTGCTCCAGTTTCGGTCACTGGAAAATGGGGAAGTGTGAGAGCTATAGCCAAGTGTTGGAGGTGATGGCATGATCAGGTAGTTGGGGAATTGGACAGCTACGCATTAAAGGCGATAGCTTTGAGGCGAAGATGTAGTTAACACATAGAAGATGATTATGGGGGCCGATGAACCGATCTCATTGCATCATTTCACTGGCAGGGAGGGAGTGTGGATGAAGACCGCTGAATGAACAGGTGCATGATCGAATGATACTTAACGGTTGCCCAGGCCGAAGAATGGAACTCAGTTCAGATAACACCTTGAGCCTCTGATGCTGATATTTTCCCGTCAGCCGTAGTCAGTCAGGAATGAGATATCTATATCCTACTCCCCGCGCCCTAGATCTAGACCAAACACCTGTACCCAAATGGGTCAGACTATTGAGTCATCGGTTCCGGACATGGTCATCCAACAAAATCCTACTATCTGCTGCTGTGCCGGGGACAAACTCGACTGTTTCACATTTTTTCCTGGTGATCCAGAGGCGATAACTCCTGGAATATATGGTACTCAGCTCCAGGGTTGAGCGCGCTTTCCTGGATTAGATTTCAATGGACAGTTGTTTTTGCGGCGTTCGGTACTCTGGTTAAATCAAGCTCAATACCAGGATGTGAAAACGGTTGCCTGTTGGTTTCAGCTCATGCTCCAACGCACCATAGTTCTGATGCTGAGAAGGATAACTTTTATCGAGATTTATCAGGGATTAATGAATATCAGTCTCCTGGGTGATCGACTCGGAGTTGGCGCTCGCAACACAGACAGCGGAGAATGAATCCATCAGTTGTGCGCTGACCATCAAGTGCTTCTGGCGAGCACAGGTTTTTAACATAAACGCTCGCATCATGTAACCTGCAAGCCACGAATTACCAATCAACCATGGACCCATTTAGCTCACGTGGCTGTCGGGCGCCAGTTTGAGGCCGCAACTGATGACTGCCGCTCTTTCTGGAGCACAACTTTACTCCGTTTACTTCATAGTGTGCGCATGTCTGACAACTGGTTTCCTTAACCTTCAAATCAGTTCAGTTTATCAGCTCACAGACAAAATTGCGGCACTTCCAACTACTACACTTTCGTCTACCGGGAATGAGTATAGGGCAATGAGAGTCACCCACTGGAGGCGATTGCCCAATCTGTACGTTGGCGAAAAATGGATATGTTTGTTTAATACAGCAAGAAATGAGAGCTATGCAGTGAATGTGATAATTTTGGTGCAAGACCGACACTGGCTGCCATATACGCCAAAGTCACTGGCCAGTTTGTCTCGTCACGTCGTCTCCACCCGGACAGATGACAGTTACCAGCGCGACTGAGTTGACTGGCAAGGGCTGTTATGCTTCGTTACTAAGTCATGGGCCGACCTCCCGTGGATCGTTTGCATCTGATACAATAGTTTCCTTCAGGATCTCCCAAGTCAGCGAGGAGCATGCCAATCCACCATCTTCAGAGAACTGCCGTAGCTCCGCGGTACCGATCTGAGATAGCTCATGTACCCTGCAATCAGTCAACACAATTCTGTAAACGAGCATTGCTGGAAGCTCCCAAGGCCGGCTGTCCGACTTAGGTGTGGTCAAATAGCCACCGGACATTGAGGTCGCCAGTTCTAGTTGATGGAGGGAGGTCCATCAGTTTACTTCTGTTTGTCAGCCATAAACCGTTCGCCGGGACAGCCGGGACAGAACCACTTGAGCCTCTGATCCAACAATGTGACTCACAAGGATGTTTGGGGGCCTCTCCCTTAGCTTTTGACCCAAAAGTCTGAACTACGAGACAGAGGTTAGGATTTTCTTGAGAGACCCTTCGCCTAACCAACTACTCAATAGTCTAACCCACTTGACTACAGGGGTTGGCCTGTTCCGAGGACACTGTCTCACTTTTAATGTGGCTGCCTACAGCAGGTGTCTTGAACAGCACCAGGCTCTTTGGTTTTAAAAGTACTTTGACCGTATTGAGTAATACGCAGGTGGTCACGGTCAACCATTGGGCAATCGGCGTGTACAGGTTTTAGCGTCCACCTTTTCCAACCCGTCCTTTCTCGGGTGAAGGCAGCAATGCCGCTCCCATGAATACGGAAATGCTGGTCGCCTGAAGGAAGCACCTTACTTCATTCACACTCATATTCCAGTGGGATGTACGAGTTTACATCCAGACCGCCTTGTAATACGATTACTCGCAATACGGAGACTCGCTGTTCTTCTTCAGGCTGTTCCCTGTTGGCTTTCCTGGCATGTTTATACCTTTAAAATCTGAGTTCCGATCAGTATAGCCCGTCTCGACCTATAGCTTATCTCATAGTGGCCGGGCTTCACTGCAGCTTTTAATGTTCGTACTTTGTGTCAAATTGGGCAACATGAAGGTCCTGCATATACCTTGTTCTCTCTTTCGATCGGTGTGTATTGTGTCTTCAAAACACGTATGCAAGACCTCAGTTTGGGCATACATCTCCAATTGCTCGGGACGAGCCCAAATTTTTCGCACTTTACTCTTCAGGTGTCTGGTGATCCTGATGCTCTTGGTACCTACGTTATGGGAACTATGCTTAGCTTTAGGGCTGAATGAACCTTACTGGACTGTATTCCAGTGAATAATCATCTTCACAATGTCAGGTTGACTAGTTCAACCAAGGTCCATATATCCCGGTGTGGCGAATGGTGCGTGTTTGTTGTGTCAGCAAATGCTTCTTTGGACCGCAGCTCTGAAGTGGTGAAATACGGCTTCCACGGTTGCTTCGGCCAGTAAGAAGTACCTGTATCAGGATTCTGACGGGCGAAATGAATGCGTAAGTTTCTCGGCTTAGTTCTGAAGAAGCTCATCTTGGTGGGCGATTCGGGGTTGACGCTTACCGCACTGATAATAGGGATGAAGTCGTTCAGCTGTAGCGCCCTTTCGGTGCCTAGCTGCCATGCCACCCAAAGGAAGCACGAGGGCTGGGATACTGCCAGGTTGCCCAAGCCTAGACAGGGGAAGTCGAGAGGCAGAGGCAGGGTTCGAACCACGGACCTTCCGGTCAGTACGCTCGCGCTCTAACCGCTGAGCTATCTAGCTGGCACAAACTTTCAATACAAGTGCTCACCATGTGAATTGGACGCCATCAGTTGCAAACCAGACGTAGACTCAGTTGGATGGTGTGGCAATTAACTACCGGTTTCGAGCTTCGATACAAGATTATCAATCATTCCTATCACTCCAATCACGGCATTTTGCGGGAACACATATCTGTTCGCTTTCCCTCTGGAATATGTTGCTTGGTACAAAGGCATCTCTGTAGTTCAACAATATCGAGTTGAGCTCGCTGGGAAGCTTGCAGCATTCGATGGGCACAATGGTAATTTGGACAAGGATAGAATAAGGGTGAAAGAAGCCACACTTCCTGCCTTTGATACTGTCTGCCAGAGGTTGTTCACATACCACAACGAACGTTGGATCCCGTTTCGGTCAGTAGCTCTGACTGGGGCCAGGAAAACGTACCAGAAACAGCGACTATAATGGTACATGCAGGTCCCTGCGGGTTGACAGAGAGCATTGGTGGATCGCAAAATCACGCGAAATGGAGAGAGCTTTTGCAACAGGGAATAGTTGCACCCTATCACATCTCGAGTGTTCCCATCTGGGCTTCAGTAATCTGACAGCATATCAGCCCTCGTGCTTAGGATGGACTGGGAGCTATGCACCGAAAGGGTGCCACAGCTGAACAATCTTTTGTGCTCCAACGCTCGTGGGCTTGTAAAATTTATTGGGGAGTCTTTCACCGAGTTAATCAAAAGTGGTGTCCGTCAGGACTACCCTTTGTCACTTCCCTTTCAACTCCGTACTCGAATTGGTCCTCGAATGAATGTTCGCCACAAAATGGAGAGACTTTGATCTTAAGATGCGGCATGAAAAACATGACAAAGGGTCCTGGCTGCGCTGCTGCATGTCATCTGCAAGCTTGGAGTGCCGAGCCACAAGATCAGTGGTAAGGGGTACTCATATGACGATGTCACACAAACAGTAGCCATCCGTTTTATTTTAAAATTTTTTTCCTGTGCCTCTGAAACATGCACAAAAGAAACCATGGTTACTCGCCTTAAGGCACGTAGAGTGTACGCAACTTTGCATTTTCCTCTCCGGGTGTTCAGCATTTGGGGGTGCCAGCGGAAAGGATTGTGCCATGAGTCACGTAATTCGACCCAGCAACCAGGGGAAGGTAACTGTCAGCGTAAAGATTAGTAAAAAAGACGACTTAGTAACTCATCCGCAAAAGCGCTGTCTAAAATAATGTGCCGAACACTAACAGGTTTTCCCTCGACTCTGCTTCTGTACAATGCACACAGTTGCCCTGGATGTGAATCAGGATGTTACAAAAATTTATTTACTTGGATAAGTGTACCTGTTTCGGTTGACCAGCTAAAGGCAATATTGCCATCTGAGTAAGGAAGATCAGAGCTAACTTCACCAACCTGCAGCATATACGGCGTAGACACAGCATTAACTTATCTACCAAGGATTGAGTGTACAATGGTGTAGTGTGCCTCTTGTTATGTGGGCCGGAGGCCTGGCAACTGTTAAATGAATATGATAAAAGCCACCATTGTTTGTTCAGTTTAGCCTTTGTAGCATTACCCAAGTGGGAACACTGGATGAGTAATTCTGAGGTAAGTCCGGTGTTTTTTTGCGAAGCTGCATCACACCGTAGATCGGTTGTTGCACTGGTTTAGTAACCTGTCTGATATGTCAGTAGGTTAACTTCCGCGCAGAGCCTGCAATCACGCACAAGTATAGGGGCGAAATGGAGATCGAGGTGTGTTGGTCACTGCTACGGAACAGCTGCTTTGGTAATGCTGCCTGTCTAGATAAGAAATCCTCACAGGACACATCAATGATCAGGGGAAATGACGCACTTACTGGATATCCTGCAATAACCAGTTCCTTTTCCCGATCTCCCTTCCAATAAAAACGCCCATCTTTATCCATAACTTAACCGTCCACCTGTGCCGGCCACTATTTTCAATACAACCATCTGCTTACGTTCCCCATGTCAATTAAGGAAACGGGGGCAGCTGGGATCATTGTTCAATCTGTACGCAGTTTACAGCCGGGGACGATGAAAACAATGATTAGGTACTCAAAAGAGATTTCCTCCTGTCAGTGAAGCCAGTCTATGCTGAAAGGCCGGAAAGCACTGCAGCTGTTTCATCCTTGTTGGCAATCATCAGCAGTGCGCACCTCACGAAGCTCAGACTTTCGAACTCGCGATTAAATAAAATAGTTGGATAATTCGCTCAGTACTGTCTGTGCGGCGAGTACCGATACCAAATTCACTCCACTAATTCGTTTCTTCAGGAATTAGCCAGCCGACTCGTGCATCCCTTGTTTGCCGGCCGAACTAGATGCAACAGATTCTGATACAAAGTGTCTTTCTCAGCTTCGAGATCACCTGTCTGTCTAAACGTGTGGTGATACAGTTTGTATTGAACTTGAATGAGCCAGCCAAGTGAACAGGCAAGTGTTTGCCGGAATCCAGGCCGGCAAAGTGCTTTCAGTTTCGGGGCTGAGTGCAACAGAACCACCGGATACCTAAATTGATCTGGGCTCATCCTAGTCTGATTTGCATCTTGTATGCATGTCTCAGGGACAACGTGCGTCAGGACTGCAGTATGAAACAGCTGTTTGTTTTGCCAGTCGGTGGAATAGGCACGGTATAACTGTCACCTAGCTGGAAAACCAGCTCGGAGATAACCGAACGGTTAGCAGGAGGCATATTTGTGCCAGGGTGATGATCGGCGGAAAAAGATCTGCACAGGAGAGTGACACTTTCAGGTTGCGAAGGTTGCGAGAGGTTTAATTAAAATATATCCTTCGATTTCTTCCTCATAAAGGCAGTGGAAAGATCCGCGGATGGAATTCCTTTCGGGAATCCCAGATGTAGCCTTTGATCCAACAGTTCGTGCAAGATGGCAGATGTTTTCGAATTTCTTGACTAACCTCCTGAGCCAATGACACTTGGTTTTAGGGACTGGCCTAACCAGGGAGTACATAACCAGGGAGGCCTAACCAGATACTTGACTACGGATATTGAAGCACGCAACAGGTGTTTTTGGAGTCGAATTAGACTCCTGTTATGATTTATTTACATATCGACCGTATTTAATGAGTTGTTCGCATCCACGACTAACCGTTTAGCAATCGGTGTATGGTTTCTGGAGCGGGCCTTTTTTCACCGACAGAATGCAGCATCGCCATTTCCATAGATATGAGAATGCTGATCGCCCGGTTGAACTATCCCACTTTTTTCACGCTCCTATTGCAAGGGACAGTGCGGCGTCCAATTTGGGACTTTCTCCTGGCAAAGACCATAGAGACCAGAATATTCTGACAACATCTCACAACTTAGTTCAGATTCTATCCGAATAAACTAAATAAATCAAGTAATGTTGCCGTGCGATTTCGCATGTTCTTTGTTCCCTAAAAGTTGATCATTGTGTCAGAACCGCCAGAGATAGTGGACGAATGCACATATCTTCGTAGTTGCATCATATTGGATTGCAACATTGTTGATGAAGTGAATGCTGCAGCCGCCGAATTTCGGTCCACTTTCCTCTAACGTAGTTGCATCTCAGAGTGACGCGCAAAGTTTGCCGATGAAAGATAGGGTCCACAATCTGGTAAGGCATCCACTAATGCGTTACGGTTGTGCTCTCTGGACCCTGCGTTGAAGACAAGAAAATTGTTTGTATTCGACGGCAGGCTTCCTCCAAAGCATTGCGTGTGTTGATTCAGTACTGAAGTGGGATTAATGGTTTCTGACAACAAATCGACCGCTTTTTGATATTACTGCTCGATTGCCCATTAATGGTCTCATCCTTCGTGGAACTTACTAGGTAGTCGTAGTCCCCGGAGTTCCATTAAGTTTGTTTCTCACTTGGACACAGAATTGTAAGTAAGTGGGGTTACATACTCGTTTGAAACTTAGGTAATACTGACATCAGCTCAACTGGATCTCAGCGAAATTCCTGATGTATGATATTCTTCAACTGCACAAAAGCTGCCTCAATTTCAGTTGAGTTCTTATGCGAAGTAGTTTTCTTGATACTACGCTGCTTATGAGGCAAATGAATGCTCCCTGAAGTGCACAAACATCGCAAGAGTTGTCCATTTTGTCTCGTCCGTCAACTGTCACGTCAACCCTTTTTCTCTTTCTTTTCTAGCGTAATGGCTCAAAAAGCACAACAAGCAGTTACTGAGAAGTTGGCGGCGGCCAAACTCATGAAGGCAGCGCAAGTCCTTGAGGAAACATTGGATCAAGAAATCAATCGGTTGGACCAACTAGATGAAGACGGTTTGGAAGCAATACGGCGAAATAGACTGAAACAGATGAAAAATGAATCCAAACAACGTTCAGAGTGGATTGCTGCAGGCCATGGTGTTTATTCTGAACTAGGAAATGAACAGGATTTCTTTGCAGCTTGTAAAAAATCCCCGTTTGGTCTTGTCTGCCACTTCTATCGTGATTCAACCTTTCGTTGTAAAATTATCGACAAACATCTTTCCTTACTGGCTCCGAAACATATTGAGTGTAGAATGGTCAAACTGAATGCCGAGAAATCTCCGTTCCTTACACAACGTCTTGGGATTATCGTGATTCCGACGATCATTCTGGTGAAGAACGAACAGGTTTGCGATCGAATCATCGGTTTCGACGATCTTGGTGGCCATGATGAGTTTTCCACGGCGATGCTTGAATGGCGTCTTGCTGTTGGACGGGTGATTCAATACAGTGGGGACATCACAACCCCTCCAGATAGTGCCAAACCTGGATCCACCACTTTTAAGGGCTTCGATACAAAGAAACGTGAGGTAAAAACTATTCGTGGTAAATCTGTTGAGGATGATGATGAGGACAGTGACTGATTTCATACGGTAGACTGGTGTTAACTACGGTTTTCATCTGTCTTTCAGCCAAATTGACGTTGCAGTAGCATTCCGAGGTACTTCATTTTCCCTGTACGATTTGCTTTTTTCCTCAATTCCATCTGGATGATTTTTAACAAGTCCGCTTAACTTTCCTTGTAAATACCTAATGTACTCTGCTTACCGAGGATCAGGAGCTGGATGATTTTTAACAAGTCCGCTTAACTTCCCTTGTAAATACCTAATGTACTCTGTTTACCGAGGATCAGGAGTGTATTCTTGTATACCAGTATGTGGCAAATGATACTTCTCTCTGTCCTAACACTGTGTACTACTGTGTTAGTGTTGCGTCATTATCCTTTAAGCTATGTGCAGCAGAGACACAATCTGCGTGTATTTTTATTTTAAACGAAGTATAAGTCTTTCACCTTCGATTCTTCGTAGTTTTTTATGAGGTTGTGGGGTTCAGAAATTTTTGAGGCTCAGTGCTTTACCACCTATCGCATTCTGGAGAGAACATTGCAGAACAACCTCTTTGATTTGAATACACAGTAGGATGTCTAGTTAGTCTAGTTTTGTAGTGACTGCATGCTGAAATAAACGCTCTACAAGGTTTTTCGTCATGTGATGAAATAAGTCGTTTAGTAATTCCCCGCAGGTGACGCGTTTGCTTGCTGTGTGTTACTCTCGCTCCTTAGATAGGTCGGTGTTATCTGGATGGGTGGCATCAGTGTTACCACAGTTGTTGACGCTTAATCTTTGAGGTCGGCGATGATGACGCAGCTGATTTTATTGATGTGAATTGAGTGTAGGACCGGAGTTTTCTATGTAGATATGAGCATCATGTCGAAAATGGCTCGATTTACGAGCTGCAGTGTTATTCAGTTTGTCTAAAGATACCCTGATTTCATTCGTATTGTTTTCGTGAACTAAGTAAAGGAAAAACAGTCAGTCGCAGGGATGACCTACTCACACAACCACCAGGTGATCCATAGTGGAAATTCACTGAATCTATTCGGGGACAGCGTTATTTTCAATTGGTTTTGTGGTTGAGATCCCTGTGCTTTGATTGTGCTGACTTATGCAGGAATTTTGTTGACGGCTTTCGTTTGCCATAGCTGCAAACGATCAGCCGTTGGATCTTCATCACTCTCAGCTGTTCATCACAGTGCTAGTGATATCACTTGTCAACATCTGTGCAGCTGGGCCGGACAATCAAAATGGTACTTCGCATCAGATGTTAGGGGTATGGAAGAGACAGAACGTCCGAGCTAGAACGAGCGGAATGTTATTCGGCGACAACTGCATACGGACAAGCATAGTCGAAGTCTGTCTAACTGCCCGATCGATGGTCGTGTATGCGATACGTCCAGGTGCGTATTCGTACGAAAATGGAGCGTGTGGATTGATGATGCAGCTAACCGCCTGGGGTTCGAAGATGTGACAGAGACAGTAAGTATAAAATGGTTAATTCGTTATACGGTACTGTCTCGCCTAAAACCGCTTGTGGACAATTTGAAATCTCGTGTGATAACAGAGCATATCATAGAACAATAGGTGGTGGTCTTAGTTCTAGAGTATGCATGTACCTCAGCTGGGTATTTTTTGTGCACACATTGGTTGGTGCGCACTGATCACTAAAGTTCACACCGTTTCGTAGCACCATTTCGAGGGTTTCGTTGTCATCACCCTTGCGACCTGTGTCAGCAGCTAGCTTTTATGGAACCTGACCGATTCGGCAAAACCTACGAACACGGTTAATCGAGTACCATAGCACAAAAGTATTTGGTTACTGTAGTTAAACCCACCTGGAATAATCCACCTCTTTGTGGCTGTTTCACATCCGCATTTAAGCGACATGCTGCAACAAAAAATAGAACCCGATTAATTTTGCTCTGCTGATTAGTTCTGATTAGTCCTATACAATCCAAACATCACAATCAAATCACAAATCAATCTCAATCAAATAACAAATACCACGACCAATCACCAGAGACAGCAACATCAGTGTTGACACTAATGCTTCACTGTCGTACAACCATAAAGTTCATCTAATTATTTTTAAAGACTTGGGGTGAAAAGAAGAGGTAGATAATGGGTGAGGGACGGAACCTAGTGCCGGCATATGCCAAGCATTCTGAGGTGCCTACAGCTCCAAGCGCTCAGACAATCTGGAAAGAAACTGACAGCACGAACGCCATGACATTGATAAGCCGCCACTTCTTGCAATGTCCCTAGGAAAACGCGGGTGGGGTCACGAGGACCCCATCCTGAAAGGCGTACCAACAACGCCCAGACACTTCTTAATCTCTCTCACATCCTTCTGTCAAGTCATATGTTGTCCACCTCGTGGTTTCCGCCATTGTGAAGGAAGCACAGAGAACAACACTCGTCTAGGTAGATGATGTTTTGATATGCGTAGCACATGACCGAGCCATCACGGTTGATGATAATGGATATTTTCCGCGATCGAAGTAATTGCTGCGCAACCAAATATCCGTTTTCTAATTACCTCGTTACGAATTTGTTGACACCATCCGACCCAAGCAACACTTCTGAGACATGGGTGTTCAAAAATGTAAAGACGCCTCATCATCTGTTCTCAAGGGCCATGTTTCACAACCATAGAACAATACAGTCCTGGCATACGTGACCCTTGAGGCGCGGTGGTACGCCTTTTTGACACCACAAGTGACGCAAATTAGAGAACGTGATTCTGGCCTTTGAGAATGATGCACTGACTTCATCAGAACTACTTCCATCAGAGCCAGTACAACTACCAAAGTATGTAAAATTCTCCACAACCTCCAGCGATTCCCCTTGAATTGTAAGGGGTATGTTCAGAGATCGTACGCTACGAAGCATGACTTTGCACATGCCGAAAGGTGGCCAGTTTTTCAAACAGAGCTTGTGCTGCGCCTTCTTCTTCCAAGACGAGGGCGGTGTCTTATGTATACTCCGGCGTACAAGCAAGTACAGTTTGTTGTCCTGCTTGTTTCAGCGTCCGAACATTAGAGGCAGCTAAGTAGACAGGCTTTCGGGATTTGAAAACAGATCTGGAAGTGTTTAGGGTTGTCACTGAATTGGGACAGAGCAGATGGATGGTTGTCGGGACCAGCAGCACGATGACGCTTGAGTAGATCAGTTTGATTTATCCAACACTGATATCACTTAGCTACGAATGTGCCATTCAAATGATGACAATTTTGAATAGTAAATTTGTATTCTGTTTTGAACATTATGCGTGTGCATGTCTGTGACAGCCACGGTAGGGGCGATTCGAATACACAATCCTTCTACAGCAGCCAATTACACTGCTCAACCCAATATTAGGGCCTCTTTTATGCATAGCTAAGCGTCGACTTATGGAACATCTTCGGTGTTCACCTCCTCTAGAGTGGTCGGTTTCAACCGCTTCCGTCAGCGTTTTACTCTGGACACTTCTCGTATGAACCGAAAGGAAGTGCCGAAACACAGGACTGCCGCATCGTCAATGGATATTCGGCTAACCGCAAGATCATACAATAAGTAGACAGCCCATGTTGCTTAGACGGGAACATAGAAGGCTGTTCCGATCTATGTGGTGGTTTATCGTACACCTTACTTCTGTTTTGTTTCATATCTGTGGGTACACGTTTCAAAGTCTGGTTTGTCGTTTGCACGGGACGTCTCATCTGGAATCAGAGAAATGGGTGGTTTCAGGGCTTTAGCATTTGACTGATTGCAATTACAATGGATTGAAGATAGGATCAACGAATCCACCACAAAGCTGTGCAAAAATGGTGATTGTGCAACAGCTCAGTTGACTGGAATCGACTCTTCGCCTACCAGTGAGGTTCTGTGCGCCGAATTCGTCGTGATGTTTCCATCGAGGCGGGAATGTGACAGAAAGTTAAGGCATCTGGGATTAACCGGATTGCCGTTGACGGGATGGTCCGCATGGCCATCCCTGCACTTACATTAAGAGGTAAAAATGGATATCAGCGCAGGCGTCACTTGCCGTCTTGTTTTGCAACAGAGGTAGACTGCATCGGTGTGAGATTGCAGATAGAATCCTCTTCGATTTGGTTGGCTACAAAGGACATGACGTCTCACCTGAATAGTAGAGTAGAAGTTGTCTTCACTTCAACCTCAAAGTGAGAAGTGTCTGCGCTGAATGTGATTTGGCTCGTAGGAGTTCCGAAGATAAGTTCATTTCGTATTACATACCGTAGTAGTCAACGGCTCTTCTGGTGGATTTATCTAGCTAGTTGCTTGTCATGGTCATAGGTCACGAAAGTTTCACGAAGTTCTGTGTTCGCTCGTGTGAGCTCTCCTGAAACCGGAACAATAAGAGGAGTGTACAGTATTTCGCCACGAGGTGACCCCTTTTGAAGAAAAATGTGGCGCATATCATCTTCACTACCGGCGACAGCAGCACCAGTGTTGACACTGATGCTTAACTTCCATGTAACCACAAAGTTTACATAAGATCTGAAATATTAGGCGGTCTTTGTGCAACACATTCATTTGAAGAATAGCATGAACGAGAGATTCAGATTGATTTCCAAATGAGTGTATTTGTCGAAATCAGTGCAATTTACGTTCAGTTGAACGTGAAGCTGACGGGAACTCAGGGACTGCGCTTAACTGATGAGCCACAGGAAAGGTGAAACCGGTTGTGGGCTGTCGAAGAGTTTCCAGCAGCCGTGTGGGCAGTTTTCTTTATGATAAGCATAATTATATTTAAAGTTTCAAAGTGTAAAACGACGGGTGAATCAGGGAGGGACCTGCTGCTAGTCTGCCGAAAACATTCTGAGATGTCTACAACTCCATGCGCCCAACCACAACCTGGAAACAAGCTAACAGCACGAACGCCTAAAACATCAATTAGCCACCACACCTTGCAACTTCTGAAGGTAAGTGCTGGGGGCTCATGGGGACACCATCCTAGAAGACGGACCGTACCAAAGACGCCTAAGCTCTTCACAATCTCTTCCACACCCTTGTATATCATAACTGCACACCATCCGTGATAGGGATAACAAGATTTCAACATCAGCGATATTTGGCTTTCCAACCTCAAAAGCATAAGGTGGTAACTAATTCATTTCAGTCAATTACTAGGACGTAATGTATATATAACTGCAATCTCTTCAGAATACATTTCGAAGTTGAAGTGGACATAGAAGGAGACAGATATAGAAAAACGATAAACCCATATCAAATAAACTACAATATTCATTCGAAGACGCAAGTATTTGTGTTTATCCGAAAACTTCTGGAAGCCTCACTTTTCTGTCGAGGATAAAAAGGCATTATAGGAAAATCTCAACAATGCCATATAAAAATGAAAGTGTTAGACGCACTCCTGAATGGCACTGATAAACAAAGAATGGATTTGAGAAAGTAAACTTATTTGTCTACGGTAACCCAAACATCGGATTATGACACTCCACTAAGCTGTGTGTTGACCTTAAACTTTCCATATTGTACACCACATGGCGCTCAAAAAGATCTGAGCCGATATTGGCTCGGGACACCAAA
This sequence comes from Clonorchis sinensis, assembly GCA_003604175.2. Classification (NCBI taxonomy): domain Eukaryota; kingdom Metazoa; phylum Platyhelminthes; class Trematoda; order Opisthorchiida; family Opisthorchiidae; genus Clonorchis; species Clonorchis sinensis. The sequence continues at coordinate 59,887,227 of CM030370.1, forward strand.
ATTCTGTATCCCTCGATTACACCAGTCGTTTACCGACGATTATTATTTTTATTAGTGTACGTATGTTAGCAAATGAGGGTACTCCCATAAGTTTGCCGTAGAGTAGTTAGACACCATGGCAACCGTCTACTAACGTTGTCTGCATTCCATTTAATATATGTACCATGGTACCGATTGTGTCGATAAGCTACACTACTAATCAGTAGGCGGTAATATGTACCATGGTACCGATTGTGTCGATAGGCTACACTACTAATGAGTAGGCGGTGATGTCGTGACTTCGGGAACAGCGGGAGGTAGGAATGCGCTTAAAACACCGGAAATTAATGTACTTTTTGGACTAGTTTTCCATACCAAACTTTCTTGTCTTGTGGCAGTTTTGTTAAGGCCTCACAACTTACAAATTTCAAACAATCTTTCAAGTGCGGCCTCGGAGACAACAGACTGGCATTCGCCTCACCAGGGTCGACGAACATGGAGTCAGACTTTCGCTGTTAGGTCAAACCAGCCGAAATGTGGTGGTACTGGGTACAAATTAATAAACCTAATCATATGGAAACTTTCCTTCACAGAAATAACACGATAAAGCTTAAGGGTTAGTCTCAATGCAGACTGATTAGCAAGGTATCATCAGGTGCAGTCGATGTTATACAGAGTAATTTTATTACAGAATGTATTTCAGATTCAAAAGTAGGATCTTACCTACACCAGTAGTACGAGCTGCCTGAGCTGGCACGCTAACCCGGAAGTAAGGTGGCGTTTCAGTCACAAGTCCTTTCCTCTGGCAGCTTGGCACAAAAATCTAAGTTCCAAGTAAGAGAATCATGTGCCAACTCCTGGTAGTCAAAGTGTATTCTGCATAGACGGATGTGAATTGATTCTCGCCACGAAGTGACACAAAGCATATTGGCACCAATAAGCCATAGAATAACAGCCTCCTCATGATGTTCGCTCTCAAAACCTCACTTTTTGAAAGCCGCTTGGCTAAACTTGGACTACTTGACTTCCACGATAGAAATCTGAGGATATTTACATTTTGAAGCATCGCCTGGCTGTTTGAATTAGAATTCGGAATAAACAGGTTGCAGTTGGTCATCAGGTGTTAAGTGAAAAACAGCGTGCAAGCCGACCCAGAAACCTGGCAGATGCGGAGGGACAAGGAAATTGAAGAGGCATACTATCTCTTGAACGTTCGTAATTTTATTTTCTCTACTCCTTCGGTCTCGGAAGTTTACAACCAGATATGTTATATCAACTGTCACCGGACTCCTGGTTGTTACTGTCTTCCACCTTCACTGTTCAAAAAGAGATGTTAAGCCCCTGGTCAATTTTTAACTGACTTATCTGTCTATGGTTAGGAGAGCACCACAGACAACTAAGCAACTAGATGATAGCATTTTATTTTTTTTAAAAAAAGCGAACCACGCTGAATGCGCCAGTCACAGGAGAATCAACTTGGCTCTTGGCGTCACTTTCCTTTCTTCTCCAATGGTGATTTGTGAAGCACTGACTGGAGATCAGCAAGCAAGACCTCAGTCGAGTAGGCGTTGAGTTACAAAGGACATCCCGGACGTTTGTGAACACAACAAGCTCTATGCAGCTTCATATTGTGCTACATGCGTATCAAGCTATATTAGGGGCTGTTTCGTTGTATCGTTGTGAGCCATGACCTCTGACGGCGAGCACCAGTTGTTGCCTCAGAACTATGGGGTGACTGAACCGCTGGAAAGGGTATGTTCTGTTGTGAAGTAGGAATTCAACTGAGGATGTGTCCAGAGGCTGCGAGTTGATTTTTGCCTGACAGAGTGTTGTTGTCTATGTATGTTCAGAGTGGAACAGACAAGTGTTAGACTTATATCCTGGGAGAAGGGATGAGAAGGGGTGACGACGAGCCCGTTTGCTGTCTTTGCGTTTTGCACTTCAGAGAAAGGGTATCCGTTATCCTCCCCGTGTTTGGATAGAGTCAGTGTAAGATAGAACTACCAACCGATGTCCATAACGTCCTTGTTGTTTTCAGGTAATCTGAGTGATAGTATAGAGGGTTTGTAGTACGCTAATCTACTATCCACCAACTACTTCCTATTTATTTTTCTCTGCTACAACAAGCACTTGGAAAAATTATGGCTTTACTGCAGTGAAGCATTGGCGGTGAACTTTGATGCTATGTTACCGCTATTCATGAGGACGATGTTGCAGCATTTTAGTCGACATTCAGTGTATATATTCTAAAGGATAATACACCTTCCCCATTAGGAGGTGAAACGCATAATATTTAGCACGTTATCAAGCAATCCTCATCACTCTGAGACATCCAACATGTTCTGTTGTAACGGCGGATACTACTGGTGAGACATGCGAGTAGTATGTGGTTTTCTCGTAACTGCCTCGCTTCTAATGGAAGATGAGGTCTCTTACGAAACCTGTGAAACTGCTCTGCAGCGTTCGTTTACAACTGCGTGATAGTTAGTGACTATCCACGAAGGTTCAAGAAGACACGTGAGGATGTTCAATTTTTTAAAATAAGACACATATGAGGCGTTTATTTCCTGCCCAATAGTTTGTAACTGAAAGTTTGTAACATAGTTGGTATTTGCTAATAAACGACTCCGCGGCAAAGGGCTTTCCTCCTTGGATTTGGTGCCATGACCAGGATACGGATGAGGATCTCGTGGCCACAGCCTTTTGAGAACGGGGATGCGCGATCCTTCCTGGGGGATTTTGAGAATGTTGCGGAGGCGGCTGGACTGGGCTTCCGTGAAGGAAGCTCTTGCAGCGGAGCTCGACACACCGGCCGACCGCCAGGAGGCTACGATGCGGTTCAAGATGGCCAGGATGGGACCTGAGTGCGACCCGACCGTGTTTTTCCCCAGTCTGCAGCAGTCACTGGATTGGGCTTTGCCGGGACTGGACGGAGTGTCACCCCAGCACTTGCTGTCTGACAAGTTCTTCGAAGGGGTGCAGTCTGCGCTTCATGCTCAGTTGCGGTTGGCGAGAGCAACTGGCCAGTTGAATGTGGAGCACCTGGTCCATCTGGCACGAGAATTGGCCGAGGCCCCACTGGCCAAGTTGCAGTGGCAGGAGAACAGGGATGATTCAACAGTGGAGGACCTTAAGAACAAAGTGGACCAACCAGCCTAACAGCCTGCAGTTATCAAGACAGAATCGCGGAGGCACGCTGGAACGGGCCGATGCCACAAGTGCGGCATATTTGGCCATTGGAAGAATCAATGTCCTCGTACCAGACCACTTGTGCATAATAGAACTTTGGATTACTCCTCTTTTCCCGGATGGGTTGCGATTAGTGCAGTGACACTGGCTATCATACAGGCCGTTATCGAGATAGACTGGAAGAGGGAGCTGTGCCTGATTGATACAGTAGCAGAAGTATTGCTGAGACGGTGAGGAAACGAAGCTGAATGCAAACGGTCCGCGCTAACCTTGAGAGCAGTGGGTGGATACCGACTGAAAATTGACAGATTGTCAATGCACTCAATGCGCCTAGGCGACAGGTCCGTGCAGCTTGAGTTCCTCATCAGCCCAGACATAGAGCAGACAACCTTGGGAGCAGATTTCCTCAAGAGCGCAGAATCCGTGGTTGACCTAAAGTGGGGGAAACTGGTGACAAAGTATGGCGCAGTCAGGCTTGAAGGTTACCCAAGCACTGCCGTGAGCGAGCTGCTTGTCCAAAAGCTTCCGCCTTGTAACGTGCCGTCAGTACAGTCCTTGGTCGAAGAACACTCCGAACTGTTCACAGGCAATGAAGATCCGTTTGACTTCTGTCCGTGGATTGAACACGGAACTCCCCTCTCCTCCGAATGCTTTTGACCTTACGGCCCCAGTCCGCTGCTGCTCCATCTACATGAGGAGGTCCATAAACGAGTCCAAATGATGTTGAAAAATAGCATAATCGAGGAAGCTAACAGTGCGTACAATTCCCCGGTTGTGCTTATAAGGTGAACGGAAATTACAGGTTTTGTGTGGATTTCCGGCGCTTGAATGAACTAACCGTAAATCGGGTTGTAGCTATGCATTGGGTTGCGGTGATTTTCGGTTCCCTCCATCATTCCCGATATTTCACAATGTTTGACTTGCGTTCCGGATAGCGGCACATATCTATCAAGGCGGAGGACCTTGAGAAAATGGCGTCCACGGTCGGGGAGCACGCAGTTCACTCGAAGGCCGTATTGAAGCGTATCCGGGAGTCTGGACTGCAGATAAATGAAGCTAAGACACAACTCGCTCGGAGTTCGATGACACTACTAGGGTATAAAGTGGGTCACAGAGAGCTTAGCTCACTTCCAGAAAAACTGGCAAAGATCGAAGACTGTGCTGCTCCCAATTCAAACCGGTCCCTACGACAGTCTCTTGGACGAGCAGCACACTACAGCCGGTTTGTCAAGGATTTCAACACGATTGTTGCTTCACTGTACGAATTGCTTGGGCAAAATCGGAAATTCGAATTGACAAGGGAAGCACTTGACGCCTTCAGACATGTCAAGGCGCGGATGCTGGGTCAGCAACTGACCCTCAGATTATCCAGGGTCGGAGAGATGTTTACTGTTGCAGCGGATGCTAGTGACCGCGCACCTAAAGCAGGGGAATGGAGTCATCGAATTGCCAGTCGTGTCCTGACTAATGCTGAGCAGAAGTACTCAACTATTGAGAAAGAATGTTTAGTGATCGTCTGGGCCCTGGATGAGTGGAGGCCATACCTGCTTGGGCAAAGATTTCATGTTGAGACCGATCAAACACCCCTGGGGTGGATCCTTGCGGAACTCGTACACTGGTCACTCTGATTGCAAGAGTACGACTTCACAATCCGGCACGTACCAGGGAAGGAGAACCACCTGGATGATTGGCTGTCAAGACCGGATGCTGGAGATGAGGCCCCTAAGATCATGGTTGTTGCCAGTAATATCATCGCCGAACTGGGTCCCGAAGGGTTGGTGCAACTCCAACGGCAGGATCCTGTGTTACGAAAGGTTGCAGCCGCCTAGTTGGATGGAAGGAGTATTGAGAATGGAGAGAAAGACAAGGAATCGGAAACGTTCCAGAGTCACTTCGGTGGGCTGAGTCTGGGTGAAGGTTGCATAATATCCTGGAACGCCACCGATTCTGCTGTTGTGCTGCCCGTGATACCTCGCGTCTTGAGATGGAAGCTGGTCTTCGAATGCCACGAGATGGCACACACGGGGTGCACCAAGACATACGAATTACTTCGGCAGAGGGCCTACTGGCCCGGGATGAGTAGTGAGGTGATAGCGGCAATGTTGTGGAATATAGGTGATAGATTATGTGGTGTCCTGTAAGCGGTGCCAACTGATGAAAGGGGATACGTCAGAGGCGACCTATCCCATGGAACCCACTGACGTCATGGGCCCCTGTCCGGTGACAACCAGCGGGAACCAGTATATCGTGATAATGCCAGAACACCTGTCGCGGTGGGTTGAGGCGGCAGCCGTGCTAAACCAATTGGCGACGACGATCAGCGGAGCGGTAATGCATGACATCTGGCGAACCACGAGGTGCCAAAAATGATCCTAACCGATCAGGGGCCTTGCTTTGAGGAGAGCGAAGAGTTTAGGAATTGTTTGCAGAAGCTGGGTATCAGACGGCTAAGGACGGCACCATACCACCCGCAAACAAATGGCCTCATCAAATGTAGTAGCCAAACTATCAAGGAGTGGCTGGCGGCCAAAGTAGGTGACTGGGAAACGAACCTGCTGATGGTGTTGCTAGCTTATCATGCTTCCATACAGCCAACCACAGGCGATTCCCCGTTCATGTTGATGTACGGTCGACATTCGAGCCTTCCAGTTGATTAGGAAATTGCGTTGCGACCAGCAACACGCTTGTCTCTGGAGGAGCTAGGAGAGGAAAGAGGGAAAACTCGAGAAAACTTGACTGCCGTTCAGGAAAGGACTAGACATAGCACAGCAGTTAAGAAGGCACGACCGTTCTTCATGAGCGCGAAGGTCAAATGGAAGTATCGTCAGAACCCTGGAAGGATTGGACTGGGGTCGCGGAAGCTGGGCAGTCGATGGCAAGGTCCGTTTGTCGTTACCGACTCCCGGGGGAACGTCTATACAACTCGGACGGTCGGGGATCGAAAAAAGTGAATAGGAATCAGCTTTCGAAGTGGTGAATACTAAGTGTATACAAAAGCTTGGTGCCATTGAGCAAACGACCATGAACTAAACCCTTCAGCGGCTTCAGACAAACACATATGGACATTAGACCGCAGTGGAATCCAAAGAGTGAGACCACACCTTCCTCCTTTTCGAACCTTAAAAACGGAAACCGAGTCGAAAGTGACAAGCAGTCAATAAATTGGCTGCCAACTAGAAGGTGACAGCATACATGCCAGCAAGAACGGTTTGGTGCCAGGTCTCGTACCAAATCCAACCAATTTCGAGGAGGATCACGTTTACATCAATCGGAAGAACCGCTTTCGGTTTACGTTGCTACATCATGACTTATTTCCTGCAAACCTTCGGCCGGTAACGGTTTCGAATGGATTACGAAATATTTTTCAGGAGACGATGGCTGAGCACACATAGCACACAAGCCTAAATTTGTTGCTATATCGATTGTCATCCTTTACCACCACACGTCATTACATCGTCAGCTAACTCTCACTGTAATACAAATTCACTAGTGGGCAAATGTTTTAAGGCAGAATATATGTGGATAATCGTTAAAGTCAAATCGGATATCGGGTGCATCAGTTCTGCACCAGTTTCAGGTCAAAGGCTAACTAGGATACAGTTTACATACAGATGAGTAAAGTCTAATTCGGAATTAATAAACAACTACCTGATTCTTTGACGCCTGGTATTTTCAGCGTGAGATTTTAGTAATCCTGCGGTGTACCTCGTTCTTTTGGCCATGGTCGATATCAGTCGCAATGTATGACTTTGCTTCGAGAGAAATTGGTATTTCAGTGAGTCTGCTGTATAAAACAAAACCAAAACGGGCAAGAAACCGGATATGAAGTCCGCATATGCTTTCACTTGTGACCGTCAGTTAAATCGAACATTTTGTTCTTGGGTGAATATCGAAACTTCGGGATATTCCTTACAAACTGCACACTATGAGGATCCATGTAAAATAGCATTCAGTGATCACTGGATATTTTCTTCTGAAAATCTTCTAGAAATATTCCGCACAGTTTTTGCATGATCTCACATACTGACGTTGGTATCATTATTTAACGGGGGGGATAACTGAGTGGTAAAATCCTCAATTTACTGATCGACAGGCCAGTGGTTCGAACCCGACCTATACATCTCGACTTTCGCTGTCTAGGCTTCTGCAACCTAGTAGTATCCCAACCCTCGTACTTCCTTCAGGTGGCATGTCAGCTAGGCAGCTACAGCTGAACGATCAATATTTCACACCCAATGACGGACCAAAAGTCCGTAGCGTCTGATCATAAAAAGCTAGTATATTTTTCGCGCCTAGAAATAGAAGACTGTGCAGCAGCTCGGATATGGAGAGGTGAATACCAGCGAACGGAATTTTAGCGGACAAACATGATATTTGGATCCTATGGCCCCAAGCCCGGTAAGAACCAGCATCAGTCATGTGAAATGGCCAGCCGAACATGGTTTGTTTCAGAGAAAGGTGTTAATTGACAACGGTCATATTGAACGGGCACCTCAGTGGTTTAGGACAGTGACTATCAAACCAATGAATTGCGTGAAAATAGAATTTTTCAGTCGACGTAAAACGATGTAAATGGCAAAGCAACACTCTTGAACAAAACCTCTTACGAAAGAGTGATTAATTCGAGATGTTCTTGGGCCATTGATTCATCATGATCTTAATTTACAAATAAAAGAGTATGCTGGGAGAATTTACCTGAGGTACGCTTTATTGGTCGTCTCTTGAAAGTGACATCAGGGAGGTGGCTTTCTCAGTTTATTCTTACGGCTGATCAGACTTGGTATTTTTTTAATTATACCATAGCTTCAATCCAACCAAGAGGGTATATCTTACTGCAGTGATTTTGTGTATCGAATTGCATTACGCTTTTCGGATGGTGGCAGAATAAATTAACGTCCACCCAGAGAATGCGATTTTCTTGTCCGGAACTATAGAGCCCCCCATCAAGGAGAGTATTACTTTGAGACTGACGAAGTGTTTTTTCTAATACGAACAAGCTTCTTGCCTTGTATTTGTGGCACTTCTTCCTCTAGTCTCGGTTGAAACAAAACTGAACTATCATACGTGCTATTAGGTAATAGTAGGCTGTTTGGTTGGAAATAAAGCACACACGGAAGTTTTATAGGCGCTTAAGGTGTCAAATTTAGTTTAACCTTGAATTTCAAAGCAGCACATTCTGGTAAGGGCCCAGTAAGAAATACCGATTGCTTTCTGCGTGCACATCTGCTTGAAAGGATCTACACGTATTTCTTGTGCTACCATCCGATTGGAGTTTCATGGAGCCAGGTGAGGGAGTCGGTCGTACAATTTGTGTAATGGGCAATTCAGCCCCAGGTTTACACGAGCTCCCGCTCAGGACGTTTCGATGGTTCAATGGCCACGCCTTTGCTGGGTATTTCAATTTTCTATTATCATCTGAGTGTTGCCAGCCACATTTGTTTCGTGCCCGTATTACCCCAGTTTCGAAGATCCCAAATCCGACTTCACCTAACTGAATAAGACCGGTCTCCGTGTCATGCATTCTTGTTCGATTTTTTCATGAAGTGCTTGCTGGTCGCTGGAGTCGTAGGTTGTAACTGCCTTCACTCCAGCTTGCATTTCTACATCGAGACGGTTGTTTGGGAGCTACATCGCTGTTACACATCCTGCTTCATCACTCTTCAGTGACTCCTTCTAACCTCAGCTTGACGTACGTTGATATCTCGAAAGTGTTTGGTTCGGTTTTTCGCATGACACAATTGTCAGATCTGTCAAATCCCCTGGAGCATCTTCATCTCTAGTTGGACACATCGCACAATCCTACGGAAATGCTGCAGCAGTTCTTCCGAATTCCGGGGTTCACTGCCACAGGATACATTTTCCCCAGTATTGTTTATCATGGCAATGGATGAGGTTCTAAGATTGTCGATGCCGCAACAAGGGTACCAGTTCCATGACACTCTAGTGGACGGTTTCGCCTTCTTTTTCGGTTGGCTAGTGTGCGCAGAAAGTCAGCCGCATCTCAAAGAAGAAAAACTTGAAGCAGCAGTGGTCCAGTTGGAAAGAGCTAGTACGACAGTCAACGCTAGAAAGACGAAAGCACTGATAATTTTTGGGAACAGAAAACATCGGGCGACCGCGGTCTCAGTTAAATCCTTTTGGTTCGCCAAGGAACTCTGGATCTGACAGACATCGTGACATAGTTGGGTATCCCCTAAATTTCAAAGGGAAAGGGATCTGCAACCACAACCAGCAGCTGATGGAACTGCTTGATGGGGTGACGCGTGCCTCTTTGAAACCGCATTAAAGGATGGAGATCACAAGGAAATGCCTAATATCGAGGCTAAACTATTCGCTTGTGCTCGGCCAAGTCCACCGAAATATGCTCAAAAGGATAGACAATAACATCAGGCAGTCTACCGAAGCACGCTGGTGAACAACCTTGAGGACTTGATGTCAAAAGCCTGAGTTCAACCAACTCGATGTGGCAGACAGCGTGTATGACTCGCACGTACTCACGCTCCCGCACTCGCTTGTTCGGAATATAGCTGTTGTGTTCCCTTCTGTGAGTCTTTTTTCCGGCATTAGGCACTGGAGCGGGTCAGCAATCAGGTACAGCAGATAGCGAATCAGCAGACATAACAGTTTACAACCTCAAAAATCTGATTAAATCAAATGCCTAGCTTGTCCTTTGAAGGCTGAGTGCGTACGGTTAACAGAGGTTGTCAGTTGGAAACTGTTAGAGCGTGCAAGTTTTTTTGGAGGGCTGCGAGTCACCTGTGTGGCAGTTGTCGAAAATTGATTCCACTGTGAACAGCAATTTTGCAGTCATGCTTATCCACGTCTGTCATTGCCCTATGTTTCTTGTAAACAAACCTGACGAAGCTTGCGGACTGGCCTTCAAAACTGAACCGAACAAGGTGTGCGCCGCATTGACGTTACAACATTTTATCCGTAGTCCAGAACGACCGCTTGGCACTGAAGATGTGTCCGCGTGTGTGAATTTCCAAGCAAAAACATGGCAAGGTATCACTCAAATCTGGGAAGGCCTGACCGGTTGGAAGCTTCATGAATCATCGCTTCTCTAGCAAATACAACCCAAAGTGCAGAGGGTTGTGTGCACCACACTCATAGGCCTGTTATTTCCAACTGATTTAGTATACATGTTCTGAAGCTCTTACTTCTGAGTTGAAAATAAGAAATATTTGCCAGCGTTAGCCATGGTAGCAGTTGGCTGGTTGGAATACTTATCGAGAGTTCGGATCGCAGTCTGTGTGAGCTAAAATTTCAGCATGTCTAGATGGAGTCTACCAAAGTGCCTGGTTTCAACGGGATGGTTGCCTTCGAAACTTACTATCATCCTCCATCTGGTGCCCATACACCAGTATCAACCAGTACTCGCTAGAGACTGTGTGACTCACATGACATGACTGTTTTAAGTGTCGCAAGTCTAAATTTGCTCTGGTAGTTCATTGTTGAATTCAGGTTCATTAAATTGCTGGTACGAACCTCGTCACCCAGTTGGCTTATGCTGCGTGTTTGCACCTGGTTAAGAAGGACATTTATCTGAGTCTACAGCATTAACCTATGCACCTCACTCATTATAATGCGAATAAACACGATCCACTGAAGATTTCGGTTGCCCAAAGGTCTCATCAAAAGTCAAACTTACCCTATCACCCAGCTGACAACTTATTCCAGTCCTCAGCAACTCCATTCATTTGCATACAAATTTGGTATTAACGGGGAACTCACTAGAATAAACGGCTGAATCCCTCGTTTGTTATGTCCTTCAACTGTCGAAGATTTTCCAGCAAACTTATGAGTAGCGTGTTATTCTATTCCAACCTTGTTACAGGGAAACCCCTCTGTTTGCGGAAATACGGCAATATTTCCCTGCTAGATAAGCTATAAGTATCAAAATAGATTAAATGTTTAATTAGCTAGCACAGCTGGACGAAAAGTCATCTAGTAACCTCGACAAAATCATCCATCAAAAAGTCCCACCTACGTCCCACTCTGTCGCCTATACCACCTGCTTCCAACGGCTTCTAAACCCCAGCGCCTACTGAATATTCCCACATACCTGTGACTCTTCCTGTAGACTCTAGCTAGCTCATCAAATCCTCATCAAAAGAAAGCAGATCCGGCGAACCAACTAAGCCACCAACATAGGCGGGAAGGCGCGATGTCTGCGGTAGGTTGAGGAAGGAATTATACAAGGGAACTTGAGGCTTACCGAACAGTACTGGACACAGGTAGTCACCGCTCCAAAAGTTGGGGCTAGCCGGACAAGTTGACTGGGGTTTGATCTTGTCGACTACATGATAAAGCTTCACCAGCAGATAAGTATCACGAGAAACTACACAATTCCATGGCTGACGCATTGGTTGGTGCCCGAAAAAGCCCTGAAGGCCGAATAACAATATAAGGCAACTTGTTCGTGACTGCCTACGTCTACCAAAGTACAACTTGGACAGCTACATCTACCACGACTAATGACCCACAGGTGTCGACTTTGTAAGTCTGAGCGCAGCGAAAAGTGCGTCTAGAAAAGCTTCTGTCTACACAGTGCCGAGTACTGCGTAATGTGGTCAGTAAGTCCGCATTTGGTAAGGTTATTCGGGATCTCAGTCTTTCAAACTGAGTCCAAGGCACATGTATTAATACCAAGGAAGAGCTGGTGGCCACTTGGGGTGATAGTCTGCAGAGCAGCGTCGACAGTCGAGGTTTACAAGGGCTGGTCGCCCTTCTCGAATCGATGGCTTGTGATTTCTGAACCTATGTTTCCTCGGACATTTGTCCGCGGTATCCGGCTCCGATGCAACCTGCTTAGGACAAGAGTTGGAAGCGGCCGGCATGATCATGGTGGCCAGACGATCTTCTGTCGTAAAAACCGTGGTCGACCGGAGAATTATGTGCATATGTTGCAGTCCTGTTAGATTACGCATATTCTCGATGTGGCCGTCATAACCCGATTGTAGAAGAACTCGCAAAACGTCTCCGTTGCCTGGAACGCACAGTCTTCGGGGAGTTGAGAGCACTCATGTTGACGTCTTTCATCAAACTTGACCAAATAGCTGTTCGGGAGTGCCGGGCAACTGTGACAGTCGTAAGCATAACCTTCGATGGGGGCGGAGTTGCTGTGTGGAGTGAGAAGAAGCAGAAACACGGTGCTGATGATTGTTCACTCGCCATCATCTTCGCTCTACGTGCAAACGATTGTGATGTTAACGTTTTGATCCACCAACCGATGGTCATTTCGTATAGAGGGATCCGCTTTCCTTAATCCACCAAGACTGTTATTGGACTGGGACGTCCTAAGGTCACAGTCTGTCACTTGTTTTTGCTTACCTTTTTGGGCTCTCTCCGTAATTATGACAATTTTATGCATTGGACATGGCGCTGAGTGTTCATTCTTGTCATTGACTTCCACAACTGACCCAGCATGACTGACACTTTGTGTGTGATGTGCGAGTCTGGACTTTACTATCCCTTACCGCGCCTTGAAAAGCATTCAGTATTTTTGTCCTTCCTTCAGTTTCTGGTCTTTGCATTTGTGTTTCCATACAGAACATTCTTACATACGTCGGTGATCATTTTGTCTGACTGGAACTGTTGTTGGCGCGCTTTCGAGTGGGGCGTTTCCTTCGTTTTATCTCATATTCTCCTGTACACCCTTCTACATTTATTGCTTCAATTCGTTTTTTATGTTTGAAACCACTCTCTTCAAAAATAAACGATAATGGTGTCCTTCAGCAGGAGATTTAGTGATAGGCTTAACACAACTTTTGGTGCTTAGCATTTCACGAGTTCCTGCACTGTGACCTCCAAGAAAGCAACACTTTTGAGTAGAAGTGAGGATGGCATTTTATGTCTCATAGGGCGCAAAACGTAGTCAAATATGGTTCATTCCCTGCGTGCCAAATCACGGACAGCGGAGAGCGCGGTATTCCAGTGAGGGGCATTATCCCGATGACACCAGTTTGCGTATGGCGTAGCTTGCGATAATTTGACTTTGAGGGGACAATTTCATAAACGACTTGAGTCCTCTCTCACTCACTGAGCAGCGACATTTTCAGGACCGCAACTTGCAATTACCCTTGAACATAGCGAAATATACTCATTTGTGAGAGACTCACATGGAGCCCAGCTGAATCTCTCGTCTGTGATGCTTCCAGGCAACTGAATGTGCTGCACCAGGCCGTCTAATGTTGCTTGAACTGTCTCGGTGAAATTAGTTAGGACTCGAAGTACCCGTTCTTACAATGGTGAATTTTATTGAGTGTGAATTCCCTGGTGATGCAGGGTGTGATACAGGAACATAGTCACCTATTTCACGAAAGCAGACTATTCCTCTGATAAGAGAAATAATTCAGCAAAACTTTTACTGCCTCCTTAGAAGCGCTGTTTTTTGGGGAACTTTATCGGGGGAAGACATCGTAAGACATACTCGTACTAAAGGGTTGTGGCTTAAAGGAATTAATCCATTTGAATATTATCCGACCGGTTTCTGAGTTTTGATGCGAGATGCATAAATGATCCTTTCCTTCACATAAACCACACATGAACTCACCTTCCAGGTTTGACAACTTCGAAACAAAGCTCAACCTTGATCGAGAAATATTACAAGGTGTCAACGCAGTAAACAGGTTTTTCACTAAGTAATCATTATCTTGTCTTAATAACCCAAAATTTGAAATACGTGACGCTTTGAGGGTACGTTTTGCCTTACGTACGACTTTTGTATGTCAATCATCGAAGAAATAATTTTACCGGCTAAAACAGGATTGAGTTTTCTAAACCACCTCAGTGTATGTTTCATATGGTCCTCGAGTAATCGCCTTGTTAGACAGGGATGAAACGGATCATCATATTAAGGACAAGGATACAGTTTTTAGAATAGATTCAGTTTCCATTCCGTCTAGAGGCGGATTTGTGCACTTCTGAAACTTTGCCATTAATTTATGCATGAGCTCTCTTTGAACTCATTCAGAATGTTCGCTAGTTGTTCCTTGTCTCCTGCCTTCCTGGGTACACTGGGTACAATAGGCTTTAGCTAAATGAACCTACCTAAAAGTAATCGTCTCCCAAATCACAGGAACCATTTACGGTTCGAACCAACTCCGTCTTTCTAATCACTTTTTTCGCCCAACCGGTTGGTGTATAAGTTGTTTTCTCCGAGAGGCAACAACCGCAAGCCAGTCCAAAGCAATTTCTCTTTTGAGGAGTATTCCGCCCTTAGGGTCATGGAGAAGTCTTAAATGGTTTCGTTTCAACACAGCTTTAAAATTTTTTACCGCTTAAACAATTCAGAACTTTATTCACCGTGTTCAACCTGCATCAGTTGATTTGTCACAGAGAGCTAAATGTAGATGTTTGCACCCACTAGAAGGGAACAATTACTCCTATTGAGAGGACCCATATCATCTGCGATGGGTCATTTTCAGGTTTCTTTCTCGTTGCCGCATATGATGAACTAAGAGATAGGCTAGTGGATTTGTGAAATCATCGTGACACATCAGACTCTCATCAGAAATGTCTTCGTTGCCCCAACCACACATGACCGGTCAAATCAAAACACGTCTGGAGCTGTAGATGCTCCAGACTGAAATGTCATCCGAATGCCAGGATATCCCTGAGCAAAGGAGAGGTATTTTCACAGCGCTGTTCAGTTCTGACTGTAATCCGCTATTCATCAGGATGGCGCTTGCGTAACCCAATTAAAATGAGTCCCATATGTATATTCATTTTATTCAGCAGTTGTTTCTCAGTGTGGCATTTCTCAGACATTGGAGAGGTTTGGTCGTTCCTGCTAAAGAGGGTGTTAATGCATCATCCATTTCTGGGTATTGCTGATGAGGAATTCGCCATCTACACCCGTAGATTTAGCTTGCTGATGAGGAATTCGCCATCTACACCCATAGATCTCAGGTCGAGATTTAGCTCATGTGGCGTTTTTTCTGTTCAATAGTGGTTCAGTAGTACCTGAGTGAAACTTGATCTTTAATAAGAAAGCCACTTCCAAAGAGACCACTGTACTGATGCAAATGTAGACTCAAATCTATATTCCATCTGCTCTAAACTAACTGCATGCCGCAGCGATATCATGGCGGAATCATGGTACAAAATTAAACTAGTTCCGTTTTATCAGCAGAACCCTTGGGGCTGTCCTTACTAGTTTTTTGTTGTAAATTGTAGCACTGCACCCATTCTAGAATGAAATTAAATTTTGTTGGGGTGCTTGTACTCCCCCCAAAAAAGGATACGTGTTTTCAATTCTAATAGAGATGCTGGACTAATGAAAAATTTTGTGACGATCTTCACCCAATCCAGTTAGCAAATAAAACCTTGTAAAACCACACTTTTTGAAGCGTAACAATTCGTAAACGTACATGTTATGCTTGGTAGATTATCATAATTCGGAGTAAAACTCATACATATGAAGTGAAAACGAACCACCAGTTGAGTGAAGTCCAACCCTTTTGCGGATGAATACCTTAAGGATACAAAACTTGACAGTTGTTGAGATTTTGCGTAATAATGAGTAGCTAATGAGGACTCGTTATTGCATGTTTATTGCACTGGCGTTAACAGGTCCCACTACTGAGAAACTTGCACCTTATACGTTTCTCTTGGATGAAACTACCTAGGCGGTTGCTGAATCTCTTCGACTGACGAAGTTTTGTTTCTCTATTCTTGGGGTTCATTTGG
This sequence comes from Clonorchis sinensis, assembly GCA_003604175.2. Taxonomy (NCBI): domain Eukaryota; kingdom Metazoa; phylum Platyhelminthes; class Trematoda; order Opisthorchiida; family Opisthorchiidae; genus Clonorchis; species Clonorchis sinensis. The sequence goes on from CM030370.1 coordinate 59,903,088, forward strand.
TGGGCATAGCTCCCGATTTTCCGTCAAGTTGATGTTCTACTTAAACGCAGTTGCGCCTTGCTGGAGGTGAACCGCGGGACAAGAGTTACCAATTGTTGATGTCTCTGGCTGTCACACAGCCAGTGGTCGTCTTGCAAGATAGCCGTCGCGTTTAGTGCCCAGTTATCTGTCATCTCGGAGGGTCAAAACCACTCAAAGTCAATTAGCTGATTGGTATATCGCTTCCAACGCATAACTATCATTTCCTTATTTTCCTTATCTTTGGTGAACGAAGCTCTAGCAGCTGTAACCATCGCATTTTATGAATAGTTGTTGAGCTGCAAAACGTGACGAACAACTGACCTTCTGGCGAGTATCCCCAAGCACACACCTGTACCCTGGGTATTGTTCTTTTGGGTTGTCACTGATCTCTTAATTGCCGTTCATGCGGATGTGAACGTCATCATCATCGTCATCATCATCGTCATCATCATCGTCATCATCATCGTCATCATCATCGTCATCATCATCGTCATCATCATCGTCATCATCATCGTCATCATCATCGTCATCATCATCGTCATCATCATCGTCATCATCATCGTCATCATCATCGTCATCATCATCGTCATCATCATCGTCATCATCATCGTCATCATCATCATCATCATCATCATCATCACCGACAGCATAACATCAGTGTTCAACACCGATGCTTCGCTGTCGTGAACAAATGTTCGTTAGTTAAAGAAATTCACCAACCGCTGATATTTCCTTATATCACACATCTTACTTGGCGAAACAAGCTCATCTAAGGTGTAGTTCACTGACATAGTTGCTGAATACTAAGTAACTCAATGAAACATCTTTGATTATGGTCTGCTAGGGATGACCCTGAGTCATTCTGGCCCGTGTACTGAGAAATGAAAGAAAAAGGTTTTGGAGTTTCCGTCTACATTACTTTCGAAAAGTTCGTTTCGGCGCGGGTGCGATTATTGACCTGTACACCAAGAGAAAGAAGAAGCGCTGCACCGAAGTTTCACTATCAATAGAGCTTATCAGTAGTGCATTACTGATGCTGTAAATTCTATGAATCCCGGAAACTTGCGTGGTGCGGAGCTAGTCCAGTGTTCTGGGGATAGCCACCGATGGAAGCTAATTTTATAAACAGAATACGACAGCTTCAAGTAGATGTAAGAAATCAGTTCTAGGCAGTTTTTTTTTAAAATTTAATGGTCCAGAACACAACTGATCTGCTGTTGGTCAAGCAAATTTTATGTAGACAACTATAGTTAAGTAGTCTGTAGCGCTAATAAGTGCAAATCATCATTCCAGTAATCCCATTATCTTCTTTTTCAACACGCTCCATGACTACCTCTGAGCGCAGTGAAACAGACATATTTGTCTCTGCCTTTCACAGGTGGAAACTATCAATAAAACTACTATTGTCCTATCAATGTGCGTTATGTGAGGGCAAAAAGTTTAACTTACCTTAAACATTGTTCGTTCCTCTAAAATCGTTGTTTCAACCGGTTCGCATCAACCTGCACCTGCTGTAGACATGCTTCTGTTGTAGATACGCAGTAACAGATCACAAAAACCTAAGCTATCGACTATATGGACTACCCAACATAAATATATGCCGTATTCAATGGGATAATCGCGTGCACAATCTGAAAAATAAAACCTTTTTATCACAGACTGAGGGTAGACTTCGCTGCGAAACAAATGGAGTGTTTCTTCAGGCATTCTTTCTGTCTGCAATGGGGAATTCAAGTAGACATAACACAAAAAGCATTCACACGTAACTTATAAATCGCTGTTGGGTACAGTCTCCTTTAGACGTCATCAGGTAGTTCAGCGTGGTGCACGCGGATATAGTGTACGAAAATGGAGACATGTATCGTCATAAAGTCTGCCCTATCAATTTAAGATCTGATTTGAAAATGACCAAACCTAACAAAAAGAAAGTCCACCTGTGGTGGTAAGTCAGCTGAATAACCTTCAGTTTTCACGACTATTACTTTAAAGGATGGATAGGACATTCTCAGTCTTGAATACTGCTTTCACCTTGACTAGAAAACGTCAACTAAATGCACGAGAATCAAGACTGGCCACGACTCACCGCCTTGCATCTACTGCACGCTGAAATACTTGCACTGAAAGTGCCCTTCGGAAATTTCTTAGGAGGTTAGTTTCACCGAAGTGTCCCCTACTCCCTGCATCAGCAAAAACGGCGGCTCCCAAGCTTTTCAGCCCCATTCTTCCCTTTGTATCATTGCGATAAGGCAATAGCGAAACTTAGATCCAAAACACAAGTCCCACATACATTGCATTTTAGGAGCGGGTTTGCCCCTGAAGTGCTTTGAGTTTCCACGTGTTTCAAACAACCATAGAAACCTTTTGGGTGAAATGGACGTATGGGTCGATCTATACGGCACGACATTGAATGATCCATTTCTTCAAGTGTTCCATGAAAAGAAACAAGTAAATGATACTTATGAATCTACAGATAGGTGTCCATACTGCTTGATTACCGAGATTATTGCTTCTTTCTATGGCCTTTGATAATCTGACCGAGTCTCACAGAGTTAGTTCAGACACCAAAATAAAGCACGTAAGACCTTAAGATGGTTGACAACGCGATCCTTTAAGTTTTTCAGCTGCGTCAAAAAATGGGTGCTTTCAGGTTGGCGTTAGTCACCCGGAATATGACGACATTCTGATAATTGACCCACCAAATCTTGAGCCTTTACTCAAATTGCAATCTGATGAAAAATTCAGTACAAATAATTCTGTGGTCCATATGAGCTCTGTGAACTGTGAATTGAAACGTCGACCAGCCTCTTATCCTAGTCGGATTTTAGATTTACTGATGTGTCCTGTAGGTGGCGGAAGCAGAGTGGAATCTTTGTTTGATACAACCAGGTTGGCTTTCCTTTGTTTACTCATGAATCCTTGCATTCGTTAAGCTTACCAAGGTTGACTATCGATCTGTTCAGCCACCAAAGTTCACAGGTCATGTACGGTTGTAAGATAGGCCATTGTTTTCGTTACTACTGGTTAACTCGGGCTGGTGCGTGTTGGCTGAAACCATAAGCATACGTGGTTTTACTACAACCCGGTCGAAATGTACTTCAAATTCCGAGTAGTTCAGATGAGTGCATCTCATAATTTCTGAGTTGTAGTGGACAGAAAATCTTGAAGCTATCAAAAGTGTCTGTTTGCAACAGTCCTAGAAGCGCCACCCGAATACCGAATTTTTTCGCATGAGTAAGTTGTTCCCACCAATATTGTCGTAGGTAGAGACTCACGAAGCTCTGATCCTTCAGACGAAAAAGTCTTCTACGCTACAGGTTGACAGCGGATCCTGACACAGGTGATCATGTGATGAAGGATATTTTCCTAGCAAAGACGTGAAAAGAGCGGATATACATGTAACGGATGCTAAAGCGCTCTAATATGACTATCAGTATATGTCTCGCCGTCACCCATAAGCATTCGCTTCCTCTAGCGTACAGGCAAACCTTCAGTAGACTGAAAAGAAGAATGCAGCAGTGGAGGCCACATAAATCATCGTTCCATCCAGCCATTTCGGAGGTGAAACACCAAGCTCTGGATCGTATTTGTTGGAATACCACCGGCCCATCAGGAAGTGAATGCAAGTCCATCCGGTTTAACCGTACCCGGATACAGTAACGCTTTTCACATTTGGGTTGCTGACATATAAGTCTGCGACATGCAACGAAGTATCAATTTACCTAGAAGGCACTTGATCCGGGTATGTAAGTCCATCACATTGCGCGCCGAAAATCTTGGTGTATAAATGAGCTCTTTCGCGTATACGAAGCTTTGAGTCCATCAAAAAGCCTCTGACGCACTAGGTGAAAGCGATATTCTCGTGATATGCTGCTGCTGACTGAGCAGCTGCCGGTTTCCTACTGCAGCAGAAGCAATGTGAATCATTCTCGTGATATGCTGCTGCTGACTGAGCTGCTGCCGGTTTCCTACTGCAGGAGAAGCAATGTGAATTACCTGGAGTCAAAAGCAGGCGATGAACGCAGCCTGATTTCTACTACCAAGTAGCGTCAATATTCCCCCTAGCTGCATGTTTTTCCTGCTTTCTTGCTGTCTTCGATGAATATGCCCAACAGCAGCTTCCCCATTAGACAAAAACCTACTGATGACATGGTGATTGGCCGAGGATATTGCGTGTTTAGAGCAAATGTTCGGTTGCATACTCTGAAGATCAAATGAACACGGTCTTTCTCTCAATGTCCCGAAATGCTAAGACTCCTTCTCACCTGTGGTCTACCTTGGAGTAAATCTGTTGCTGGTTCCAACATGCTTTAACCAGAGCTTTTACCTGGGAACATATAGTTTTGACCATATCAGCTAAGATTCATTGGTTTTCAAAAATTCAGGCTGTCCTCACTAGAGTTCGAAGCCGAAGCCCCTTATGTGTTATCAGAATGGGAATGCATTTTGTTCTCTCTTATAATATCCGTAGGTTCAGTATTACTTGTACCCTGTGGCCGGTTAGTTCATAGTCCGGTATTCTTCTCCAAGATGCTTTTACTATCAAAGTGTCATATTCATAAAACAACTCTCTAAATTCACTGGAATCTCAAAGAAAGTTTTGATGACCTTGCCATAAGCAAGTACTTTGGCGTGCGAACTCAGAACCTAATGTGCGTGAACGCGTCTGGCATATGTCAGATTGAAATTTCAAACGGCGGCTACGATCAAAGTGGTATCCTGTAACACCATTTAGATATTGGAATCTCAGGTGGGTTTGGAGGAACCTGTAGTTCATTTTGCCGAGTCTGCCGAGCAGACGGATGCACACTGGTGCATTGCGTAGACAGCATAACGCCAAACTAGTTGCATCAAACCAAGATTCCACTGTACTTCTTTCTCTTATCTGATATGTTCGTATAATCCACGCCGTTCACAGAGTTTATCTAGATCAGATAATTATCTGTGTTGGACTTTCCTTTGGTACAGTCACGGCACGATATTTAATGCATGGTTCCTTTATCAGTCTGTGTTCTACATTGGTAATACGAATTGATCCTTGAGGATCCGATACGTAGACTTTCTTCCGTCTGTCATACTTTGGACAGACAGTGCGACGCCGATTTCACAGAGTTATTTACCGGTGTAACCGCAAACTGCGTGCATTTGAGTTGGACTATTTGTCCATCTGATTGTTATGACGGTCCAGTGATTACGAATGTGCTTTGTATGCTTCGGTTTTATCAACACTGATTGGCCACGATAATTTATGGAGCCGCCCATTGCGAATTGTGGTAAAAAAATCCCAATCCCGACCTCTCTCACCGAATAATTGTGTCAGCTCGATCTAACAGACGACGTTGTGATTCATATTCGCTTTGATTTTGAACAACTGGAAGTGACGAGTTTCCTCACACATACCTCACCGTACATTCTGTTCTATGCCAGATCAACACGGATGTCCCCATATATCACATGGTGCGAATTGTATTGAAAGCATTCTGTCATTATTTCCATTGTAAGAAACACTGTAGTTTGTGATTAACAAATCAATGATGTGACCACAACTGCGGTGCGATTGCCAGTATTATTGGAACCATCGTCCTTTTACGGTATAAAGGATTGAACTTCTTCGGCATCTATCGACGTATCGTGAAATAACTTGAATGTTGGTTAAGACAAAGGAAACAGGCTACCATGAAATGTTTGGCGTTTTATGTTGCATACCTTAACCGCAAAGGTGTCTACATGGTTAAACGCTTTACAGACTACCCTACATGACCTCTTGGTTGTTCTAGGTTCATAACACCACCAGCCTCTGTCTAGACTTGGCTCACTCACCAAGTGATCTTATTCGTTAAACTCTCCGAAGGACAAAAAACTGGATGGCATGAAAAATGAATCATTTATTGAGGGTGCTTTTAGTACAATTTGGTCAAAAATGGCATTTAAACTCATGACCAGGATAATATATCGGTATGCTTAATCAGCGCAGAACGGGTGAGAATTCATTTGGTAGTAGCAGTTGAACTATGGACTGGCTGATTTTCGGGTTGTTGTAAGCAAATCGCACGGAAATTCCGAGGCAGCGAGTGTGCCGCGCGTCCGTTCCAGTTAACGATATCCAGTCTTGGCGTAGCGTTTCCACTGTTGAACAAAATTGCGGTATTCAAATGGGAGGCGTGCGTCGATGTAGAGCATGTGAACACACGTCTGAGTCGGTGGATGATAATAGAGACTCCGGCAATCCTTATTCATGGCGCATCTGTGGTGGGTTAGGAGAAGACAGTGAATGGTGAACTGAAATCCTGGTAAACGTTAAACTATTGTTCTTTACCTGAGAATTTCAATGATAGCTGTTGGGTATAGTCTTGTTGACTGAGTCAGATGTGCACAGCTGATGATTCTCAGTAAAGATGAAACAGATGTGCACTGTTTCTCGGTTTTTTTAGCGTAGATCAGACTCATCTACATGACGGGCTCTCAATTATCACAAAGTTCCCTATTAGCTACTGCGCCCACCTGGTGAGCCACAAGAAGGGCAAAACCGGTCGTTGGCTGTCGAAGAATTTTCAGTAAATTTTAGTGTATTAAGTTCCTTAATACTTTCAAATCCGGTTGGTATGAGCATATTAGTGTAGTCGCTTCCAAAACGTCTCAAGCAGAAGTCAATTTAGCAACCAGTCCAGACTGTCTGGAGTTTGGATATTACCCATGAAGTAATTAGCTCAGATTCGCGTATAATCGCACTTTATTCCAGCAAGTCTCATATGTATCAAGGTAACGCTCCTTTTCAAAGTGTGCTTTCATAAGGATCTGTCTTTAGGAAATAATTTGAGTAGAACGAACCTTGCGATTCGGATTTTCGCAAAACAAAATCCTCATGTGATGCAACCATTGCACTGCTGGAGCAGAAAACAGTAGAATTCAGGATAGGACAACAACTTATTCAGAGTGGTCGAACGTTTGGTCTATGGCGTTGGTCTTATCGGTTCACAAGACAAAGCGAAACATGTCGATTAATGCTCATTCAAAGAGAGAGAGGAAACGATGAATTATCATATACTCCTGACGCGCCTCGACTGGAACGACGGGTCCGGTCAAAGCTGTGCAATTGGCAGCTCAAACCGGTTTTGTACCATGTGCTATGGGATTTACAGCTACGCCCAAGCAAAGTCACGTAGTTTCCACTCATGAGAGGGTACAAGACCCTGCAGTGCTCAGTTTGATAGTGACAGCCTTCATTTCGTATTTCCACATCATGGCCTCTTCTCTGCGAAGCAGTCACCAACAATGGTTTAGAGTAAAGATCACGGCTCTTCCGGGTAGCGGTGATCGGGCAAATCTACTAAATGCCCCAAAACCTCAACCTGATAATCCCACTCTGCTACTAGAAAGAATTAGACTCCTCACCTAGCACTTGCTTACGAACTGTCTAATTGTTTACATACTGCAGCCAGTCAATTCTTTCTTTACTACGGACAGATCGGTAATGCAACTGGAGGGACCAACCAAAGAGTAGCGTTGCAGCCGCGGCCGTTTTATAGACATAGCCATTTAACCTCAGCGATATTCGATTCTGCAATGAGGCAAGTTGGTAAATATTAGTCGTGCGTTGCTAATTCGTGCACAGACGTAATATGTCACTGTGCTTATACAGATGTCCAAATAAGCGAACATATCAACAAATTAAAGTTCATAATTTTGAATTTGCAAAGTGTTAAGTAGGTTTGGGTAATACCGAATTAAGACCTCTCATTTTGAAAGTGGAAATCACATGCCGAGAAAGAGAATCGCTTTCGATATTCTATCTACGGTAGTTTTTGTGGACGCATGATCGTAAACTAACAGGACAGCGTTATCCGCATTAAGTCTGCCACTTTTTTCGGATGCTATCTAGACACCTAGATTTGCTGTCCATTGGAAAGTCGCAATGGAACAAACGCTGGAAGACGAGACGTTCCTGGCGAGCCCCAGAAGGAAGCTCTCAGACTGCCCACTGTAAGCTCCAACCACCAGCAATGTGAAAACTGGTGCCATAAAAGATGCTTAAAATTTCCGTAAGCATTCTACTTTGGACAATTGCAGCTAAAACAGCTAAGTTGTCTATGGTTTTGAGGGCTCTTTTGAAGTCTAGAGAAATCGCCGAAGTTTGTCGGTATGCGTGAAGCTGCTTAATCTCGTGAAACAATGCGAAGATGTGCTCTAGGTACCCCCTACCTGGTCGGTATTGTGTCTGATGTTCTTCGACCTGAGTCTTGCGTTAAAAAGAATCTTCGAGGTTCATATCAGCGGTAGAAATGGGGTTTTTAACCAGTCACGTGCGATTTTTGTCTGTCAGGGCTGTTTACCGAGCACAAAGTTCAGCTGCGATTGTAATCAACAAGCTATTCAGTACTCCTACTGCTGACTTTGCCTTCTATCAACAAGGCAAAGGTCATCTGAAAGGACCATATGCCCAGTTAACATAGTTGCCCTGCGATTCTAACCCAATTTGGATGTTTCAGATTGTCAGTTATTTCTGGTGACTCTGAGTGAACACAATGACGGCTAAACACAAGCCATCGAGCATTCAGCAAGCCAGCAACCCATATGGATGATTCAGACGTCAACAGTTATTTCTGGTGACTCTGAGTGAACACGATGACTGTTGAACACAAGCCATCGGAGATTCAGCAGGCCAGCAACCCATATGGATGATTCAAACGTCAGTTATTCGTGGTGACGCTGCGAGAACACAATGATCTGTGTGTGAGCATTACGCGAAGCGTTTCAGCGCTAAAACACCTGCACGACAAGTGTGGATACGTGGCTAGTGCAGGTAATTAAAGTGAACACCCTGGCCCTTCACCCTTACTAGCGGGGCGATTCTCCAGTAGTTTTGATACCCGAAAGTTGCAACGATCCGTTAGCCAGCATGAATCCTAAATATCTTATTAAAAATATGTCTGTCGTGAAGGCGAAAGGCCTCGTTGTTTTTGGAGTACGGTCGCAACCTTTTCGTTTTGATATATATTCACTTACGGAAAATTGGTTCAAAACTTAAGCCCAGTCCTAGATAAATTCCAAGATTTTCACTGGAAAAGTAAGCACCTTCAGTAGTGTGGCAAAAACTAAGCTGAATTTAATGAACTAGACAGTGTCGGGTCCAGTATAATCCGAAAAGTCACTGAATGTAATGTTCTCTCTGCCTATTAGTCTAACTCCCTGAATAACTCGATTACCGTTCCAAAGGGTTACTTACCGCTTTTGAGGACTGGTGAACTCTCATGCAGGTGAAGCTGCGTTAAATAATAGTTCAGGAGACGGTTAAAATGAACTCTGCGATGCATCAGAAGTGCATAGACATAAAAAATTATGAGGGAACGCTGAAGTAAATTTCTTAATTTTGGATTTCCAGCACTCTTTCCTCTCGAATTCGAGTGCCAAATATCATAAAATTACCGACATTTTCTGTAGGTCAGAGGCACTGTGGCCTACTAGAATTGTATTGAGAGAGGTTTTCTGTTAAAAAGCAACACATAATTAGCTAGGAATTGTCTTCGGATTGTGGCCAAATAGCCAATATAACTTGTATTCAGCATGTTCTTGTCACTGTTGTGTCATTTGCGAGTTCATTTGTTTACCCGTGGGGTGTCTATCTTGTCTTGTCTGTTAGTATAGACTGGGTGCCCGCACATAATGAATACATATTTGGATAAGTGAATAAGGACTGTTATATATGGCTGCATAAGTTGTTTTCGATCACAGAAGTGATGGAACTTCTGACTGATCCTGTGCTTTTGACCATGTCCTGGAACGCGAGAGACGAGCTAATGGATGGTAAAATTGTGGCCAAAAATAGTCCAGCAGTCGCATCCATCTGCCAGAGAAAAATTGTTTTTTTTACTTGATGTAACTTCATTAATAACTGGGGGCTCCTCTGTGCGGAAACATGCAATTCCTTCGTAGTTTCATTATGGAAACGAAGCTTGCTGTTGGGATACGTTAAATTAGACTGCGCATGCTTTTCCTCTGCTGCATTTGCACCATCCAGTTTGCTTTCAGTAGTACTCTTTATTGATAAATAGATGGCGTCGCAACTGCTTGGTACAGTTTGTATATCTATGCTTGTTCGCCATCAAAAACAGTATTTCATCGGCGATTTAAACCATTGTGACTACGCAGATGATGTATTCTCCACAGCCGACAGAGAATACAATCTGGAAAACTTGATTAAAAGACTTTGTAGCAGAAATCACTCAGTAAATTTCACAACTAACGCAAGGATAATAGCTGACTACTTTGCCGAAAAGCTCTTTATTCGCTCGTCAGATAACCCGATACAGTACAAACTGTCCAGAAGGAAAACATGGAGTAGACAATACACAAACTTGGCGAATTAGGAACAATTCTTAGCTAGGTAACGACGCCGACAGCTGAAGATATAAACCAAAGTGACAGTTTGCCGGAAGAATAAGACAACTTGCGCAGTACACTTCGATAATTATAGAACAAAAGCTCAAACAAAGATCACGGGGTCTTCCGACAATGATCACAGAAAAGAACAACCTCTTCCAAAACCACCGCTAGGAATGGAACTGCAATGGAAATACCTCATTATTGCCAAGGTTACCCATAAGTTGAACATATTAAGTGGGTTTTCAAGGATAATCCAATATTTTCATTGACGAACAAACACAATCTGCCGGTGTTGTCCTAATCCATAGTTATTAAATCCTTCAACTGTGCACGTGACGCTCCTTATTTCGGTCGTAGAACCGGATACATGTAAGCCATTGGTCTGTTGGAATGAGGTCAAAATACCGTGACTTATTCAATGCGGTCGGTACTGAGCCAGTTGTTTTCTATCATTTTGGTTCCCGGACATCCACTGCCTCATTGATCTTATGCTGCTCTCGGTCGCAATGACGATCAACCAAACTGAGTCTAGGGCGCTAACTGGCCACGCCTTCATTACCAACCCTGCTGGGATCTTCACCTTTATCCAATCTAAGTTTATTACATCACTCCGCATGTTTTCATAGTTAAAAAATAAAATAATTAATTTGTTGGCCGACGGTGGTATTTGTGCATACTACAAATGAGGAGAAAGCACGAGTTTCCATGCTGAATGATCATCAGTGGTAAATCGTACCGGCAATTTACTTTAGCGTATATACCGTGATAAATCACATGGAAGGAGCTGTTCACTCACTCGCAACACATCATTGTGAACACCCACCCGGCAATATCTACCCTACCAGTCTCCAGTAAAGTGGTGAGCATGGAATTCCAACACGAAAAAGTATGAGTTCCACAAAGCCGAAAGGATTCTCTAAAAATGGTTCTCTCTGCGCCTTTCTAATAGACCTAGGGAACATACTGTTTATTCGTCTCGTCTTGTTCACGTTCCGCTAACAGTAAAGTATATGTTTCATCTATGGTTCCGAAAAGTAAAATAGCCCGTTTTCTGTTGCGGTGATTTCTCGGAGTGCAGTTCAATCTACTGTCCTTGAAAGAACTTACAGATTTCTACAAACGCCTCATATGTCCTTTTATAATAACACTCGACTACCTGGTGTGGGATACTGAGGTGTTTGTAATAGGAAAACGATAATTCTGTTTTCAGAATGGCAACAAAAGTGGAAAATTGTGAAAGTTTCTTTGTTAGACAGAAAATAAAATAATTCTTAGTTTAAATCTTTAGTCGTCTTGGTAAATGCGCACTATTAGCCAATTGTTTCTGGTGACTTTGTAACAACCTTTCTACATGCCAGCAAGTTCTTCGACCTACCGAAAGGCACACTTCCCCAAATTCACTTCCGTTGATTTCACGTAACAACCATCAGCTCCTGGATCGTCATTGTGCAACGTTTCAAGTACCACTTGGAAATTTTCCTTGAGCTGAACTAAGGATGTAGGTGCATTCGAAGTTGGTCCAATGAGCTCGCAGACGACCTGCGCGTTCAACTTCTTAAGAGGCACATCGTGCAATAAACGAGTATTAGAGCTGACTGCCACTGCATGTTCCCCTCCTCCCGGTTGATTCACATCCCAATTTGTTTCACTTTCTTCGGAAACGTGCTCAGGGTTTCTCGGATTCGCATCGCGCCACCCATTCCTGTTTTTGTTTCGGACTTGTAGAATATCAGTGATGCTTGTTCATATATACTTCTCAGTGAATTTCGGGCCCACGTACGTTAGATGACGTTGGTGAAAGCCAATAAGAAAATAGTCTTGCTGCTTTGTTTGTGAGAGCAATGCACACATTTCTAGGGCATTGCAAAGTCCTTCACAGCTTCCTAGAATAAGGACACATGAACCGTCATCTAATTGCATTAAATCATCTGGACATTTCGCTGTGATTGGAACAGTTAGAAATACTAACAGAGCTAGGAACCATGAAGCGATATCCATGACTAAATGAAGGACAGTTAAAATGGTCGTTAAGAAATTTATTCCACATGCCCAAATATTTAATTGGTTGCTGGCCGACAAAATAGTCTCTGTTTAGCCATTGGTTTAAACTGGAATTGAGTTCAAATCTGATTGTGCACTAATACCCAGTGATAATACACAGATTATTCTCTGTGACATGCGGCATGGTTCGGATTGAATGACTCGCTGCTCTCTGAAGCTGAAGGCCAATCGCTGAAGACGAAGAGGATAGAGGAGGCGTTCGAAAAACAGACCACCCAATACATGGGGAATATAAAGTTGTGTCCTCTAAAAGGAAAAACGACTTTGGAATTTTGCACAAAAGTAAAAAAAAACAAAAGCTTCTGTTAAGAATCATATGTGTATAGAGAACAGAAGCAGTTAACTGGTGCAAATAAAATGCTTAATACAAAGACACAGTTCTGTACGCACCCGAAATGAAGTTACAGACTGTCGTTTATTTGTGATGACGCTAAGAGAACACGATGATTCTTAAACACAGGTCATCGTGTTTTGTCAGCTTCACCGCAAATAACTGACGTCTAAATCATCCAAATGGATTACGGGCCTGCTGAATCTCCGATGGCTTGTGTTCAACAGTCATCGTGTTCACTCAGAGTCACCAGAAATAACTGACAATCTGAAACATCCAAATTGGGTTAGAATCGCAGGGCAACTATGTTCACTGGGCATATGGTCCTTTCAGATGACCTTTGCCTTGTTGACAGAAAGCGAAGTCGGCAGTGGGAGTACTGAATAGCTTGTTGATTACAATCGCAGCTGAACTTTGTGCTCGGTAAACAGCCCTGACAGACAAAAATCGTACGTGACTGCTTAGAACTCCATTGCTACCGCCCAAAGCCAGTTTTCTATCAACCTTATCTATCTATCTCAGAACCAAACTCAGTGTTTCTAGTAGTGTGCTAAAACCATCAACGTTTGAAGTAGTAATTTTTGACTTGTTCTGGATAAACGTCAACAATCTACTGACTTATTAAAGAGCTACTCTAAGCCAGGAGTAATGATGTCATGGATGTCTCTGTTCAAATATAGCGCGAGTGATTTTTTGGAACTTGTTGGTCCTTTTTCAATAGGAATATCTCACGGACTGCTTGCTATAGCAATAGCCGTTTGCGAGATGGTGGACAGATGACAGGAAATGGTAGGGTGTGATTTAGCGTTCATTTTCCCCAAGGTTTAGCAGGACAGTGAGGTTCCATGATGGGGCATACATTTTTTAATGTGTCTGTGCTGCACTGACATCATAATAGACCGTGTTCAGATTCATTTTGCTCTCCTTGAAGTGAACTTAGTGCTAATAACCTGTGAACATGAGTTAACTGGACATGTAACCGCCATGGTACCAAGTTAGCTAAAACTGTAACGCGTGCCCACCAATCTATTGCGTAGTAACCGTGCGCATCCATAAAAGGAAGGTCAAATGAATCAGGCAACGTAGTATCGCAGAGTTGTAACTAATTATGCCTCTCTCTTAATACTACATAGATCGTCACAAAGGACTGAAGTTACGGATATTGTGACACTCATCAGTGAAACATAAATTCGATCTAAGAGCATGTGCAAGTTATAAACGTTGACGCAAGGGAATTCGGGTCCATTCACATCGCGGAGTTTTACCAGCATACGTAAGTGCATCCACAGATGGATTTGTCCTCCTCCCCATCATCATCATTATCATCATCATCATCATCATCATCATCATCATCATCAACAACAACAACATTATCAACAGCAACCCACCATAGTAATTACTGATGCGCGTACTTCTCGTACAGCACTGTGCCCTTTTATTAAGCATTTTATTGGAACCAGTTAACTGCCGAAGTTCTGTATTCCATTAAAGTGGACGACCAACCGGAATGAATCATGTTACCCCGTTATCAAATTTTGAATGAGGAATTCCCCTCATTTGTCGTTAGCTACGACGGCTGTTTTTTTCTGATTTGCGCTCACGTTGTACATCACTCAGTGTGATGTCCGGAAGGCGATAATAAAGCAGTATTAGATAATCAGACATTAAATTTGTGTCACTAAATTTTGAGTTCATTCTGACGTCGGAATGGATAAGGGTATATTTATTGGGGTGTTTACAGTGTGAAACATCAACGAGATGATTGCAATTTTACTGAGATCCGTCCATAAATGCAGTTCATGTGAAATGTGAATTACTTAAGTTTCAAGTAGAACACAAAGTTGACGGAAACTCGGGGACTGTGCCCATCTGATGAGCCTCAAGAAGGGCAAAACCGGTCGTTGGCTGTCGAAGGATTTCCAGCAACCTTATGAGTAGTGTATCACGTATACACATATTAAACCTGGTTATTCTAAACGAATTATCCAGCTTACCCACGTTAAACCATGCCTTGCACTCTGTGTCCAAACAACCGGTGTCGTTTTACGTCGTTAGGATGATGTGCAAATCCTTCACGGTGGCACTGATGCTTGATGAATGTTTTTTCACCGGAGTAATCAGCTTTCGAGGTTTGTACGCTTTAGTCCGATCTTGAAGTTCGCTCGAACCGCTTGACGTAGTGCATGAGTACATGAACGTTGCACCATAGGCGGCAGCTCAGATTTTCGACGAACAATGTGGCAACGCTAACTGCGTATTCTTCGGCCGAGATAGGGGAAATCGCAACGTTCGCTTGTGCAATTTGGGAAGCCATAAGGAGTGTGCCTCACCGGAGTGCACGGACTGTTATATGAAGCAGGTCAGCCAATAAAATAGGGAATTAGCAAGTATATCTGATGCAAGTTTACTGCTGATAGCGTTCATCGTGAATTGAACGGGGAAAACGGTTTTAAAACTTTGCACAAAAATAATGAAAACAAAAGTTAGTAATAGTGATATTCAGTTCAATGTTTCCCCCTTTGGTGTGGATTCACCAGAATAATTCCGCCTTAAGGTGATCAAGTAAAAATAACCATTTCTTGTCAAAAATCTTTATTTTCCTTCAACCACACTAGAAAATGTCTGATTTGAAGTAATCACAGGTGTTTAGCAGTCTTATGTCAAATCCAAACGACTTGAACGATTGTGGAGGGAGCCCTTAAATAGCACATCACGTTAGGACTAACCCATTGAGTAACTCGTAATGTCTCTTGGGTCTCGTTTGAGTGACTTCTCATGTGACTGTGGATCTCTTTTCACAGTGCTGTACGAGTATTACTTTGTTGCACAGCCGAACTCATCCCATCGGGAGTGTTGCAGAAAAAATTTTCAAAAGTTACCAGAGAGGAGCGTGAGCTCGAAAAAACTTCCAAAAATTCGGAGGCGAAAGCCTAGGAACATGCCACACAATCCCTTTTTCTTTTAAAACTTTGCATGTGGTACAACGGGATCTATTTTTGCCTTGTGTCACACTTTTGACTACAGCTCTTGTAAAGTTGGATCTCTAAGCAGATCTCCAGGAACATTTTAAAGACTTTCCCTATTGTGGTCTTATCCATGGCGGAAAAAAGATCAACTGTCTCTACTGCTTTTGGCAGTAAAAATCTATCCCATGATGTTTGGGAAAGGTCAGATTACCACGCCGATGTATTCCCCAGCCAGCGGAATAAAAATGAACATTCCTGCTACGAGAGAAATGGCAGGTGAATTTCAGGGGACCATGCTTTTTTTGAGTTTAGGATTTTCTGGAAAAGATAAATGCAGGACAAAAAATTGCGAAAGAGGAAGTTTTAGGGATGAAAAAAATGGTTTTTTAAGTTCTGTACGAAGATGCGAAATGGCCTCAGGTGTGTGGTTACCACGGTGCCCACCGACTGATTACCAGCCAGAATCGACTTAAACCAATCACATCTGACGAACAACTGTCTGGAAGTGCACAGTCATGAGCTCGCTCAACAAATAGATGAAAATAACCTGCGGCTTTGCTATTTTCTCCTCGCAGATCACACATCCGGCTCCGTATCCTGGAGTGCATCGTGACAAAATTCTTCTCATCTTCGCACGTGACTCAGGGAACGATTCGACATGAGAAATTGAGTAGACGATTCCGGTGGCACACTGGAATTAGTTATAATACATGACAGTCTTAGAACAGGTACAGGGACTCTCCTACAGAGAAGCCACTATGCAGAGCTAAACACTTGACTGAACATAACTGTCGTAATCGGTGCACCCTCAGAAGCGATCCGCACAGTCCGTTTTGAAATAACGAAGCAACTCGCATGTTTAACTGAGCGAACAGACGTATAGTATCGCAAGATCCCAGTTTTCACACTGCGATGACCGCAAAATGAACGAAAATTCAGCGCTCAGTCTTTGGGTTATGTTTACATTGGGATGAAGTGGACCCCCAGTAAAAGAATACTTTGCAAAAATAACTCATACTAAGCACTAAGCGGCTAACCGAGAGAATAATATGAAAACTGAAGTTGGGGCATCCCTCACATGGACAATACTTTCATCGTCATTAAGACGAACTTAATTCGGTCACCTATCAAACGACCTTTTTGACACAAGTTCATTCAAAATAGAGCAAGAAAACGACGGAAATCTGACATTTTTGGGCACCCTTATTGGTTAACTGCCAAATATACTGTTACAAACAGAAAGGTGACGCACACGGACCACATTTAATCAAAAATGGAGCACTCACATCCTAAACTTGTTCTTGAACATGATATGTAGCTAACAAAAACTGTTTTGACCAGGAAACAGCAGAATTTCCGGGCAAGAAACGGTGGATATTCCCTAACTTACTAATCCTAACTCACTAGTAGTGTAAAGAATGCATAAAACTAAGACCGTATTAAGGTGTTTAGCGGTCAATTTCAGACATTCTTGGAAGGAGATTTCAGCTTTTATTTCGGATACCACGCAAAATTAGGTCGGCTGGAACAAACAAACAGGTGTCGTGTCATCGCTAAATTTGTCATCTGAAAGCTGCTTTTTGTACATAACTGAAATATCTTTTTATAAATCTACTGTGTGTTGAAGTATGAATTAGCTGAACGTATACCGCAACCAGTCACTCTGCTACAAAGTTCACTATCGACTATTTTTGGTTATTGAGGTCTAGTACATCACGCAGATAAAATAACGGTAGTACACTGGTGTGACTCAAGTTCGATCCACCGATGAGTGTCAGAGAATCGAATTCCGCCTGCTCGTTCCTTTCCGTAGGTTTAATCCAACAGTCAAACCAGAGAACATAGTTCAGATACTTACAATTTACCACGGGATAATTGTGAGCAACGTAAAGTCGCAGTTACTTTGAAGTAAAGTGACTACAATTTCCTCATCTCATTGATTCCCATATTAACGAGAATCGCAATCCCACACTTTAAGAGAGGTTGCTTCGCCATTTCCGCATACCAAAACAGCCTGTTGATTTTAACACAGAAAAAATAAGCCGTTTTTTCGGGACGCAATATCCCAGTGGATCGCCTTATCCAAATTTTCATTACGGTCCCTAGAATGAACTGGTTTGCCACATATTTGGAGTATTCGCTGTCTCAAAGCATTATGAGACTGAAGTGCGTCACATTGGTGCGTCCTCAGCACACAGAAATGGACCATTTGGTGGCCGAACGATGGACAACAAGTGATCATGCTGATTGCATCCTTGACCTTGATCTGTGTGGTCATCATATGTCAGGGTTCACCGCTGTCCCAAATAGCTGAGTTTGACAGTGATGGAATGTCAGACCAAACACTACATTGCAAATGGAAACGCCTCCGATGTACACACGATCAAATGTCGGAATGTCGAAATATTAAGGAGCATGTGTCTTCTATCCGCATTAGTGAGTGCGATCGAAACAGGCCTCAGCCGCTGAGGTGCTTTGATATGTAAGGTTCCACCCCTGCAAATGAGATCGAGTTACATGTCTGGTTGTTTGTCTGACTTCTGAAAGCTTCTGCACTTATTACACATTGTTAGGGCGTAAAACTGAGTAACATGATTCACTTACTCTAGAGAAATTAGTCTTTCTTCATTCAGGTAAATGAAAAATACCGAACTACAAAGCGCTTTTAAGTGAGCACCACTGTCGCAGGTATCAGACACGTTCAGTGCGAAACGCTTTTTTCGTGGCTGATGTTCCACATGGTTCTTCATTTTCTAAAGTTATTCAGGCTCCCAATTGCCGGCATCAAATTTAAATTCTGTTGAGTTTTGCAATGGTTAACAGTTCCTATTATCGTTGGAGAGTTACCTGGTGAAACAACGGAAAGAAAGAACACTTGCGAATACAAACGGGTTACCTAAGGGATACGTTTTTGTAGCGTTCTTTGAAGCTGGCTGGCTGGCGCCATGTTACTCGCATGCAGTACACTGACTACTTTACAGTAAACGGATAAACCAAGCATTTGACCCATTGCTACTAATGAGGTTGTTGAAAGCTCACATTTTAAATCCAAAATATATGATACTTCTACGCAGTTTCAATCACTTTCTCTCAATCAGTTCAACTTTCAACGTGACAATCACAGCATCTGCTCACTCATTTCTTAGTTTATTACCACGAATCGCTTCATAATCTTCTTGAGTGGGAGTCCTGGGAAATGACTATGTTAAATCACATCTACTCTATTGCTTTCAAAAAACCATTGGATGTTTGGGTTGTGAAGAAATCCGGGGAGATTCCATCTCAGTGGTGACAGGTTCTCAAATAAGGTGACGGTAGAGGCATGCGTCAAGTCCTGTAAGCTAATTGGGGTTCCTTTGAGTTTCTTGTTTTAGGAATTTGGATACGCAAAGAGAATACAAATTGTCTTCGGTGAATAAAGATTACATTCAGAACTAAGGGCACGTGATGACGGTGCTGATTAACGGTTTAGCGCAAATTACAGCTGCACCACAGTTCGCGTGTGGATGTGCAACAGCGCGCTACGCAGACTGAAGAAAATGCTAAGTGATGCTGGACATATTGGTTGTACCCGTTTCCTGAGAGTCTGCATGCACACGAATGTGCACCCTATTCGTGATGTTCACAGTAAGCGACATGGTGTTAGGTGAAGAAACTACATTCAGCAAGCAGGTGTTCATTCGCTTCTGAAGGTTCAGATCATTTTTCGATGTTGGCAGCTGGTCAATCAGCATGTAGGCCTAGCAAAAGCACCACTTGGGTGTGGTTTGCTTCCTCAACGTTCAGCTACATGGTAGTGGAATCAAAACTAACATAGTTGTGGAACGAGCTGCTACTTCTGAATTGTTTTCGGTGGACCAGAGGAAAATTCTGGTTCACTATAAGACAAACTTGTTGTTTGCTTGCGGAGCATTAGTAAGGTATTATACGACAGCTATACTCTAGGGCCACTTGGTGAATGTCCGACAGGGCAGGAGGTCGGGCGTCCTTATCATAATCTAGGAGAAATGTGCATCAGAACCCCGAGAATGAATGAAAATTCGAGAAAATATCTCTCCTGAAAATAATATTTTGATGGAGAATCTGGTGATACGGTGCCTTCAGCTGTTTAAAATGTATGGTGTTACCAATCGTTCTAACCGACTGGATTGAGGTTTTCACCATAAAACCCACAAACGTAATGGCTTATTCAAAAAGTATACGAACTAAGCAGATCTCAGCCGATAATAAAATCGTCTTTTAGCTGCTGGATATTCTTACCCAGATTGCGCTAGTTATAGCCTGCCGTTATTTGAACGACTACCGTGAGGTTTTCAGGACCGCTGTAGATTTACCAGTGAAATTGAAGCACTATTTACTGTTGTTTGACGGTGAGACACTGGCGATCCCATTGCCAATGAATCTCTCCTCATTGCGATATTTCTCCATCAGGCCATGGTTGAGTAAATGCGATCAGGTAGCATTCACGAAGGGAAGACTGTTCCTTCACACGGAATATCTATTCGTATCCAGTCCTAATATTCATGACAAGACAATTATACTCCTTTACCGATCGATACATGCAGACGTTGCCTGTAATAAACCATGCAGTTTACCAGATTGGGTAGCAGTTCGAAAATATATTTTAAAGTTTCTAATCTATACCTACACCAGAGAAAGGTTATATCCGCGGTAGCATGTAATTAGGTAATCGATTTCATGGAAAAAGCACCAGAATTTGAAGGACTCTCGTCAACAGGGTATTCATTGTGTCAGAAAGTACCACGGGAACCTTCAATTTTTAGACAGTATTCATGTCAATGAATTATGTTCTTTCTGTAGTCATATTTGCACCTTATATTTGGAAATTACCCCTGGTTTCTGAGGTTGGAGTCCAAGGCCACATAGCTGTCCTCGCACAACTATGAAATGTAGAAATAGAAATAATTTCATACCACACAGGCACACAGTTCCATTACTTGGGTCGCCCAGCCTACTATGAGCGGCAGCGTGGGTAAGCGGGAAGGTGCTATTAATCACACTCCTATCTTTGTTCACCATTACCTCATAACTCTCCTTCTGACCCATTTGACGCATACTCACCTGTAGACTCTAGTGGTAGGCAGGTCAGCTTGCATCATGCGAAGTGACCAGAAGCCCACCACCACAACCACCACCACTGATATATGCGGCCTTGAATATGCTTTTGAGGCTTTTTCTCCTGACTTTCATCACACTTTTTAACGTGTGACATCAAAACTATGGGCACCGATATTCTCTTATGCACCCTCCCCAAAAAGAAATCAACTGTCATGACTTTTTGCGTACTTATTATGAGCAGTTTCTCCTGCTGCTGTGACATTCGTTCAAGTTCTGTCATGTGCATCTGTCGTTGTGTGTCTGTCAGACTACATCGGTGTGACATCTGGAGTTTCTCCCATTCCAGCCATACCTACACATGAGTTTACCAGTTATTTGCCCATCACTACTTAGTTTCATTGTTTCTGGGTTAGTCTTGTCAACTTGATGAGAACTGCATACAAGTTGCACAGCCGGTTTTGGTTCTCTGAAGCCATTCACATAGATAGGCAGGCAATTAACAGTAATATTTGTAAAGGTAAATTTGCTGAATGTTGATTCCGCAAGCACTCACCGTATGTTGGTGCTCGTGTTGTAACCATGTACATACGGTCCTACATAAACTGTGTTATGCAACACTCCGCTATTTGCTTGCTCGCCATCCAAACATAGACCGACGGGATCTCCTCGAAAGGTGAAGAGGGATTTACAAGCAAATCGTCAAGATCGTCGGGCATGCCAGTGGCACCTGATCAACAGCCGACTGAAACCTACCTATACACCGACACACTGCCAGTTATCTTCGGGTCTCACTGATCATGTGAGCAGTTGAGTTCTCCTGGTCTGGTCCCAGTATGTGCTTATCATATCGGGACAGTTACGTGACTGGAATGCTTCTGACTCTGCACTGCTTCAGTGGATTTGGTAGCCACCAACTGTGCTCACGTATGTAAAACTCCACATATGCGAGCACGGTTGATTGCTACTAAATCCACTCAAATAGCGTAGAATCAGGAGACAAACAGCATGCTAGTGTATGTGAGATGCTCTGTCTTGGTGAGCGAGACTGAAGTACATGGATTCTTCCGGTTGGGACTAGCTCTGAAAGAAAATCAGTGTCCTCGTATTCGTCGACCTAATGTTGTTCGCTGTTGTCAGACAGTTCAATGAGTTACTTAACTAAACATAAGCTGCAGAAGAGCAAAGAAATAGACGAGTGAAGTTGGTGATAAAATAGAGGATGGGTGTTGTTGTTAAGGCGGAGGAGGAGGCGTCGCAGCTATGTACGACTTCGGTTTCGTCTTGTGGAGAGGAAGCAAATTTGCAGTGGATTTTTGGGTACCTGACTGACGGTCCCTCAAGTTGGCCGTGCAATTCCGCTTTAGCGACTACGTTTTACAAACCCACAATGTGTCACTTTGTGTTGCACTTTACCTAAACTCTGAATTTTAATAGGTCACAATCAAGGCAACCATACTTCAGTAGAACATCCGTTAATTAAAATCGTTTCTTGTGCACCTTTTGAAGTAAGTCAATCAACGTACAAAACAGGTTGGATGTAACATAGCTTTGGAATTAGGCGTGGACTTTACGAAGGAGTGTAGATCCTTGCGGTGCTCACTCACAATGTTTGTTCACGACTAGGCCAGATTACACTCTTATCTGAAATTTCGTCTCTTGAAAAAATTCCTGTGTATAGCTCCAAGAAGGCTATATGTACTCATGGCTGGACGATTTTACTAGTAAGCTATACTTTTCGGTCTCTCCATACATTGTAAATTTCCCTGCACTAGTGCGGTCGTAAACCATATCAACTTCCTCGATGTTCACGGATACTCTCCTTGAATTCCGAACCTA
The DNA here is from genome assembly GCA_003604175.2 of Clonorchis sinensis. Classification (NCBI taxonomy): domain Eukaryota; kingdom Metazoa; phylum Platyhelminthes; class Trematoda; order Opisthorchiida; family Opisthorchiidae; genus Clonorchis; species Clonorchis sinensis. The sequence goes on from CM030370.1 coordinate 59,925,759, forward strand.
CCTCAGATAATGTACCTCAAAGTATCTTTGGCCCTAACATGAAAAGGTATCTACAGAGGCGGAGCCAAAGGTGTCTTTCACCAAATGACAACATTTTTTTTCTATTTTCTGTGTGACTGATCACTCAGTATGTTGTCAGTACCTAACCGAATATCTCAACATTTCTCTCTATCTGTGTTGGCTTGCTGGAACAATCCACACAAACGCTAACAATTCCCGTTCCCAATCCTGGAGCGGATACACATTAATGTGGAATAGGCACATAAAAGAGTAAGGCTATTGCAAATCACACAACGTCTACTGTGAAGTGAGTGAGATGACTATAGGGCAACAACCGAGCTGCTGGTGGTCAAGTCCCAACTGTATGTAATTTTTCAGTAAAACTAAGACCAATGTCTGTTTTCCTCAACCTTATCGGACATTTTGCTGTTAAAAATGCTCCTGGTACTTGACTTATTTTTTCCTTGTCTTCTTCCTCAGATTGTTTGAGAATGTCTGTTTCCTCAGAGTGAGATCCTGTTATGTCTGCTAATTCGCCAATCTGCTGTATCTGACTTCTGACCCGCTCCAGTGCCTAATGCCGAAAAAAGGACTCACAGAAGGGAACACAACAGCTATATTCCAAACAAGCGAGTGCCAGAGCGTGAGCGCGTGAAAGAGCGTGAGTGTGTGCGAGTGCGAGAATAAAGCAGGCTCAAGCTAGTTATTGGAGGGACACTGTCTAACTTGGTTCAATGCTGACGCACGCGGTCTGGCCTTGGTACAAGGCTGCGACGCGCTGCATATTACGGGGGCGTTGTCTGACCTTGATCAACGCTGACTCGCGCTGCCTGGGTTTGATACAAGGCTGTGAAGCGCTGTATATTGAGGAGGCGTTGTCTGTCTGGTCAACATCTAGCAGAGCTGAGGGTCTCAGTAGATTTCGGGTATTCAGTGGCTGCTTTCAGGGATCTGACCTTCCTAATAGATTCCTAACACACTCAGAGGACATATTCGTTGACTTCCCAGGGGCTTATCAGTTTCACTCAGAGACTTCCTTGCTCATTAGTCGGTTTTGCTCAACACACTCGAACCTCAATGCTTTTCAGGGCCTCTGATGCGGTAAGTCCATGATGCATCATGATGATCCGAAACTAGAATAGTGTGCCTCATGTTGGGAAGGAATTCATACCCACATAAATCAGAATCTGCGCTGTACTGGTGTAAAAATTATTGTAGTTCTGTTTGATTTGTATCTGTAATTTGAAAGGAATTGGCAAAATTATTCAACCTGCTATGATGAACTGATAGTTTGACTTCGGCCATGTTCAGAATGTCAAGCTTAATAGGTGTATTCTAGCACTGGTGGCTGCAGACACCTTTAAGCAAAATTTCGGAATAGTAATGTATACACCGACCACGAGAAAATAATGATTTTTTCCCAGTATTTACAGCTACCTCGTAGGGGACCGCCCAGATATCAGGACAATGAAATTCGGAAGAAGCATCCGTAGAATATGTATACTCAAACTTCATATGGGTGCACCCAAAATCTGAATTCCTGAAAGATGGAAATATTTTGAGTGAGTATCACATTGCACTTTTAAGGTGAAGGTAAACTGCATCACTAAAAAGTGTATCTGCAGATGTACATATTTTTACATCTAAGTCGCCCTCGTTTGAATAGTCCTCTTCCAGCCTAAACTAACTGTTCTCCTTGTGGTTATATTTGAAGCAGAGGAACCCAGAGCTCAACTTTTGTTATTGTAATGGCTTATCAACGATGCATATCCTAGGCCAGACCGCTTCGAACATCAGTACAAACGGTAGTTAATCGTACCATAGCGTGTCACCAAATGATAAATACACTCAAGTTATCATGAAGGAGTGGGCAAATCTATCTGTGCATTGATACCGTGAGAAATTTGTTAGATGTGTGACTGTTTATTGGGCGGCAGTTGATCAGCTCGTCAAGTTCGAAGACTGGCCTGCAAAGGTTTCGTCACCACACAAACGAAACATCGTCACTGCTGGGTTTGGGCTGATAATTCATCCAGTTCTGGTTGCGCTTATACATTTTCTAAAAAGTAGTCTATATGCGAGACATAGTTGCTGGTAAATCGGAGCGTTCGTAGGTTGCCTGATGTTTAGAAATTCTCCTGTACTGTAGTTTGACTCCTCTCTCTTTTCTGGTTTGTTAAATACCTTCATTTTAAGAAAACAATACAATTAGTATGGACGAGTGAAACTCCTAAAATGAGTGTTATTAAAAAGCCAATGAAATCCAAGGAAATCAGATCGCATCAAACCACATGACATACTCTGACTAGGCAACAAAATTCAATACAGGCTAGTTCACAAAAAGTCATTAATTACATTTCCGAAACTGTATAAGCGCAGCCCAAACTTCCTACGGAGACGAAAAGATTGCAAACCGATTGCCAAGCCCGGCGCGCATATCAACAGCATGGACTAACTTCTCAGATGGAAGACTGACACATCGGGTGAGTTTTATTCATCTTCTGAACTATATATAGGCTGTTAATATTGTGAGATTTTGGAAGTTCAGTGGATATCTTGTCTTAAGTGGAACCAGTCTTTGCTGAAAACCCGAGAAGCATTGAGCAGCTGTTTCATTCTTATTCGGAATTATCAACGGACTGTCAGCAATTAAAAAAACTAGTCTATTGTCCTGAACGAAGACCCAGTTACGTTTCTGACCACTATTGTGTTAGTGCCCTATCTGTCCGGCCTTTCAGATTACTAAAGACACGTCTTAATGGTCGTTGGTTTGTTCACTGAGCTGGGCAATATGATTGCAAACGTTTCATCACCAATCGAGGTGACATCATCAGTGCGTTGGTAGGGAGCGTAGTGGAGCGTAGAGATGGGTTGGTGGTTGTCTCTAAGCTCCACTTCGCTCCCTACCAACGCACTGATGATGTCACCTCGATTGGTGATGAAACGTTTGCAATCATATTGCCCAGCTCAGCGAACAAACCAACGACCATCTATATTACCTGAGCTACCAACATTCTCCTCCACGTCTTAATATTTTAATCTTGTCTAGGCTGCAGTAAAGTGCGGTTAATCGTTTATTGACAGCAAGAACGGCACTGTTACTGAGCGACACACTCGACTTTAAACACCGGGATTTCTCGCGAAATTTCGTGAAAAAGTTCCGATAACCTCAAACTGTTGCACCTGGGACGCACTCTCTGGGGATAAAGCCTCTTGGTTGGTGCATATGTAGCAAGTTGAACTTGATGGTCTAATAATAATAATAGTTGCCAGTTACGGGCAACGAACATCTGTCGCCTTAGACAAGCTATTCTTGTGATATTCGAAACCCAAACTGTTCTTCGACCGTTTCAAGATGACACAAATTGCCATATGCTAACATTTCAAATTCCAGTCACACATGTACACTATTCTCTATCTTTCGATAGAAAGCAATATCAATGATTGGACATTGAAGGTCACATGAAGACTTGACAAAATTTGGGGACAACTCCACGTTAAGCAGTTTGTCTGAGTAACCTAATTCTGTGCGCATACTGTTGGCTGCCGGACGGGAATTAACATGGCTCGACAAAAATCTAAAAATCTCCTGATTTGCAAATGAGTGTATTTATCGAAATCAGTCCAATTTGGGTTCAAGTAGAACATAAGGTTGACGGAAACTCGGAGACTGATGAGCCTACCTGATGAGCCCCAAGAAGAGCGAAACCGGTCGTGGGCTGTCGAAGAATTTTCAGCAACCTTATGAGTAGTGCATTACGTATATACATGTATCGCGGTATCTTGAATATCGTAGCAACTGGAACCTGAGGCGGCCTAATGCAACGCATTCAGTTGCCCGAAAACATCACAAACGAGAGATTCAGCTGGGTTCTAGGTGAGTCTCTCGCAAATTTGTTTTGCAAATGAGTGTATTTATTAGAAACTTCCTGCTTTGTCAGCACAATCGAATTATGAGTGTTTAAGAAGTGTAAGCTACATGGCCTGTCCCACATATGTGTAACGTAAATGACTCGCCTAGGCTGAATCGTTTCCATCTGCCAGCTGCATGGACCGAAACAACTTTTTGATGTGATAAGGGATCAGCTGAGATAGGCACTGATCCACCCTTTGGTCGCTTCAACATCAATGAGGAGTAGTTGATGGATGGCAATGCTACTGCACTTTTGCCTACAATTGTAAAATGTTCTGCAGTTACGACTGATGGATTAATTTGAAATGTTCTCATCCTACAATAGGCATTATGGCTGTTCAGACAAAATGAGTTGAGGAGACCCGGAGTTTCAAATTCCCTTAACAAACACCACTTGTTTCAGTAACCTCAGATTTGGACCGAAAATACCGTTTGAACGAAGGTGCATTTGACTTTGTAAACGATTCACGCACTGATATTTTATCGTCATTTGGGCACTACTGATAGGACGCCTTACAGCTAGTGATGAACGAATCTACTACTCGGAATTAGGTCCTCAATAATGTAGTAACAGTTGAAGATCCATAGCTATCTTAGTTTTCCGCTTCTATGAAGCCATCGTTTAGCTTACAGCACACATATGGATTTTATAGAATAACTGACAGAAATTTGTCTCATAAGCCAGTTCTCTTAGCGTTATGTTCACACGTAGATCAAACACGATTACGGACAAGGCGATGGCTGTCTCCTCTAGCAACGACTTCTCAAATGGAAGTTACACTCATCGGGTCAACTTTATTCTTCCTCTGAGCTACTTATAGATTTTTGGTATTTTGAGGAGATATGAGAAGTTCGGTGGAGATTTCATCCTGTAAGTTAAGCCAATTTATGCGGAAAATCTGAGAAGCTCTGTACGGCATGTAACCGTTACTGCATTATTGAGGACCACATTTCGGGTAGTAGATTCGTTCATCACTAACTGTAAGGTGTGACAATTTACTCAATCATTTGCGGAACGTTCACAAATTTCTCGTCAGGAAAGCAACATCTCATGAGATATACAAACACCACAGATGGATTAGAAACTGTGATGAAAGAGTTCGGTCAATAAGCAGCCAATTATTACGGCAAAGTAATTAAAACATGAGTGATGGGAATTAGGTAAGCTAGAACCTGTGTGCGTCATCATAGTCTGCCATAAACTCCAGCTTGTCGAGGACTCAATTCGTATAGATCGCTCCCACAGATTCATTCGCTTACACCAACACAATAGGCCAATAAACTGTGCCCGGTGCCGTCCGAGCCCTAGAGCACAAGTGTGATGCCATTTATCGAAATAACGGCCATGTCCAACGCTGAACACGTGTGATTGATTCCGGAACATTAAAGAACAGATCGGTTGGATCGGTATCAAAGTATTTAAGCTCAAAACTGGAGATGACAACTGGCCAGTATCCATCTAAATTGTGATCCGACAGTGAGGATTATCTAAAGACAAAGAACTTTAAAACAACAGCAATGTGGTGGATGTGGACAAACTTTACTCGTCAGTCTGAGGAATTCAATCGGTTGCGAAAATTGTGTGGATACTGTTGTGTTTGGTGGAACGCCAGGCCCGAATGTGGACTGAGAGCAGAGGTGATCAATCGATGGGTTTCATAACAGTAATAGACGTCTTTGCGTACCGTTTCCACTCTCCAGCAATATTGCGAAATGCCGACGGCAGACGTGCATCCGTGTAGAGAATGTGAACGCAAGTTTTTTGCGATAAGTTGTGATACACACTGCGGCATTGAATGTTCTGATTGCATCTGGACAAGGGAGGAAGAAGGGGAAGTAAACACATGTTATAGAGAACGGCACAAATCGAATGTGACGCAGGTGGCTTCAAAAGGAATCACTTCTCAGCACTGCTTAATACCGTGTTGTGCATGGTTTATCAGCACTCTCAACAAATCATCTGCTCAATCCTTGGCACTTATTTGTGAAAGGTCACAGATGAAACGATTTCCTGCTTGCTAACCTGCAAGCAATTATTGATGACAAAAGTTACTTGAAGATGACCGGACCTTCGTCAGTCAATGTTGTGCTTTGCTATAATCAGCGGCAACATTTCTGTGTGAGTGACCGTTTTCCTTGCTGAAATCGAGACCCTGAATCGTGTTGAAAACGACAATCTAATTGGCACTTCTTATTCTTCGATAAACGTGGACTCACACTGGTTCTCAATGAATTGAATAGGGTGGTTTCTCACATTTGGGCCATGTTAAACTCACCGATAAAGAGTCCCGCGACAGTAAAGTCTAAAAGACCGCCTTTGTACTCTGTCATAAAATGCATACAAGCCATCCATCCAGCCTGGGAAGATGGGTGAGGAAACGAGATAGCCGATGAATCTGTTCCCAGTTTGTAGTAATAAAAATCCTTGTCAAGTCTGAGGTTAGAGCATAAAGTGCACACATGCGTCCCAGTACCGCGTGTTCCTCAAATCCAGAATATATCTTGCTGCAAAACGATATGTGCTATGTGCTACTCACGCGACACAAATAGATGCGATGAGTTCTGGTAGTCTTCACAATTCACTTAACCTCGGGACTTTACTCAAGGAAAACTAGGAAAAGAGACCTTTCTTCTGTTTAAACTGGAGCAGAGCAAAGGTACAGACAAACGTTTCAAATACAACTCACAGAAATGAACATTTTAGCAGTGTGGGCTCCATTAATCTCTGGTAACAGGCGTCTGATATTTCATTGTCATTCTTCTCCTGTTCCAACTTTATGGGGAAATTTGCTTTAAACTGGTTAATGCGAGGCGTTTCCAAGGTGGCTTCTTTTATCAATTCGCATACAACATTCGCCTGGATTCTTTCTAACTGAATGTCGTGTGCCCTCAAATTAGGTTGTTTTAGTCCAACTACGGGTTTATTTCCATCCGGCTGTTCGTCGTCCCAGTTGATGTCTCCAAGTTGTGAAGCATAGAGTAAATTTCTTGGATCCGCATCGCGCCATCCCTCTTTGGCTTTTCCTCTACGAACGAGGACATCAGATACGCTTGTCCATGTAAAAAGCGCAGAAGTGGGTATTTTGTTCGGATCCAGAAGTTTGTGGTTCAGCCCGATTAGGATGAACAATTGTTGCGTTGTTTGGGATAGTGCAGCGCACGTTTCATGGGCTTTGCAATAGCGATCAGTGGCTTCTTTGATGGCCACGCACATACCATCCCCCATGGTGATCAGATCGCTGGCACATTTTGCGTTCACATAAACGACACCTACATGACTCAACGCCAGAATACTCAAAATCATGTACATGTTTGACAAGCACTCTGTACGAGATGGGTGTATGCACGCATCATGAGTAGTGTTGGATAATCTCAGAAATATTGTTCATTGACCAATGGTGAATTACTGTTTTCTGGAGTGTTCATTGGTTAGCGCCATTATGCCGTTTGTCACTGATAGATTTCGGATTATGGGTCTAAGTAAAGTGTCGTGAATGCGTAAAATTCATTATCGTTTTATATTTGAGACAATCTGGTTCTCATGTACGAGCATGAAAATGATGCCGGTCATTTATTGTCCTAATACAACGTTTAATGCGCTTGGCAATGGAGCTGACTTGATGGGTCACTGATGTATTGCTAGTAGACGCACGCTGATTAACCCTGAATCAAGCATCATGAATTTCAAGCCGAAATAGTTTCAATGACATCATACATTGCTTAAGAGATTTCTGAATTCTCTGATGATGATCACTTTTTTCCTTTATTAGTATTATCAGGTAGACGTAATCTCTGAGGTCCTACCAGCTCTAGGTTGCCTTTGAGCACCAACTTGCACAGAAGTGATAAACTACACAGATTTTAACTAAATTCCAGCTTGTCTTCTCCGATATGAGAGTCTCCAACTGAGCGTGGTGTGAAGAGTTTGACGCATGGCTTAGTTGACATGTTATCTGAGGTATCGAAGCATACTTTGTCTGCACAGCGCACTACTCGCTAGTTGGTAAATCACGGTATTCAAGTTGAATGTAAATGTGGTGGAAATACTGGGGTAACGCCTGACTGAAAATCCCCGTAAAGAGCAAAACTGGCTGTGGTCTGTGGAAGAGCTTACATCGACCCTTTGAGTGGTGTGTACTATTGACAAAATGTGCTTCGATATAGGAAACATCTTAACAACCGAAGTAGGAGGTAGATTTAGTGCGCCACATTCAGTTGAAGAATACATGAACGAAATTTTCAGCTGGGTCTAACGTTAACAGCAGAGCCAGTTGCAACTAACAAGTGGTGTTATTTGTTGATGAAAAAATCTGGCAATGAACATGTAATTCCGGATTTTTCCAGACGGTTTAAGTATCGTATTTTAAACACCCGTATTGCTCCCCCGTTGAGGGGTTTTGGATATTTCCCACAATAATTGGTGTGGTGGGAAACAACTGGAACTATTAGACGTTCTCATAGACCTTTCAGTTTATGTAGTGTCGGACAGAATTATCCATAAAGATGGATAAGCTTATGCAAGATTTCAGTCATAATTTAGTGTACCATTCTAAAGCTCCCTTAGGGTTACAGGTTATTCAACCCAAAGTTTCAAATTCATCTGCTGTGGTAACCTGGCGGTGAAGACCTGAGTTTCTCCGATACAGGAAATCGATGCTTGTTCAGGATGTGAGATTAACATCTGAACTGCCCTCCAGGCATGACAGTTTCGTGAAAAAAATTGATTCCGAGTGTATTTGTTGAGTTTTATTGCGCTTGTGTGCATATATAATGCTTGCGTATGCTTACCCACAATACACTTGGTACCACTGGAACGACCGCAAGGACTAGCACCTCTTATGTCGCTCTTTGCGAACCCTTTCAAGATGCGGCGGTCATGGAGACCAGAAGAACACTCACGCTTATACAACTGGGTTTAGTGAACGTTCCTGGGGCCGATCGCGGGCTGTCGAAGAGCTTTCAGCAACCTTATGAGTGGTTTCCTTTATGAAAGCTTAGGACTTAGTTGGTGTGTTAAGTCTGACAGTTTCAAGTTTAATCTACCCAAGCCTGAGTTATTCATTGACCAAGCGACATCCTCACTCCTTTGAGGCGTCGTTATACTATTTTTTGAGAGACTTTGCGCACACGTTATTACAACCGAAACAATTATTACAATGACTCTGTCAATCAAGATGCGACTGGCAAGAAGCAGTACATTCAAGAGGCTTGAGGGGAACGGAAAAATGATATCCAAATTGTCGAGTCATTAGTGATGCCAAGGTGTGTTTGTGATGGTTGTTTGTGATTGGACATCAGTCATTATCATCATATTCCCTGACGCTGGATTATTGGATTATTGTATTTAGGCACTTAATCCTCACTGAATTTTCAATCAAAAAGTATTTCTCCGTCTGATTCATCCACTCTGTGTTCATATACCACATAATGTTTATCCATTGTGGTTTCAGTTACTTTGAATTTGCTGGGTGTCTCTTATCGCAAGCCAATAGCGTTCAGCACTTGATGACATAGCCCTTGACACGGATAGCGCCACAGTTGATACCCCCAGCGAGGTTAACAAGATAAGCCCCTTGGCTTCATGTGGAGACCAGACTACGAAACTCTGCAAACATTCGTTCATCTGCAAGTCCCACACGATCTCACAAACGAGCCACTGGACGAGTGACTTGTAGATCAGGCTATGCCCTTCTATTAAACACGGATTTCACTCGGGGTGACTGTAGTACAGCTGTGACAGGGAGGCTTTTTCACACCACCAATTGCGAGCGCAATTTGCGGGTGGCCAGTGCGGTATGCCGTTGCATTTGTGTCCGCCTATCAATGGAGTTAGTGAGAGCCATTCGGGGATTTGCGTACTGAGATAAAATAGTGATGATCAAGCTATCTCCACCATACCTAATTTGGATCCTGGACTTCTGCTATCATACCCGTAAGTTTTGTACAGATATTCGCTCAGTAGGACTTTCGACAAATTGTATTCTCTGTTTATTCTGGCATTTCTGCAGATATTCTCTGTTGATCCAAAGCGAACGAGACTAGGAAAGGGGGCTCAGAATAGAGTTTCGCGCATTTCAGATAAAACTGCTATTCGTATTTGGATTGAAAGCAGAAGCTTAGGCCATTTATGCAACTTCACATAGATTACCCCTAAAAAAGCGGTTTTGTCTAGAATTTCTCTAGGACAGATGGATACATATAATTCCTCGTCCGGCATTACTTGCTCGGCTGGGAGGACTGACCTGAAGACTCGCGTGACGGATGTCGTAGAAGTTAAGGTCCAGTATTGTTCCTCTGTGGCTACTAAGGTATGCGAAGTGCCCATATGATCTTCAGATTAGCTATATTGGTTAATTTTGTCCTGAGTCACTGAATGATCTCTTAGAAGAATGATGGATCTTTAGCTCAGCATATTGCACTATCGATTATTCTGCTTCGTTCAGTTCCCCGAGCTGCAGAGTGTGCCGCAGAGTGCGCTACCTTTTCTAGCCCTTTCGCTCCGGAGGTAGTATGTGATTCTGATGAACCAAACAACCACGACGAACAGCACGACAGCAACACATTTAGCGGGAGGTGGTGACTGGCTTGAGAGCCGTTAACCTTGATTACTGCAAATCAACTTGCTGCACCGAATCACATCTCAGGCAAGCTACGGCTCCGTAACCAACCAACCGCTGTCCAGAGGATAGAAAGGAAAATTTGGTAGCCAGGTATGATTCTGGCTATCTGATGGGGCATATAATTAAGAAGATAAGCGGAAATAGAAGCATTTGCAGCACTAAGTAATGCAATCGTGCGCGTTTGAGTTGCCACATGGATCGAAATCCGCAACCTGAAAAGATTTCATTTCATGTCTATGATAAAACACCTGTTCAGAGAGCATTATCTACCTTACCGCGCTCAGCACAACATAACAGTCATGATTCCATCGAAGAGTCTGTTATTCATTACTTTCAGTGATTATAGTCGTATTAATCGTATTAAATCCCTGGTGTGAAGGAAGCTTATCATAGCTTCCCGCGATTTACAGAGAAGCCTTCGGACGTTTGGTCACTAATACAAAGCCATGTGCTTTCTGTTTTTCACCATAGAACCCACTGGCATACAACCTGTCTTTTTATTCTAGCACCCTACGAATTGTTCGATATCTTTAAGCGCAAGATTTGGTCAGTTTGTGACATTTGCCCCTGGTGCGCACTCAGACACAGCGGTAAGACACGGTGAATGGTTGTTCGCGAGGTGCTATTCAGATGATGAGATCAGTTCGGCGAAAGGACTGTCAACGTCCTATGGCTATCACTGGTCTATGATGAAACACAAGATTATACTCAGGATGCCTCTGATGCATTCATTTTTTTCTTCTTACGACCGCAGCTGCTGCTGGACGGCATGTCTGCGATCAATTAGGCTGGATCTGTGGCATAACACTTAAGCTATGCAAGACGCAACGAAGAACTGTTTGTCTACTCAGCTGATGAGAACGATGTAGGGGACAAGTGTCCCGCAAACGTCATGTTTCGCAGCACTCCGCATCCACAATAACACCATGTAGGCTTGGTGTGTAACTTTTACAACAACCAAGAGAAGCTACAAAGAGTTAAAACGAAGCCGGCCGGAAAAACGTACCCATAATGCGAAAAACAGCCATACATGCATAACTGTCCATCTAATCAACTTTGGTCTGTTGGAATGTCCGTTTCATCTTCATTCCCTCTGACGCCTGTGTTAGGCCATGTAAGCCGCATGAGCCGCCTTCGAGATTAGCTACTTCAACTGTGTGATCACGTGTTATTCAAGCACAAACGTATTTCAAGGTTGTTTGGCCTAGGCCAACTACACAGGTGTCCATGTTTCGCTTACGCAACGCAACCAATAGGTTTCCCCAAACAGAGTGAAATGCCGGTAAGCTTCAGAAGCACCAGTGTGCAACATTGTATAAAAACTAACTCACGTACGTGCGTTTCTAATAGTGATGCAAAGGTCTAGGCATTCGCACGTTTGCGAAAAATCCCATATCAGCCTTCGGTGAACATATATACGCGTGCTCGGCACATCAAAGTCTTTAAGCGTGAGCTCACTTTCTTATTCATCGAAGTTTGTGTGGGTGTGATCAATGGGGCATAATCAGAGCAGTCATGTGGTTGCAATCATGTGACTGTGCTAACTAGTGTAAACGGTCATGGACAAGTCTGAAGGGACTGGGTGACCAATCTAACAAAGCTCATTCCACATTCAGCTGAACGTGCACGCGCAATATACAGGTCGGACGATGTCGTGTATGAAGGCTATTTTTGTTTCGCCCGGAACACAACAATGGACAGTAAGCATTTCTATCAGTAGCACGTGCGCTATCCGAAGCAGGTTTTTTCCAATTAACCTTGAAGCTTGTTGTATGGGTATCTTAAAGATGCTAAAACACAGCGGTTTCCCATGTTATCAGTCGTATTAGCAGACCAGGGTTAACTGCATGCCGAATACAGGCGAACTAAGCATCGAATGCGCGAGGGAGCAATGAAACAGGCATAACCGATTGCTTGTCTCTTATGAAGGGCCCTGCAAGCTGGCGGAACATTCGGGCATTAAAATCATTGCCAAATGCACGTGAACAGAACAACGCTTTCCTTAGAGGTCGCACGCATCAATGCTGTCAGTTTATCCACCGAATGTGGTATGTTTCAGCAATGCATAGAATCTTGTCACAAGGGCGCAGCTTGGATGTGCGGCTTGAGAGATATTAACAATGGCAGTCAGCCGATTAGTGTGTTTGGTGCTGCGTCACTCAAATGAACTTACTCATCGTTGAGGTTTCCCAGAGAACTATGTTGTAATTTAGACTTCCCCACGTGATGATGAGACATGAAGACGCGTCCACCCGGTGAATCTTCAGACGCATCGGTATTTTTAAACGGCGGTACGATTCACAATAAGCTACTTTTAGCTGCAAACCTATATGTTGGATCTGATCTCACCGAATGCTCACCATAAAAGACCACGAGGACAGCTAAGTGGATTGGGAGCTCGGCCTGAACGCACAGTCACTTCTGCAGGACGATCGGCTGATCTATATGGGTGATATGTATTTTTTCCCAAAATCCAAGAAAATGAAGCGAAACTGCGTAAAAATGTGGCATACTTGTGAATGTATACACTTTCCAAGGAAGATCTTAACCCGTCGTATTCCTTTTAGTTACGTGATTTCTGTCATGCATGTCCCAGCCTTGAAAAGACAAAGAAGAAAGAAGTTAGTTCCTAAACTCGGGGTATTCAGTAATAGCGGGTATAAACTAGTGGGTGGATTTGTAGTTACAGAAACAAGGACTGACAGTATTCCACGAGTCCTCTCCATATTTTCAAACTATGATATTTTTCTTGCAAACGCAATCGCAGAGCAGCCAACTCCGACAGCTGAGGAGGTACCAGAGCCCAGCTGATATATACCTGAGGTGGAACTCCCCAGGGTGGGTTGTTAGCTCTCTCAGTTATCACACAACGGTGGTCACCCTGTGGCACGGCTTTCCTATCGAACACCAAGTGTGCAGCCATCCTAAACGCAGGCTCTGTCGTCGACCTGTGCACTGGTGGCAATTTCAAAGTGTCTCGCTTCCGTTTACAATCACTTCGATCCAGTCAACTGTGAGAGAGCGTTTCGAGATCATCAGCTATCTATTCCAGGTCGTCACCATTAAGACCTGAATTCCAGAACAAACTGGCGATCCCCGTGAGACCCCAAGAGGTTCTGAACTATCTAGGTAGGTTTGTTGTCTACTAGGTACTCTGCTCCATTTAGCTTCTAGAACATTATTTCATCGGATTCGTAACGTGGTCTACTGCCTTCACTTCCATCCTTCCTACCTATCCATCGGTCCAGGTATGGCTTCTTGCTCTACACTTAGGCTGGAGTGGTGTCATCGAGTACGTTGTTTGATATTTGTTGGGAGGAGTTTGCATTTCGAATGGTTCTTTAGTTTCGGTAGGCAATGTGAGTAAATCGCCTATGACGTCGCCTTCCAATTTATTCTCACTTTTCCATCCCGGGCAAACCCTCTTCTTCTAGCCGGATTAATCGCATCTATCTCCACACAGAGCACAAAATGAATCAAATGGATAAACTCTACAAAATGTACACGCCTTCAACTGAACTTCTTAACCACGTTCTGAGCTAGTCAGCTGAAACCGGATTTCAGAGATCTAATATTATCCAATATCTTGGTGTTCTTTCTGGCCCAAAAGCTCGTAATACTTCCTGAAGGAAATGTTCTTTAAGACATAAATATGGACCCAAGTGTTTCATCTCCACCGTCGGTGTGTTCGACTTCGTCCGCCATGTTTAGCTATCCGCCCTTGGCTCTTCGCCTTGGAAATGCTTTACAAGGCATGTAGAATGAGAGTCCCTTAGGAAAGCGCTACTTGTACGACCTCAGTTGTACAGATCCTAACAAAACGGCTTTGGGACTTTGCTTTTGGCTGCATTCTAGATACAAAACATGAATGATGAAATAATCCACTCATAATATTGGTAGACATTTCCGGTAGCTTACGACTTGTTTCGCCCTTCTTTGGGCTCATTAGGCAGGAGAACTCCCCCGATTTTCGTCAACCTTGTGTGCAGCTTGAACACAAATTGCACGAAAGTAGCGAAGTACACTCACTTTCACGCCCATTTGTTTTGGTGGGAGACTCATCATGAACCCAACTGAATAGCTCGTGTATGGTGTTCTCAAGTAACTGAATGCGCTGTACCAGACCGTAGTAGGGTTCTCTTTTACTACCTTACTAGCATGCGGATTTTAGCAGGACTTTCATATAATGCATCTCACCCACGTTTGATTTGTCTCCTACGTCAAAGTCCACTAGTTATCTGTCACACATAACTAGGCTGTCCATGCAGACTTCGCGATGGATCATCTGGCTACTTCGACCAACAGCCATCGGGAACTTGTCAGTGTTGGTTTGAAAAGGGGTTCACCTCTCTTACACCCTGACCACGCAGATGTCCTGGCACGCTGCGCGGCTCCTACGATGGTGTGAGATGCAGGTGAATAATTAAGACTGACGGATACGTTCAAAATGTGGCTTTCTAAATGACTAGCATTGAGTGGTCCTTTGTTTTGAGGCACTGCGGCCTATGCCCCTGATGCTGCAGTATTATAGCACAAGGCTGAATCTATACTTAGACTCGCATGGCGCGACGGTAAAGGTGTTGGGCAGAAGGCACAACCCGTTGAATCGGTTGAAATTCAACTTCAATGCCCATGTAACTGTGAAATTTGTAGAAAGGCGGTTCAACGGAAACGGCACTACTTCGAAGGTCTACAGTCCATCCCAAGTTCTGAGTTGTATTCACATCACTATCGTTTAAACAACATGCGCCTGCGTTTGCACAATTATTCTGTTCAATTTCCACGAAGAACACTCATCTGGG
Source organism: Clonorchis sinensis (assembly GCA_003604175.2). Lineage (NCBI taxonomy): Eukaryota > Metazoa > Platyhelminthes > Trematoda > Opisthorchiida > Opisthorchiidae > Clonorchis > Clonorchis sinensis. Next base: position 59,941,094 of record CM030370.1, read on the forward strand.
GTTCAACTGTATTAGAGCCCATTATCTCTGCTTGCGCTTTGCAGTGCCAGGATCCTAACTTTGAATTTATGGGCGTAGGTTTTATTAGTGTTCAACCAAAATAAAACCCTCAAGTAAAAATTACCAACAATTAATAGTTCAGTGGTTTCCAAGGTCCACTAGCGCTGCACTTGTAATAGGTCCTGAAAGAAAAAGCACTCCATCGACTCAACCAGAGCCGGTGCTGAGCCGTGTTTCGAGATGATGCTATCGCTCATGCGCCACAACGCTTGTCTGTTCGGATGTGATAATCTGCACTTCCCGTGTGTGCTCGTGAAACATTAATACGCTGGCCTCGCACGACAGATTTTCGGTGTTGAAGTCGCGACATGTCACAGCACTACTGAATAGCTCTACGAGAAATAAAACGCGATTCTGCTGCTTTGGTGTGGACTAACTGGAATAATGGCTGCAGGACAAATGCAAGGATTCTTCACATGACAATCATGCAACTCCGAACTCCTGAAACCATGGCGTTATATAAAAACTGTCTCGCACTTGGTTTATTATTGTTTACTATTGTATCTTGCCAGTTCCATGTGGGGCAATATCTGACGCGTGTTCGGTGCATAAAAATCCACTTCTGTGTACAACTATCGCATTCGAAAAAATGTCATATCTGGTCTGGAGCCCTTTTCGACATTTACTCAGCTCGTAATCTGCACAATTTCTTTATAAGATTCAACCTTTCAGACTGAAGTTGGTGGATGTAAACCCGTTGTTTGTCACTCACCTCGGCACCATGGAATTGGACGAGGCTCGGAGGTCAAATATTTTCATTTGTTCAAGGTTAACTGTAAACGGTTTTTTTATCCTTAGTGAGCTAAATGACGGACAGACATTCCTATGTGCTTCATTCCAGCTGTGATGCAGATTTGATTGTTCATGACCTGAACAATCGGTGGCTGAATCCCATAATATCCGTATTAGGTACCAAACAGGATAAGATATTTTATGGATAATTTTTCCATGGCCATTTACTTCCTTTATATTCGTCAAATAATTACACTGGGACAGCTGTACCAAGAAACACATCACATGTAATTTACTTGCTCAGCAGTCTACATTGCGAACGAAAAAACTGAACAAATGTCGTCCGCCTGATGCCACAGCAGTAGCTGGATAAAACATGTTACGGATAACCAAATCTTTTTCACTTCTTTAAATACAGACAACAAGCTTTTCGCTATGTTGCGATTTGGTTGAGTTTTATTTGCTGAAGCTCGGTAGAAAGCCCACGATACTAATGAAAAGAAGCGACCGTTTTCACGTGTTCTAGGCAGCGAGTACTGTCCCCATATTTCGCAAACCAGTGGAGATATTCCCTGAGGCCAAAATGTTCAACTTATCGTTGGTACCATTCAATGACAGATAACAAAAACAGATAAGGCCTTCTGTGATGTGCAAGCGAAATAGACTCGCCAGACACTTGACCGACGCCGAATTCATTCGTGATGTCAAACTTTGTGGAACATTTCGACAAATACACTTGTTTGCGTATCAATTTGGTCCTCACGACTGAATCTCTCGTTTATGATATTCTTTCATTAAACATGCTGCAAAAAGACCACGTCATGTTTCAGCCGGTACGATATTCAAGGTCCGCAGTATATTTTCCCAAAGGAAACTGTTCTCAAGGTTGTTGAAAACTCTTCGACAGACCACGACCAGCTTCTCTCCTCTTGAGGCTGAGTCCCCTGGAATCCGTCAAACTAATGTTCTACTTGAACCCACAGTTGACTAATTTCGGCAACCAAAATCATTTGCATATCAACTGGGTTTCCAAAGGGGACCCAAACGAATCCTTCATATATGATATTTTTCAGCTGAATGTGCAGCACAAAGGCCGCTTCATGTTTTACTTGGCACAATATTTGAATATCGCAGTATATTTACCTAAAGGAAATACTCCCAAGTTTGCTGGAAACTTTGCGATAGCCCACGAATGGTTTCGCCCCTTTTGGGACTCAGTCCTCCAGAACTCTTCAACCGTATGTTCTACTTGAAAGCACATTTGACCGATTTCGACAAATACACTCATTTGTATACCGATTTGGTTTTCCTGTGAGACTCAACTGAACACTTTTTAGATGACTTTGGCCGATTTGTGAGTGAATACGAAGGTCGTGTAAAGTTGGCTACTCACGTAGACCGATCGCTTTTTGCGTACAGCACAGAGACTTTAATATTTTTTTGAAAGTGCCATTAGGGTTCTATAGTGCTGTGAGTGAGTGTGAGTGCTTTCCGTAGTGAGGATGTTTTAATATGCTGGGATGTATCCAAACGATGGTTTCACATCAGAGAGAGGGCTTGGCACATTCATTTGGTTAGGGCTGCCTTCCATGCAAATATACTTAATCTGGACGGTAGGGAAGATTCCAGATTTTATTTTATTAAATGTCTTTCGAATGTATTCTCTATACTTTTTTATCGGGATACTGGGTTATGACGTTTTTTCTCATACTTTTTTGTGCGTTCCATCCATTTGGTATTCTAAGAACAAAACATTTAATGTAACGCCGAAATACGAAGTCCTTCTGAGTAAAACTGGCCCTCGTTTTCTAAGCTTATCATAAAACTACTTGTAAAATTAATAGACGAACTGCATAGCATCTGGAATCGAAAGTGCAGATAGACAAAAGAAAACATACAGCTAAACTCTATTACATTACTTGGCGTCCCTTTCACGACTTTTGTGTGATTAAAAGTGTTCAGTTAAGTTTCCCAAATTCGCCAAGGTTTATTGTGGGTTCATATCTCAAAGTTAGTAAAATGTATGTTCCTACGTGACAGATCTCTACACTAATTTTTGAACTGATTAACCCCAAAGAGACTTCGCTGATGAAAAGCTCCGATGCTGACAAATTTTGTTTCAAATATAAGACCTGTGGATGAGTCTGATTGACCATCCGCACGGTTTATATTAATGACGGCACTACGGCAATATTCTTGATCTCATCTGACAACGCATTAGAAGTCCAAGCAGCGTAGTTTTAGGATAATTGCATTTTCTTAGATCGTTTTCTCCAGCTCACTTTTAGTGTATTCAGTTTGATGATGGAGAATGGAATTGGCCCCAACCTAAGTTCGAAGGACTGGTGTTCTTTACTTCGTAGTTTCACGCAGATTTGTTGAAAACTGACATACAGTGTATCTAATTAAGTTCAAGTTGAGCAGAATTTTACGCCTAAACTCTGGATTCATGACTAGTGCCATAAGAGTTTTAGGAATTGCTCTCAAAAGGGATGCGACACTAAGTCGTGCTTTGTCGGCTACCTCGTCCATTCAACCATGGTCGGATAGTGAAAGCAAGTGTACATCTAACATAAGCCAAGTACTCAGTTACATGATATTCTTAGCTCAATTTCAGGTCTGCGACAGGTGTGCAGGGGATGATTCTTGAACGCAAAATGAAGTCAATTTTGCTTTACCGCCGGTTTGTTCAGATTCCTGAACCACTGCACTGCACTTGATATAGCGTATCGAAGCCGACTGTTGCACGGTGACAAAATAACGAACTACTTCATACCTTACATAACATGACAAACAGCGTGTTGGAAATAACTGATGAGAAACCTGTTGGAACAACTCTTCTAGGATGTCCCCGATTCATGGATACTAACCGGATGCATGTTAAAGAACTCTGTTTGTGCCGAAACTTGTGGTCATGGATATGTCAGCCTCCTCACAAATGCATAGTCCCATTGGTATTTCGCTGTACACGACTAGCATTTTCATTAAGATGTAAGACAACAAGATGCAAGCTATAAGACTAACACAACAATATCATGCATGATTACTAAACTATGGCTGCAACATTTCAAATCCATTCCAAAATACAGGGCACGACTGCTCTATCAAGTCGTCATGACCATCCATGAAGAGTAGTCTTAAAAGGCTCACATGAATGTGTGCCTAGAGTCTTTTGCAGGAAAGGAGACCGACACATTTTGAAATATGACGATTGCTAATACAAAGACTGGTAGCATTTGGGCAGAGCCAGATAGAAGCGATTCACTGTCACGCAGAAACAAACTATTATATTTACTCCACTCTGCAAGGCACCCTTCAATGAGGTAGTAAAGCTCGCGAGTGACAGCTTTTAAGGTACACCCTCAACTGGAGGTTTCTCAAGAAATGAAATGCTCTTAGTCTCCTCCGTGGTGTGGTTTTATAAGAGAAAATTGTAGAAGGAATATGCCGTATGCATAGATGCCATGCCATAGAACTCCCAGTCATTTGGAGAAATAAATTACGAATGCCATCTGGCGTCAGGGTTCACGAAAGCACGTTGTACGAATGTCGCTGTCTGTTTCTGCTGGACGAAATTTTGTATCACAAATATATTCATGGTGAAGTGGACGGCCACTAGCCGGTGTTCCCTTGACCACTGTGAAGTGCAAGCAAATTTCTGGGCAGCTGGGAAGGAAACAGTTTGTCTTCAGCGTATTATTTTGAAACAAAAATGAAACTACCGGTGTCTAACGATTTTATCTGTGATTGGTTCCTGATTTACCCTGTCAAGTAAAGAAAGACGGATCAAGTTCTACTCATCTGAATGAACTAAACACACAGCGACCGATAATTTCCTATTGCTGAAATCAAGTCCTATGTCAGTTGCTCAACTTCGACTTGGAAAAAATTGGAAGTTCACTGATGGCTCGTCCATAGAACTGCTTATCTCTCGCAAGTGAAATCCCTTATGTTCGTCCTAGCGAAGTAATTCCAAGTGATCGAATGGCAGGGTTCAATAAAATTAGAGGTTCGTTACCCAGGACGGAACTGCACATACACTGAAATGATTACCTGAGAACGTAGAGCTTTTTACAGTGGTTTGTTAGACCAGAACAAATACCGGAGTGAGTGAGTTAGCATAAAGCAGTATTTTTGGTGAATTACCGGCACGCATTCGTTTGCGATGGCCTATCTACCCTACCAAATCGCGAGCGTCCAGCCCTCAATATTCTCCCAACGTTTTACAGGTGAATGCTTATCAGGAGCAACGCAAGATGATTAGCATAAAGCGCTTATGGCCCTGGTTGACTGTGGCCTTGTTTCGGTTTCAGCTTTCAAGGAAGCGTTGCTTTGATTAATGAATTTTAAGGTTCAGATGCTCCCGAGTGATGTCTCCTTTAGAGAACAATTATAGTATTTCCACAAACACTAGTACTTTTCAATCAACTTTACTTTTGAGAGCGGCCCGCCGCCTCATGAATCCTTCCTGTGATGTTGGAAACTGTAGATTGTATTGTACAAAGTAATGAGAATGAAACATGGAATTTTCCACCAGAAGACTGAAAAAACACCACCTGTTCATTTAAAAATGACAGATTATGCAAGTACAGCTCACTCACTGCATGTGCGTCCAGCCTCCTGTCTTTCTGGGACGTTTGTTCCTCGCACGACTTCATGCCTCCATGGAACCTAGGTTACGATGGTAACCCTCTTGAGGGCTGTGAAATTAGCAGGTGTGCATCGATTCTGCAGTTGAGGCTGGGAGGATGCGATAACTAGGCCAGGCTACCCGTGCCGATGCAGGTCCGCACTGCACGTACAGACCATGCGTTGTGTTTTTTGGTATAGCTTAAAGAAAGAGGCCCACTGACAGCGCTCATAAAGCCGTCATCATTAGTAATGACAGCAGACTTTGTGTCACTGCATACATTTATCAGACCACTAAAGGAAGATTCCCAAATCTTCCTGAATTTTTTAAAGTGCCGGTTCTTGCTAGTTTTTTTTGCTCCAAACAAAAGAAGAATAGTGAACATTAGTAAGTTGTCGATTCTAACTGCTTGCTCCCTGGTTATATTTGGACGGTCTTAATAATAATTAAACATTTTGGCTTCAGGGAATATTCTCACCGACTTGCGGAAACTGTGGACAATGCTCATTGGCTGGAACACTTGAAGCTGGTCGTTTCATTTTATTATTACCGTAGCTGTTGGAACGGGACCTTACTCAGTCAATAAAATTCCAACGTTTCGCATTATTGCAGGACGTTCGCTTTTTGAATTTAAGCAAATGAGAAGAATTTATAATTTACAGCACGTAGGGCCTACCAGCCAATATTAGGGATTTGGAAGCTAGTTCCAAATGAATTCCGTGTAACCGACCGCAAGTGGTCGTCACAGAGTACAGAGCGCTTTAGAGCCTTCGGTGATCAAGTCTTTCACTACAACTGTTTCCTAAAGAAGGCCAAATATCTTGTGAATTCTTGGTAGGGATTGAGATAGCTAATTTCCAATGTTACAGCGTGCACTTCCGTTACTGTTTTAAGCAAAATGGTAACATTTGTCCGATTTTTCCGTTCTCCTTCGGGGCCACCAAAAGAGGAGATCAGATGAGGTGGATTTTTTGCTTCGCGTTACTAGCCGATTTAGAATTCGCCCTCTTAAGTATGTGTAGCAATTAGAAGCTAAATTATGCAGACAGATTTGGTTAGCTTCTTGATTTTCGGTAACACAAGAAAGCTCTGAATGGTTTTGTTTTGAGAACATCATATTCTGGATCCTCTGAGCTACGAGGCCTGGAAACTGGTGATAAAATATGAGCAGCTTTAATACTAATGCGGTTTCTATCATGCTACTTCCGGCGGGAAATTTTATTTTTTGTCTCACCACCGCTCTCCTAACCACCAGTTAAACATTTGTGTACACCTAACGTAATGATGTATAAATCGAACCAAGTTTCTTTGCCCCAAACATAAAATCATGCCAAAAGTCTTCTATATTTTCCATTGGAAGTATCAAACCTCCTCACTAACCGAAAACTTCCTCAGGAAAGATAATTTTTTTACACGTCCTGCGGACCTTCTGTGCAGTCGTCTCTGGCTTTGCTAGTAAACGACGGATCACCTGGCTTGAAACGTTTGTTTTGAGTGTGGTGTTATAATATTTAGTCGAACTACGTGGTCGCTGTATCGATGGTGGGTTGCTCTTCGCCAAAATGTACGGTGCTTATCCGTTTTCAATAAGATTGTGGGTTCGGACCTTGAAGGTGAGCCGTCAGGTACTTGTTTCCAGCAAAAACCAAGGGGATTTGCGAGACTTGTCTGCTTTTTAACATAGTTTACTTACTTTCCAAGGTGGGAGCTAGTTTGCTCAACATCTGACTAACATTTACTAAGAGATATTAATTTTTTCCATTTTCTGGCTTTGTCGAGGCGTAGTTTGAGAATTTACTCCTGAATTTTGTGAGTATTCCATCATGGGTTTACATTTAACCCAGGGTAAAATGTTAAAGTATTCATATCTGTCCCCAAACACCTCACCCACAAACCATAGCTTCTTTATCACGGTGTGGTTAACTTTAACTTGTAACTAGTATCTTTTAAGGGCATAGTCATAGATCGATAGAAATCACCCTAGATGTATGTCGAGACCCCTACTATGGGTAGAATTATAGAATAAATGAATGGCTATCCACAGAAACTGTGGTTCTATTCAGATGTCTCAGTTTCGACATGTTTCCCTAAGCACTGGTAAAGCGGACTGCAAAAGAATATTTCTTGACATCTTTTATCTCTCCCACGAAACATCTTACTAATAACGTATTGTTATGTCAATAAGGCTTACTGTAATATCTAATGTGACTAGAACCTGTTAGCTCTTTTTGTGCGCAGTTAGCAGTTTCCGCGAACCAATCACAATTTGGATGATGTGGTCTGCATCAACGGATCTTAAAGAAAAGAACTTACGATTTGACCCTCTGCCATCGGTACCTACAAATCAATTTCCTTTGTGGGTTGGCAATAAATCTTAGGCCAATTCAATCCTCTGTAATTATTCCGCACGCTAATAAGTGCGTTTGGTTTGTGTTGAAAGGTGACATGGTCAAATGACAATAAGTTAAGGGTTATTTTTGGATGTGGTCACTATATTTATGCTGAAACAATGGGCTGAAATTGCGAAACTATGTGGAAAATTTCCCAATGGAGCGGAATGTCTGGTAACTCCGGAAGATAACTTTGAGAAACAAATTTAAAGCGGTTTGACGTTAAACAAAACGGGGTGCTCTAGAAGGTTGAACCAGATGGCTGAAGTGGGTGAGGAACTATGAGTTTGTTGCCGTCAGCACCAGAAATTTTCGGAAACACCTCGCACATTTCTTGAAATATTATACAGACCCAAAATAAACATGAATGTTCAGTAATTGCAATCCGAAATTTTGGTCAAGAATGCTCGGCTCAAGCAATGTGTTCGTTCCACCAACATCGAAGCAAATCCATATAAGATTTTAAATGAAGCGGGCGGTCATTGTTGTGCTCAGGCTGAGGCTGCAGAAGAAAAGAAAATTAGCTCTTCTATAACAGCAATTTATTTCTAAGGTAGTAGTCGGACATCTGAATAGATACATATAAATTTGTCTGACATGCGGTCATGAGTTGCATAAAGCATACAACATGTCACGTTGCCTCAAATTTCTATGTGACGCGCGACGGATTGCGTGGTGTTCTGGTAGTCTGAAACTCTCTCTAGTTATTCATACAAACTACACGGTTAGTCTAATCTTAGAAATTTCCCACTGAACACCTCATCTTCTTATCAAGATTCAGGATCCAATATATTATCCTTGTAGTTCACTATGCCAGCTTAGCACTTCACTGCCGGTTCGCAAAACTTCTAGATATATAACGTAAGACAGAGTAGCCAAGATGAACTTGTTAGTTAGAATTGGAGTGGACGTCAGAGTGCCGAATTCACAGGAGGGTGAAATCTGTTTGGGCTCACGACATCATTTTTTGTGTGAGGCTTGTTTTATTCCTTGACACTGACATTTCCTTGTTAAATGGGCTTGCGCCAGCAGCTTTTTATATCGAAACCCGATTTACCCAATAGATAGAACTTGATTTGATGTGTGCCCAATCCTTCTAATCTCCATGTGTGGAGGCAGTTCAGCAAATGTTGCACAGTTGCAGTTTGATTAGACCGACTTCGGGTGCCCATAAGAACCATCCGGTGTTAGATTTTTCCATCCGGTCTGACATATTACTGGAGGAACTGAACACTATCGAAACATAACCGTGGCCCTGTGATGATTGAACTATGGATTTTTTAAACTACTCAAACGTTAGAAAGTAGCCTACGTTGCGGGCAAACATTAGGTGACTGCTTCCTGAAAGTCTTCCTCTTCTTGCTGGTTAGTCATAGTGCTCCTACACATCTGTACTTCACTTCCATGTTAGGGATGGAAAAACAATGTGGTTTTGCGCCATTCCTTTTGTTAGTAGTTTTATCCTTACTTGAGTTGGCATCGAATTTTGACCATCCCTTTTGTTGGAGTTTTTGATTTCGTGAACACAATCTGCGAGTTTTATTTTTATCTTTACACAATGGTTTAACGTGGCATTTAACATAAAGAATGCGATACAATTGTGCAGATATTTGCCTACCATTACATATTCCCCTACTGCCCTTTGTATCGCTTTTATACACATCAGGCAACCTTGCAGATTCGTTATCCTTATGATTACTTCAGATTTAATAGAGCAGAGTGTAGCAAATCGACATCACCGATGCCAAGCCCGTTTTTGTATTGTGATGATTACAGTTTATCTGTCCGAGTGTCGATGCATGTGCGGCGTTCGTCATCCCAATCGGTCCACGCCGCAACCGACGGCCTAATGCGAAGTAGCGCAATCGAAACTGTATTGCGAACTGGGTGATCTTGGAGACCTACGCAATCATTGCTTCACGCGTCCGCTCTGCCATTGTAAAGTTAGAGCTGCCAGCTAACCATAAAATGCTCCAGCTGATCGTGTAACTTAACACTCGAGGAAGTTGACATGATTCCTATTGCTTTTCTGGTTCTCATGAGGTGACGATAATCTACGCACATTTTGGAGGCCACTCTCACTCTACCACGCTGGTAGTAAGCGTCACCGTAAATCTCTACTAATGTCAATTCGTCCACCTTCAGTTATCAGAAAGAAGTTTTTTCAATAGCCAATTTTACTCCTTCAGAGCATGAAAATTGCATCAAATTTGGTGAATTACCCAGGTGCTGTTAACGAGCCAACAGTGGTCGAAGTGGAGCCACGTGAATGGAATCGCCTTCGAGACTGCCAGAGGCCAACCAATAGCCATTCTGCTCCGGACTGACTCGCCAAAAACATTTGTTGCTAGAATGCGGAACAAGTAGGCCACACGGTCCTTGTGCATTTCGAAAGCCAATCAGATCGTCCCTACAGAGGACTGCAAATGACGTGAGTGAGTGGTTAATCCGGATCAACTAGCTAATTAGCCGCGCAGAGAAGGGCCTGACTTCGAGATCTGGGAACATGCTAAATTTGGACTCTGAACGGTCACCAGTATACCGGTCGTCTGCGTCGCAAGCTGATGAAAACGTACCGTCTATTGAAAATCTTAATCAAGATTTGTGAAATTACTTTGATCTGAAGAATCCAACATTTCCAGTGAACGATTTCGTTTCTCCACAGACACTTTTTTTTACCTTGCTAGGAGATTTAATAAAACAGAATCTCTTACGACCTGCGTATCACAACAGCATACTTTTAGCCAACCACAGGCTATGCTCAGTATGCTAATCATCACTTGGTAGCCGAACGGATTGGCCGAGTCTGATACTTGCCAGATCCTCTGAAGGTTGAATAAGTTGACTTGTATTCACTTACACCCGCCTTTACATGAATGCGCCAAAACAAATCAGATGCATCCCACGGTTCAGTTGCTAGGAGCACAATGCCTTCATGAAGGTCCCAAAGGTATATCGTACGATTGAGCGTGACATCGTCTCCCTCGTGTGTCGATTTCCTTATGAGGCTTGCCAGTTTGCCACTCAAGTTCTTAAGTATCACTGACCTGGATCGCTACCATTTGCACAATTTTACCACGTTATTTAATCTATAATTGCGTAGGTGACGGATATGCCCTTAAAAATTATCTCCTTACAAATTGTCTCCTTACAAATTACAAATTAGAAATTATCTCCTTACAAATTAAATACCGTACGCCAATCATGAACCCCGTAAAGCCCTTGACCGCTTCTGAAAGGTGAGTGTTCTCAGGTGAACAGACCAGCTGAGATGGGCCAAACTACGAGGAAGAACTTCTAACAGCTGGAGGAGTTATTTCAGTGGTTTGAAAGGGTTGAGTCCTTATAGGAACCGAAATGGTCAGTTTTTGTATCATCACATGCCACCGCAGATTAGTGGGAATTGTCCTTGTTTTTTTATTAAATTTTGTTCCACTTTCCGTATTATACCAATATGGACATGGGACTGAAGTTTATATGATTGACAGTTGAACGTTTGCGTCTTTTTCTGTCGGCTCTGCATATTTGTGTTCTCCACTCTGTCTACACAGAGTGCTCGTGTAAGGGTAAACGACCTGGCGTGGAACTCTGTCGCACTAGCCGCTTGACCGCGAACCAAAATCACGCCACGCAACACATGCACAAGGTTGTTCCACTGGGCTTGTTGCTCACTATTCTCGCAACGTACATTAACCCCTCAGTTCTGTTTGTTCCATAGCTTCGGTTAAGTACGACCGTTCTCAAAGAATTTCGAATTGTTACAGATTGGTATAACTGTTCGTGTGTTGGTATTTATGCTGTAACCGAACTGACTCACTTTAGAACCAGACCTTGAAAACTTGATATTCCACCCGCCGTTTGTCACGGTTCTCTTGACGTTGTCAACTCTGCTGGTGCAAATCAGTGTTTGTTTTCTGTGCCAACTTTGATACCTCAAATGTCCATAGCCCATGGTACAGGTTTCTCTACCGACGTCTTTTCTAATTTCGGGACTGCGCGAAGTCAAATAGCAACATAATCCAGTGTCTTCATATGGCACTGGCCTGTACAGCATTCATACTCTTTTCAAAAGTGCATATTTAACCAGGTGGTGTCCATTTATCTGGTAAAAATATAGTCGCACCGTTTCAAACAGACCTTGGGAAAGTCAGTCTGTACCACGCCTAGAAAGACGGCCAAAGCTGAAACTTTGAGAACTCTTTAAAAACGGTGGTAAATTCGGAAGAGTAAAATACCTTTATGATAAATAGTGAGTTACAGTTTATACGTGCGGTGTCTTCAATGTAAGTGGTGCAAAACGTGGGCAATGGGAAATTCACACTTACCGCTATATGAAGATTGATATTCGCATCTTCTTTATGTGCAAGTTGGAACATGTGTGGTCAAATGGGACGTACCGTTAGGGAATGTGTGATCTTATTCCGAGTAGGAGCACACTGATGGGTTTTTAAAGTGATTTGAAGTCACACTAATTAACAATCATTTAGTATTGTCTGAAAGGTCTGAAATGCTAATTTGACTCAGACAATTGCAATTTAGCGTGCATTTGAGACCTTGCACTAATTTTGAGGGCGAACAGCCCGACTGATCAATGTGATAAACTTCGTCTGTTTTCTGAATGCGAGGTCAAAGCTATAATATAGTTGTTTTAATTTATATACATACATCTCGACAGAATCATTACCAGTGATATTTTTCACGAGTACCTCAATCCTGGTATGCTGAACTAAGTGCATATTATCGCTAAGCAACAAATCATGCCGCACCCAGACTGTATGAAAACAACAAAAATGCAAACTAAGCGCAACAAAATCACAGGTTTACCCCGTAGTTTTGTCGAAGATTTATCTTAATACTGTCCTGGTTCTCCACCTCTTTGTGTTATAATTCTAACGAACTGGTGGACTGAATCGCGGGCGACACATTTATCCCTGTTTCAGGAGTGTTTGGGGTGGGAGGGGCGGCAAGGGATACTGGTTCAGTTAACATGTTTGTAACCCTATGCATCCTCCACGTCACTCAGTGAGATGTAAACTGGTGGAGACAGGAATTTACTACCACTGGACGGAGCACAAGCCAACTCCGAATGACCTGAGTTGCGTGAAACACTGTGTTATGATAGTGGGCTTCAAGTGTTCACTCCACACGCCTGAGGTAACAGCCATAAGGTAGGCTTGGAAGATCTAACATGAGAAAAGGCAGTTGATGATTTTAGATGAATCCACAATAACCCATCTCCCCTAATGAGGACGACGAAAGCTGAATAAAATGACATACTTCCGGGTGCACATAGATCCTCTGACAAAAATGGGAGCGTATGATCTTAGAGGTTTTGCAGCTTTCCGATTTTATAAAACGTTTAGACTTTGAATAGAACAAGTTACCTGGTTTAACCCGAGAGCATTTGTAGTCTTTAATCTTTCAAATGATTTTCTGAGACAGTACAAGTTTCTGAGAAGTCTAATTTGAAGCAATCAACCAAGCAAATGCTGCACCTTGGACTGTTCTGCCATGATTCTAACAGATATCTGTTTTCCAGAAGCCGGTTAAGTGGCTCACCATTTCTTCCATGCAACCATCATCACCGAGAGATGTGTGTCATTCACCAGAAACCAAGACCTCTGGATCAGTACGTCTTTTGGCGCAGTAGGCCATGCCTCTTCTCTCATACTAAGGCAGAATTTTAGACGATCCCAGTAAGTTTGACATGTGATAACTCACTTACACCCTTAAGCACCCTACATAGTTCATTGACATATGGGATAACACTTCAATTTGGATTCAGTAAACTGATTTTTATTATTACACGATTGACATATTTTTTTTACTTGTCGCACTCAACTGAGCAAGCGACATCTGAGGAATGAGTGGCAAATTACTGTTAAGTTGTTGGCAATGCAGGACTCAAGTGAATTTCAGCTGCATCTTTATGCTTTTGACATCAGTATTCCTGTCTCGAAATCCGACGTTAAGACACATGGATGGATGGATTTCGCCTAACTTTCCTACGAGTTACCGCAAAGGTGTCAATGTCGCTGTTTAGCGCTATTTGATAACATTAGGATCACAGTATGGGAATATGCAAAAAAACCTTCTATCCTGGAGAATCAGTAAAGTACTGTAAATGCCGTCGGAAGAAAAAGACCGAGTCAATGTCTCTTGAGATGAGATAAAAAATTACGCCTGTCCAGATCCGTTACGGATCCATAAATTCATATCCCATTTAAGGTAAACTCTTATTTGGCACAATCAGTGATGTCCGTTCACAAGTATATCAGGCTCCTAGTTTCTGCATCATCAACTTATCCAATGAAGCCCCTTACAACTCATACTTACGCCTACACTTTCGCCGTTATGTTTTCTAGGGTGAGCAGTTCACTCATTTTTCACCATTTTTCTCTGACCTGATGACAACCCTCCTGGCCTCTTGCATCGTGGCGATTTAAAGAAATCTAAACATCTAAAAATGCCAAATATCATCATCCCCTCTTTGAATTTGGTCTACATTCACCTCTCATTGGAACGATCGCTTCCCATTCACCGACAAAAGTTCTCAATCGACGCCCAACCAACCCCCACCTAAAATATCTTGCTTTGTTCCCCAGAACAGTAAGACCCAATCATTCTAATCTCTCCTTTCCAAGCACCGCCTAAGCTGAATCAACAAACTGCTCAACGGTTAACGCGCATCTTGCTATCCCTTCCACTCCTCCTTGTTACATCCAATGTGACCAACCGTTGTAGAATTCTGTACCCGGCCTTTTTCGAAACCAAGCGTGGTGAACGTAGCAACTTGGCCAAATTCTGAATAAGTACTGTCTGGTTGAAACCTCTGCCTGCTCACCAAGAATTAATGTCAACAGCATATGAATTTCTATGGTGTTCGTCAGTTGTTTTCAGACATTCAATAAAATAACCACCAAGGCCCCCAATCCCTAAACTGAAATTTGAATTAGGCATCACGATCAACACAACACAGCCAACTAGACCACATGACAGTCTGAAATAGAGCATCACATCACCATTCATGCGGATTATTGAAATGACATAAATTCACCAAACCGCAATTATGGTACAAATTTGGGTTCAGTTAACTTGTCTGCGTGGCTATCAGAAAGCAACCACTGAATGCCCGAGATCTACTGAGACCCTCAGCTTCGTTAGATGCTGACCAGACAGAAAACGTCCCCTCAGTATGCAGCGCGTGACAGCCTGGTATCAAACTCTGACAGCGCAAATCAGCGTTGCTCAAGGTCAGACAACGCCCCCGCAATATGCAGCGCGTCACAGCCTCGCACAAAATCCACGCAGTATGCGCCAGCGTTAGATCGAGTTCAGACAGTGTCCCTCCAATAAATAGCTTGAAGCCATCGTACTTTTGCACTCGCATGCATCCACGCTCTCGTACTCGCTTATTCGGAGTATGGTTGTTGTGTTCTTTTCTGTGAGTTTTTTTCTCCGGCACTAGGCGCTGGAGCGAGGGTCAGCAGCAGAAACAACAGAGTGGCGAACCAGCAGATATAACAGTGACCATCACAGTCTTTTGCAAAATTATTGATGTGTTGTTTGTTCATATTAAACCTCCTCACGAATAAATACCAGGTAACCTTACGGAACTAGATAAAAAGATAGGCTGATAAACTATCCCATCCTAAATCGAAACGGAGCATTTCTGCGTATAACGTTCGTAATGATGCTGTACGACTATTCCACTTCAAAATGCATAAATACGTAAGTCCACGTGGATGGCCCGGTTCTCTCAGTTAGTCACACAAACGTGGCCTAATTACCAAACCTGCGACAAAATAACGATAAGCTCAGGTGCCTCAGCGACAGAGTGACAGTGGGAATATTACGTCTATAATGAATAAGAGCGAGTTTTAAGTTGGCAGGTATTTGCGGTCCGTTATAAACCAAGTAGAGAGCAGTAGGTGTTATCGATTGCATCCTAAAAGTGCAATCCAACAACGACATAACAGCCTACCGAAAATAAATAAACCAAATATTTCGGTGAGACCGATAATAGACGGAATGTTTTCCCCAACCCATGAGCCGGTCAATTTCTCGGCAGGTATTCTGAAACCCCTCACGGATGAATCTAGAAATTACATTAGGAATTCATATGACCTTGTTAACAGAGTGGCGGTTGTCACCGTGAAACCAGATGGCCTTCTTGTAAGGTTTGATGTCAGTTTGTTACATCAAAATGCCAAAATGGTACTCTTTACAAATAGCTAAGTAACCGCTTCTAGCAAACACTACGCTTTCAGAACGGACAAGCTTACGGTAGATGAACTAGTGGAAGGTATAATATCATAAATGGATCTCACTCAATTTGTTTTCGATAGCGTGGTTTGCACTCAAGAATAAGGTATAGCAATGGCACCTCCAATAGCCCCGGTTTTAGCAAATATTTCTGTAAACGATTTTGGACAGAAAGCTTTAGCCGAATTTTGGTACCAACCCGAGATATTCTGGCGTTATGTAGATGAAACCTTCGTCGTCATAAAACGAGACAAGGTCAGTGGGTATTACAGCTGTCTGAATGACCTGGATCCACACATCAAATTTGGTATGGAGATAGACTCAACTTCAGGTGCACTGCCCTCCTTAGGCTGCATGACACATGAGGTCGGGAGAAACTAAACACCACAGTGCATGGGAAGCCAACTGACACTGGAGCGATTTTGAACTACTTACTCGCCCTTTCGAAGTCGGTATTCGCTAGTATGGTCTCATCAGTGTTAAGCCGAGTAAATGTCTCATGCACAGAAGAAGTTGATCGGACTGGGATCAAACTGAAGTAGAGAACAAACATCGGGGGGATTGGTTATCGAGCAAGTTTGATTTGGTTTCAATTATGAAGGATTTTTGCACCGGTATTGAAGCCCAACAAGGGATGGAATGGGACTGCTAATGTTTCGCATATATGCTAGCGGCAAAGGAATTCGTTCGAATGACTCTGAAAGCAGTTAACTTAGGAGTAGCTTTCAAGAAGAGAGGCAATCTGTAGTCTGCATCAATGCCTTATAAGATCGGCTCCCGGCGAACAGATCCAGGTACTGTGTTTGCAAAAGTAAATGAAAGAGCTACACTAAGGTCTATGTACGGAAATCCACACCAGAATCTGAGAACACAGGAGAAGAATTTACAGGTGGATGAATATTAAGTGTTATTGAAACTCAGTACCGTTGGGTTACACAATAAATTTAGAAAATGCTGAAATTTTGAGGCAAAGATTACGGCTTATGCCAGGAATCGACGGTAGAGGCGGCGGAAATCGCCAAGCATCCCAATGTAAATAGAATAGAACGCGTAGAATTGGTAATCGTGTGAAGAGCGGTTTTAGATAAGTCCAGCCGGGACGTGGTGGTTTGTGATTACCAGAAAGAGGAGCATCAACAAAATTAGCTTTGATTTGAGGCGCACTTCATCCACCCTTCAGCCCCCACTAAACTGTCTTACCACTTACAAGCCCGCACACATCAACGAAATCTAGCGGTGGCATCCAAGGTCAGTTATCAGTTGAAGCATTTTGAAGATCAAGGAACCAAACCCGTTCAAATATACATCAAAATTCCCCGAACTCATCACTCGTAAGATTTGGGCAACCACACTGACTGACAAAAGCCTTTAACTGACATTCATCACCGATCTAGTCTGCTAATCTGAGGAGGTCTTACCGATTAGTTCTCCTTCTAACTTAGAAGCTGACCAACTTGGTGACCCACTCACTTAGGCTGATGAAGCTTTTATGTCAACTGCGAAACGTTGCCCAGTTAAAAACCACCAATTGTCTACCAAGTCCTTCCGAAACTGCAGAGTGCTTGGATTGTAAACACCTGAAGGGAATGGATGCTCTTAGGGAATGGTGGATTTGGCACACATTTTCCGGGAGGCAAAATCGGTCCCTGGAAAGTAACCAGGTTCCAGTTTTCTACATTTCGAGGGACAGTTATGTTCATATTCTCTTTTTAGATGCCGATCCAGAAAGCACAGTCAGTTTATGAAGGATAACTTTAGCAAGTTTCATCCTTCGCTTCTGTTAATTGTTAACTGTTTCCCCATTCTTCATTGGAGCCACAGACAACGCTGGGATACTGCATAGAACAACTCTAAAAATGTAGTTTCAGTGAATGTAAACTGTTCGACGATCAATGCTATGTGGTGAATGTCTGCCGATCTTGCCCAATCGTGTCCCCGGTTCTCGAACGAGAGGTTTTTACAAATATCAGCTGCCCTGGACACTTCTGTGTATCCTGGTAATTGTGATACTAGTTAAATTATCCTCGAATTCAGATTTTTGGTATATGTGAAATTACCTCGATTAGTTCGGTGGATTTAAAAGTGAGTATGCGCCAGGTACTCTAAACAGGTCGGAATAAGAACAAACCTGAATGGAAGAAATGAATAGCACAAAGTCTGTGGATGAAATGCGGTGTGCTGCGCAGTGGATTACATGTCAAATTAAAATTGAGATGAGGAATACAGAGAGGACAAATTTTATGAAAGCCACGAAGGCAACAAACATTCCTTCAGCTACGTCAACGTGCGGCTGATTTAGATATTATGGCTGTCTTCGCATAGCGCTTCCATTCCTCCGACTTCAGCCGAAACACAGAAGGAAGGCGTGCGTCGACGTAGAGCATGTGAACACATGTATGGTCTTCAGCGTTGTAGTACATACTGCGGCACTGAATATTCCGTTGACACCTGAAAGATGTAAGTGACATGGAAAAGAAATGTTGAAGAAATGAACCGCACAGATATTTCTACGGTATTTAAATATTTAAATAGATAGAAAATATATTGTCGTCAGTTATGGTGTAGATATTTACTCACCTAATAACTCGTTCAGAATCATCGAGTTTCGGACACTTCACTGGTGAACAGCTTGACAGATTAGGTGAAAGAAAAACTCTACCAACCCTCGTGAGTCGTAAAAATCAGCTTACGTCCACTCCCTGATTCACAACCACAGATGACGTGGATCAGTTGAATCCCGATTATTCAAAACCACAAAGAATTTACAGGTGGATGAATATTAAGTGTTATTGAAACTCAGTACCGTTGGGTTACACAATAAATTTAGAAAATGCTGAAATTTTGAGGCAAAGATTACGGCTTATGCCAGGAATCGACGGTAGAGGCGGCGGAAATCGCCAAGCATCCCAATGTAAATAGAATAGAACGCGTAGAATTGGTAATCGTGTGAAGAGCGGTTTTAGATAAGTCCAGCCGGGACGTGGTGGTTTGTGATTACCAGAAAGAGGAGCATCAACAAAATTAGCTTTGATTTGAGGCGCACTTCATCCACCCTTCAGCCCCCACTAAACTGTCTTACCACTTACAAGCCCGCACACATCAACGAAATCTAGCGGTGGCATCCAAGGTCAGTTATCAGTTGAAGCATTTTGAAGATCAAGGAACCAAACCCGTTCAAATATACATCAAAATTCCCCGAACTCATCACTCGTAAGATTTGGGCAACCACACTGACTGACAAAAGCCTTTAACTGACATTCATCACCGATCTAGTCTGCTAATCTGAGGAGGTCTTACCGATTAGTTCTCCTTCTAACTTAGAAGCTGACCAACTTGGTGACCCACTCACTTAGGCTGATGAAGCTTTTATGTCAACTGCGAAACGTTGCCCAGTTAAAAACCACCAATTGTCTACCAAGTCCTTCCGAAACTGCAGAGTGCTTGGATTGTAAACACCTGAAGGGAATGGATGCTCTTAGGGAATGGTGGATTTGGCACACATTTTCCGGGAGGCAAAATCGGTCCCTGGAAAGTAACCAGGTTCCAGTTTTCTACATTTCGAGGGACAGTTATGTTCATATTCTCTTTTTAGATGCCGATCCAGAAAGCACAGTCAGTTTATGAAGGATAACTTTAGCAAGTTTCATCCTTCGCTTCTGTTAATTGTTAACTGTTTCCCCATTCTTCATTGGAGCCACAGACAACGCTGGGATACTGCATAGAACAACTCTAAAAATGTAGTTTCAGTGAATGTAAACTGTTCGACGATCAATGCTATGTGGTGAATGTCTGCCGATCTTGCCCAATCGTGTCCCCGGTTCTCGAACGAGAGGTTTTTACAAATATCAGCTGCCCTGGACACTTCTGTGTATCCTGGTAATTGTGATACTAGTTAAATTATCCTCGAATTCAGATTTTTGGTATATGTGAAATTACCTCGATTAGTTCGGTGGATTTAAAAGTGAGTATGCGCCAGGTACTCTAAACAGGTCGGAATAAGAACAAACCTGAATGGAAGAAATGAATAGCACAAAGTCTGTGGATGAAATGCGGTGTGCTGCGCAGTGGATTACATGTCAAATTAAAATTGAGATGAGGAATACAGAGAGGACAAATTTTATGAAAGCCACGAAGGCAACAAACATTCCTTCAGCTACGTCAACGTGCGGCTGATTTAGATATTATGGCTGTCTTCGCATAGCGCTTCCATTCCTCCGACTTCAGCCGAAACACAGAAGGAAGGCGTGCGTCGACGTAGAGCATGTGAACACATGTATGGTCTTCAGCGTTGTAGTACATACTGCGGCACTGAATATTCCGTTGACACCTGAAAGATGTAAGTGACATGGAAAAGAAATGTTGAAGAAATGAACCGCACAGATATTTCTACGGTATTTAAATATTTAAATATGCTCCAAGTTGACGAGCGAGCCTTCCGCAAAAACAGGTTTTGCTCACTGCAGTGGCTGCCCTCCATGGTCGAAACTCCAATAATGTTAACATTTTGGTGGATTCCTTCAAGTCCAATAGAGAATTCGGAATTTGAAAAAATCCAGTCTCTCCAAGCAAAAGTCAGCTAACTTGAAGCACATTCTTGAAACTATCAGGCTCCAAATACTGAATGATATTATAGATTCACTAGTCTGTTTAACTTTAGTGTTTTTGTTGCTATTTTTGCTGTTATTGCTATTAGCATTGAATCACGTCGAAAATAAGAAGTACACTTTATCATCAGGATAGCGTCATTATTCGCACTTCCGGAAAAAGTGCTCCCACAGAGATGTCAAGTTGTGGTGCGTACCCATAGAGAAACTTTGGGCTGCATAAGAACGAAACGGGTTTCTTTGCACGCTTTAAATTAAAGCATATATTACCGTGTATTTTGCTCAATCTTCTTCCTCACCGGCATATTTTTTACCAACTTCACCAAACGGTGCAAACAGTTTTCGTCACGTTTTTGACTGTAACAAACGCTACCTTCCGATGTGGTTTGACAAACGTGTACCCTGATTTCTGTTGCTACTTTGTTTTCAGGTTTTGGAACTTTGAGTTATATGCAATCAACCTTCAATCCCATGCCCTCATAGAAGACAAAGAGATATTTCGTCCATTTCTCACAGTAGTACCCTCTTCGACGGATTTCTGCTGTGTCTTCAGACAGGATTCTTGAACTCATTGTTTCCTCCGTGGGTATCAATGCAAAATTACAGTGTATCCTCATACTGTCAAAAGCGACCGGGCACTATGTAAATTGTCTTAATTTACCTGAATAACGGATATATTTATGACCGCACGCTTTTTCCATTTTGGCCTTAAACTTCCTGGAGATTTACTGGATCTAGATGTAATGGATCATTCTTGCTCAAAACCGATTCCGAAGCCTCATCCGATTCTCATTGATTTACGCCCGGGTACGCATAAGTAAATGAAATGAAAATAAAAGCTAAAAGTTAATGTTTGTGGAGCATGTGTTGCTGTCTGTTTGCGCTATATTTCCACCTCACCAAACTACGTCTCCTGCGCACACGGTTATATTGAAAGGTCAAGTACTATGCCTCATCTGGTATGGTCAGACGAGTGTACGCGGATGCCGATTAATTTCGGGTGCGACAAAATAGGCCCGATTTAAGATGCAGGTGACGAATGTTGGGGAAGCGACAGCGTAACGAGAGATAGAATCTGAGAATCGGTTAAACAATCGTACTGGTGTAAAAGAAAAACGATACCGTTTTAAAGTGTTATGTTGGAGTAAGAATATGCCTTAGCAGTAAGATAATGAACGACACTTCAAACCTGTTCAGTGTGCACTGTCGTCAGCTTGTGGTCTACGACTTGTAGGTCATCAAAGTTCAGCTTCAACACTTCGTGCAACTGAACAAATTTCAAAGAAATGACTAACTACAACCGGTCTGTTTAGATAGATGTAATGGGTACATGTCTCTTCAAGTACGCAATATCACGATTTTATAACAAACAGGACTGAGCAGGTTTACTATCCTTATTTCACGTATCCATCTATCAAAATTCTGTCTTTAGAATAGTTGCCCATAATGATGGTCTTTAATTTCCACTAGAAAAGGTCTCTTGTTGAAGCACCACCTTCTTCACTACCATAGCGATCAGCGTATTTGTCATCCTTCCATCATCTAGTCATCGGTTTCTGCTTTGGCTTGGTGTGTGTCCTGAAAGTTGTGTACTCATAGATACATGTTTGACAGGCGCCTGCATGTGCATCAAGTATAGAGTCACGTATCGCTTTTTGTTTAGCGTACTCTAATCTCTCTAAAACATCCGGCCAGGTATTGCGTCAGATACGGAAGTCAATTAGAGTAACTGAGTATTTTGTTAGCCACGGTAATTGCCCCCGTTGCTACACTAGTGTGAAGTTCATATGTGTAGACCCGACTAATTTCCAACGGAATTTTGAGGTTGTGATCAGCTGTTGACATTTTCAGTCCTCTTGTCATTTGCTCCTAAATCAAGATGGCTAGGACCGAGGAAGTAGGAAAGAGCTGTTCAGACTAGAAACAACAAATGGACTAACGGATGGGGTGCCTTGAAACAAATTGAATGATCACATGATCTCAAAGTGAAGTGTGGGATTCATTTTGTATTCCGTTTTTATCTTGCAGCAAACAACCGTCACTATTCGCTTATATTTCCCAGGGTCCTCAAAACAGAATCGTCCTAGCGACTGCTTGAGGATTTTGAGTAATGTAGCTGTGACAGCGTGATAGGGCATTAGGATAGAATAAACCTCTATGGTAATTGAAATAAATCTGCAGTTAGCGCCTATCCCTCCGAATGACCAAATCATCATAAACAATCGATTTAACTGTCCATTGAGAGCATCGAGCAAAAGAAGCTTTATATGGCTGTGATCTCTCTCGGTTGGTTGAACGATTTCCGTTAACTGGACGCAGGAAGTAAAATGATAAAACTCTTGACCATTCAGCTACGGGTAGAGCTGTCATTCTAATCTAGCTCTGCGGATCGCATGACAAACAGAATGGAACTATAACGACATGGGATATTTGCTCAAATCTCAAGTAATCTCATGTATGCTTATATTAGGAAATCTCCCTAAAAACATGGAACTGTCAAAAATAAAATGTAATAAACGCATACTCATAGCTCAACAACTGCAGAAGCATGTCAACATTTTCAGATGACCATCGTTAGCCTAGTGCAGAAAGTAGGTAGCAGCTCCATCAAGAAAAAATAACTGGAAAGCTGCTAATGAATAAGATTTAACTGAACATGCCGGACAGCACACGGAGAAAGCAATCAACATTCAGTGGTAAAATCACTAAACCCAGATACAGCAACGAGCCTGCGGCAAATCTTGCGATATCCGGTATGTTGCAGGCTTTGAAACCTAGGTAACTTACTTCGGCTAAGGAAGTTTCAACCATCTGCGTTCACTTGTCATTTATTGCGTTTTTGATAAGTTAAGACACCTTATTTCACTATAAATTATTTCATAATTCGAGGCAATTGGAGAACTTGAAAGATTATCCACCTAAATGGGCCGCTCACCACGAGATCAAATGAAGACGCATTGCACACTGAATTTTATGCAAGAAAACACCGTAATTTTTAAAATATAATTTACATTCCCCATAGGATGAGTCACTTTCACACTTACAGTGAACCGGCACAGCTAAAACTTCGTACGGACTGAGCTACCGTTAGACATAGAGGCAGGTGGCAGTAAAAAAATCACCTGAGTAAAATGACCCAGAGCGCTTGTTGAATGGATATCGGACACCTGCTCAAAAGGGTAACTTTGGTCACGCAGCTCGTGGCCAAGTGAATAGCGTAGTGGAATTTCACCTTGACCACCGTGCTCAGTTGTGAGCCAAACCAACTTTTACTTGACTGAGAACAAATTAGAGGAAATGACACCAGTATGTGCAGGATATGATGGGAAACGTATCCACCTCATTAGCTGCAACCAGACTGCAAATCTTGTAAAATTTCTCAAGTGGACTGAAACAGTAGAGCGGGGGCATATAAAAATACGAGAACATCTCTCTATTCATTTGTATTCTGAAGTGAAAGTCTAAAGATCTTACAATGGAGAATCAACATATTTAATCGGCCCCCCAAAATCTTCCTCCTGGAATTTATGCTGCTCAAAGTTTTCACCAGCTTAGTTCTCCCGGGAATATTTTTTGATTATACTGTTAAAAGGAAAATTCATCTATTTGCTTGCTTGAAAGCAAATTTCGGCGCACTAGGATGCCCCATCAGTCTGCTAATCTTTTTTAGGTATTAAATCTTCACAAATTATCAAACTGTTTTTTGTATTCACTGATTAGGAGCATTTCCCCATTCCGTAAATGACCAAAACACTCCTTCAGTTTATTTGATTACATCATACATGGCGAAAACTTTCCTGATATCAAGTTTCAAGTCCACATCAAAGTGTGGTTGAGTTTTACTCCTGTTTATAATGAAATTGTAACCCTCAGGGTGGAAAATGTAGATGGGTCGAGAAAACTGCTCTTCTTTGAGCCGGCCTCCGTTTGAAGGGACTTCATTACTGAAAAAGGCTAAGTAGATCTACGTTTACGAGTCTCTACAAAGTTGGCGAGTGTATTTTTTGAAATATGTAAGCCGCGGCTCAAACCTGGTTACTTGTTACTTAGAAGGTGAGCTGTGTTCACCGAGCTGAGCAACTGGTTAACGAACGTTTCATCACCAATCGAGTAGGTATCCTCAGTGCAAAGTTAGCTGGATCAGAGCAGTGGAGATGAAGTACCGATCAGCGAGGAGAGATCAGCTAGGCAGTTACAAAACTAGTCGGGCAGGTCAGCAGCCTCTGACTTGTAATTAGAGGTCAGTAACCATTCCACTGTATTGTATGTACTCAACAGCCCTCTATTCTGGCTGTTACTGACACAATATTTTCTTAGCCTTTGCTCACAGATAAAACAAGAACTCTGATGCCGGAGAAGAGGAGACAGCAACACACAAAATTCCAGTTTCTGTAACCTAGTGCGTATCAGCATAAAACTCACTGACATGCACTGACCAGGTAAGGAAGGACGAGATATGGGAGATGTTGAACTGTTGCCTGTGTACTAATTGCAAAACTCTAAAAAACCTAATGGAAGACAGTAGGCTTAGATAAGCGTTTTGTTGATTAAGGAAAAAAGAGTGAAATGTGTTTCTAAAATGCCAGAGCTTTAACTGGAGAAATTTATTCGAATGATTACTTCCTGAATTCAGCATTATCGTATTAGAAGAAGCTTGGCCGAATCGTGAACGCGAACAAAGGATTTGGTGGGTCGTCTTAGGTCAAAGAACACAACATAAAGCAAGGGTCGACAGACTGGAAAGGTTGTAGAATATGGGTACACTTTTTGACTCAGCGTAAAAGACTAGAACAAAAAACGATTTTCGATAGCGAAGGGTGGCTTTTATTTAACCAGCTTACATATACCACAAACCTGTGAACGTAATTTGAAATGACATTACTTCAAAAACCGCGGCAAATCGATTATTTTCGTGCACTATAATTTCATTACCCTAGTAATGTAAGTATCAAAAGTTCAATGTTAACAATACATAACAAGATTTTACACCAAAAATATCAGTAATATGCATCAAGACTGATATTACAAAAAAGCCCTCTGTACCCGTAGTGATTCACATATTTTTGGTTCAACAAAACCCACCTAATTGCGCAAGCAATCAAAGTCGGTTCCGTGGAACTTTGATGACAGCCATCTGAGGATGGATCAGAATTAGTCAACACCGGCAATGTCAGAGGAAAATCAGGTCTCAATTGGGTAGTTGGAGTAGGTTTTAACACTTCATCCTCGATTGACCTGCACACTACCTGTCCTTCGATGCCATTCATTGGTACAGCAGAAGCCTTCTGCGTGTCTGCTCTAACTGCTACCACAGGGTCTTTCCCGTTTGGATGCTGATCCTCCCAGTCGATATCGTTGTTTTCTGACACATATAACAAATTTCTCGGATCAGCGTCTCGCCACCCATCTTGAGCAGATCCTCTGTGAACGAGGATGTCGTCGATGCTTGTCCAAATGTATTGCGACTGACCCGGAAAGTGCAGGGAGGTTAACACACGATGGCCCAGTCCCGTTAGGAAGAAATATTTTCCAGTCTTTTGAGAATGTTCTCCGCATATTCGGAGAGCATCACAGAAGCCTCCAGTGGTTCCGAGAACGACCGCACATGACCCGTCATTCAAAGATATGAGACTGCTTGCACATTTCGATCCACTAACCAGCTCCAAGCATAAGGATATAAGCATTCCAAGTTGCAAACATTTGGTCAAAGAAGGCATTGTCAGCGGTTGCTTGAAACTTTTTAATTGGCACGTCTCAATTTATGCTAGCGCACAAACAAATATTCGTGTACCATCCAATGAAAACTATCAATCGATTTGATTGGCCGAGTTCACAGCTCGCAATTTGCCAACTTGTGTAAATAGGAATGCACAGTTTTAGTGTTCGACGTTGTGTCACTACATCCAAAGATCTTTATATACCAAATCAAATCACGAACCTCTAAAATTGGGTACTGAAATTCAATAGATACATAGCTGCCTTTCTGAGCCACAACCACACCCACATTAGGGAAGGGATTGTGGTTACGTGAAAAGCAAGTCTTGGTCAATCATAATAAACTGTTCAATTGGTAGTTGTATTTTCTGTTTACGTTTTACACCAGCTTAATAACAATAAGAAGGGGCTATCAGCCTAACTTCATTCAGCATCCTCGGGACAAGCCATCTTCCGACCGCCAAGTAGGTCAGAATATTCGGTCGTTATCACCTGGTCGTTATCACCCGGGAATATATATATAACAACTGCTATTCCGCTGTTTCAAACTTTTGTCAAACTTTCAAGTGGTGGTAGTTCGATCAAACCCCATTTTGCGGCCTAGGTAACCGGGAAATATCATCCACCCCTACAGATCTTCGTTCACTGACTCCTCCGAAATGTCTCTCATCCCAGTCTTCCTGGCTCAGTTAACATCAGTCACGCACGTAGTCGTTGTTCCATATATATATATATATATATATATATATATAATAAACCTTTACTCAGTCCAGGGGACCTGTTTCACATTACGCCATTCAACGTGCTTACCCTATGTTAGATCTTGTTTCCTCTATGGATCGATATATATCGTGTTTTCAGTGAACGCATAAAAGACCCCAGTTTGGTTATTCATCTCAATCCGCTCGGGGCAAACCCAGATTTTTCGAATATTTTGTTCGGGTGTCTGGTGATCCGGTTGCAGTGGCTCGTGGTAACTACGGCGTGAGAGCCGTGTTTAGCCCCAGGCCCAAAATGGCTTTATTGGATAGGACCCCAGGTAAAAAATCGCCTTTGAGCGCTTTGGCTGACTAGTACAATCATGATCCATGCACCTCAACGCGGCAAACGTTATTTGGTTGTTGTCTGAGCATGCGCTTCGACAAATGTGTGTCATGATTACTCCGGTCGGCGAAAAGTACCGATATTTTGGTTCTGGCAGGTGATGTGAATGCCCGGTTTGGCTGACTAATTCCTCATGAAGACCGATCGTGGTTGACGCTTATCCATTACTAGTCACCAAAAACGCTTAAGCGTCCACACCGTCTGACATGTAGGCCACCAAATGCAAAACAGCAATCAACTTAGTTGGATCATGTGGCAGTGAGTTAACGGTTTGAAGCTTTGATTTAAGAATGTCGGTCACATTTAAGTAAACCTCCAGATCCCGATTATAGCATCTAATTGCTTACCAATGAGGACAAGTCGAACAGGCAATCAGTTTACCGAGAGCAAAGCGTTTTTGTAGCTTAATAATATCGAGATGAGTTGGATGGGAAGCCCCCATAACTTAAATGGGTTAGTAATGATTTGGATGACGACTGAAGTAAGATAAAAGGGAGAACCACTTTGAACTTGTCTCCCTGATGTCAGTCGCACACCACAGTGCATACTGGATCCTGTCACGGTCGTCAGCTCAAACTGAGTACACGAAAGCTTCAACAACAAAAAGAGTCCGTGACGGTAGGTGTATATCCATAAAACGCGAGTAATGGAAAGCCTAGGGATTGACGGAGAGAGCTAGTGAAATGAAAAAGCCCGGAAGATGGAAAAGAATTTTGCAACAAGAAACAGTCCACCATCTTTCAGCTAATCCAATCAACTGCTCAGAGGGGCTATTAGGATGGGGCGATGGGCTGAACACCTTGAAGAACAGTTCAGCTAGGCTGTATTAACTCACATTCTGGAAAACCGACTGAAACTGAGCAGGACATCGACATCAGAAGGCCACCAAGGATTGAAGTCTAGCGAGCAATCTCATTGCTTCAGCGCAACAAAGCACCTGGATCATGCTGTTTAAAGTCTGCAAACTTCGATCAAGGTTGTCACTCCGTGCTGGCTGAGTTAACGATCCCACTGCAAAATGTCTCGAACGAGGAAAAATTTCCAACAGAATGGAGTGCTTTGACGGTGATCCACATATTCAAGAACGGGGTGCAAGAAAATCGTTCGAAAATTTTCGGGGCATTCGTATAGTGTCCACAGCTTGCAAGATGCTTCCCGGTATTATCCTACGAAGATAGATTTGCGAGAATCAAGCTGAGTTCTGCCCTGATCTGGGTTATATCAATCATATATTCACCATGCGATATGTTTGGACTGTGCCACTTTTCCCGACGACCAACAATGATCAGCCTCCTCAGTCCGAGGCCCAAATTTGACTCCTTCGACCATCAGAAACTGTGGCAGTCCCTTGCGGTGAAAGGTTTCCCTTACAAATTCTGGTTCCTTATAAGGACTTTACGTCTCCTCCCGTGGAAGCATACGTGCCAATGGCAAATTCTCTCCTGAATTTACCTCATCCAGTCGTGTCAAGCAAAGATTTCTACTGTCCCCAACATCAATATGCCGCTTGAATCTACTTTACTCCCTTCGAATGCCTCGAGTATAGACGTACTCCCAGGACTTTCCCGCACAGACACTGAGTACGGCGAAGATATCGCTGTTTTCGGGATAAACTCTTTAGAAATGCAAACCACGTTGAATGCCCCAAATAATTCTGAAGCATATTTCGGCATGCGCGTTGCACCTGTAAACTGTGAAGTACTGCTGCAGGATTGAGTCGGATCAGACCTAGACCTTGTTAGGGGCCGAGGTCCGGCTTGTCCTACTTTATGGATCAGAGAATTGGGCGGTGCTTCTGGCAGACATTCGAAGGCGCTGTTTGTTTTACCATAGGTGCCTCCGAAGCACTGTGCGAGTTTGGTGGGAGCACCTGATCGGTTACGTTGAAGTCTGGAAGATGGTTTTCGAGAAAGTTCTTTCTGTAGTAAAGGTAATTTCTCAGCTTAGTTCTCGGTCTGAACCTTCCAAACTAGCGTTACCGTCAAAATAATCACCAAAGGTGCACAACGTTTATTAACGCTCAAAAACCAGATAAAAAAACATATACAGTGCCTCGTATGTAAAGTGTGCCGCGACAGCATTCTGGGAATTCCGTGGTCTTCTGGATTCCGCAGTGGCAACTGGCATTCGGCAGATTTTGGATCATGATTGACGGTTGGGTCCAGACTTTCGACCAATGAGAGCTCGCCTTGATGCTGGCCTGGCAAACGTCCTATTCTTAGGCCAATAGCATGTTGGATAGGCGTCTTGGCTGCAGCCACGCCAAACTGCGAGCGACAAACCAGCACCCGTGCGGAGTGTCGGGTCATACATTCTCCCTCAGTAGATAAGCTAGCCAGATTCAGAATGTTACGCCGGTTAGGCCAAGTGCTTCGTACTCCTCGGATCCGTTCTCAATAAATTTTCTTCGCTCAGCCTTGTGGGATGCAGAACACCATGACCCGGCAATCAGGCCAAGAAACATTCGCCAACTATCTGAGTCGCTTTGGTAACTGCCGTCTCACTGGACGGGAACCGCGGTACAATGAAAACCGATGAATAGTGCCTCTGACAAACATGGTTATGTCACACACATAGCGGGTCCTTGCACCAAAACGACCACTAATACACATTCTGTAGCACTGGGCAAATAGATCCATTTGTCGTCAATGTACAGGCTGGAACATCACTTTCAAAGCTTGGTTCCCATTTGTCATTCAACTTATCCTCTTTGAACCAGTCTGAAGCAGCAGGGACCGCTGCACTTCGATGCATGGTTTGTGGGCTGAAATGGTCCTGTGAAGATTGTGTATGTGGACGCAAATACTGCTACGTCGCCCATGCATAATCAACGGTGTTGTAACAACCCTAAAACAAAGATATTAGGTCAGGCGCTTCAGAGTGTACCAGCAGCCGTTGGTGAGGATCGTGAAGCAGCGCAAGTGTTGACCTCAAATTTGGAGGGTCAGGAGACAGGTTACCCAAACGTCTATCTACGGAAAAACCTGGTAAGAAGGTGTGTAGAATTTTGCACAGCGCCCTCCAAATAACATAATGTTGTGCAACCCAACGCACCGCAATAATGTCTAATCTCCTCGTAACATGCTTGTAAATCGATCCCATCGGATATCAAAGGATATCAACGCTGGTACCCCCCAGCAGAAGGCGAAGCCCACAGACAGTCTGAGTTTGTGGTTGTAAGAATTTTACCGTTTGTTGTTATCTTGACATTTATCGTGTATTGTGAGAAGAATGATAAAAGTCCTCAGGCTGTGAGAAAAATTTCACATATTACAAACGATCTGCTGATGAACTTGAAAAGCCTACACTGCATGCAAGTTGCTCAGTTATGCAAAACGCTAGTCACTGACGTGCACATCCGATTATCATTGAGGCCGAGAATGAAGTTTGCGGAGGCCACTCTGAGGGAAAAGGTATTATCGAAAATGGCTCATTCTGATAGGTAGCCTATTTTGAGTGCCTTTCCTGAGACAGATGATTGTGTCAACAGGTGCTGCATCATCGTGTGGTTCTACAGTAGAATCTCATTGGAATTGTAAGATTTGGCGGTGAGTCGAATTTAAGAGGACTTCAAACACGCGTAAAATACTACTTTCGGTGACGCCAAAGAAGCTGTTGCCTAAAAACGACCACATGGTTATGACCAAAGCATGCCTCTACCGATGTGCGGACCACAATAAAAGTCCACTTCTGATCGGTCGCTTTAAATAATTTACCTGGAGAAAGAAGATTGAAGTACTGCTGCGTAGGGGAAACAACCTCTTTCTTTCACAGTCTAGTCAAATAAAAAATTGCTAGTGAGTTGCGCACCTAGTACGGCTCATGTTCAGTTTCTTGCTGGAAGCTGTTTTAATTCAAGGGAGCATGCATTTAAATATAGCGGTTCCAAACTGATCTCAACAGACTGTATTAACCTCAGGAAAATTGGTGCCGTCTCTATCAGGGAAAGAATATTGGGGGAAATTGTTAACTAACCATTAAGTAATTAGCATATTCATATAAACCTTTTTTCAAGCAAAAATATACAGGCTTCTGAAGGTATGAACGACACTAACGTAAATCATTTTCAAGCTCAAAAGTAGGAAACACGCATAGGGGCTACAAATCTTTTTTGCGTATAAATGTGTGTATGCAGTTTGTGTGACCCAACCAAAGTCAGCAAAACCTCCATCGAGTACTGTTACATCTGAGCTGTCGGTTAGCAGAAAATTATCCCTACAAGTTCACTAGTAAGCTAAGTTGGTGTTAACGGGAGACTTCAAAGGATCCATGTGGAGCCTCTAGTTCATTATTCGGCGGAATGTGCTGCACAAAGACCACCTGATGCTTCTTTTTGTATATTATTGGAGATTTCGCAGTGTAATTCCTCAGGACTATCACAAACGAGTGAATCAGCTGGGATCTACTTGAGTCTTCCGTTAAAACCAATTTAGTTTACAAATAAGTTTAATTCAGCGAATGGGCACAAGTTAGGACGTAACGTTGACAAGAACTCGGGGAATGCACCTACCTAAATGGCCTCAGGAAGTGGAAAACAGGCCATCGGCCGTCGATAAGCTATCAGTAACAATATGGTCAGTGTGTTCTTCCAATTTAGTATGCTGTTATGGTATACTGTTATGGGAAGGATATTTAATGCCGTCATTTGCACGTGGCTGAACTTTTGCTTACTTATGAGTAGTCTGAAAGTGATCAAGTCTGATGTCACCGTCACGCGGAGCACAGGTGCAGGCCAGTCATTATTAGGGGTTTGTGTTTTCGAACTAGCGAACGATTCGTACACAGGGTAAAGTTATTGTTTTCGACAAACTGTCCAGGTGTTCTCTATACGTCTCGAGTCGCATGTGTTTATGATACATATTCGTTTTATTGGTCTCTACACGTCTGCATTAGCAGAATTATGTATGCGCACGCAAGCGTGTTCATCTCCGGTAATCTCATCTAGTTCCGAAGAAAACTGGTCCCTGGACAACCAGATAACCACTGCCTCTGGTTGAAATTACTCGTTTCATGAGTATATTTGTTAATTAAACCGAAAAGAGACTTGCCAAGCTTTATAAGACTGTAAATTTAATGGATGTCAAACAAGGCATCCATATTCAAGATTAACCGGTTCGTGTTGGAATGTTGCAATAAGTCATGAGAAATACTTTCCCGACGAAATCTTCTTTAATGAACTGTCACAAGGGTAATTCTCCCGAAGTACAATGTGCTTGCTACGAGGAAAACGTATGTTTTAATTCTCACTCAACCACTAGACAACCGATCCTATCACAGTGATTAGTTATGTAACATTTATCGTTCGACGGCAGTATTACGGTTTGAGATACGCAGACATGGGCAAAGGAATTCCATACCATCGGCGCGTGCGAGTAGAATTTTTCCAGTAAAACATGAATCGGACGTGAACCTAGTGAATAAACTCGTGGAACAGTTTTGCGTCACTAACACACTGGTTTTCAAGACCTTTGCTGTTTCCGACAAAGGGCAACATAAAATGTCTCATAATCAACCAAAAAATCTGAACAGGAGAGTGTTTGGTGTCTGCAAAGTATAGTTTGATAGGTTATAATTTTAACCCGGCTGCTCAAAAGGTCTTAGTCTGTTTACTTTAACACTGTAGCAACCCGCAAAGGGATAAAAAGGGACACGGAAATAAAAATGCTGCTTACGATTTCGGGATTATTTGGCTGCGTCTCATAGGATAGGCGCAAGAGGTTTCACTAGAATACCGACTGAAAACTACTAGGTTAAATTCTTTTTTCTGAAATATAACACGTTATTGCCGTTTCCACTTGCGTAGACGAACGTTAGTAGATGTCGGACGGAGGTTAGTGAAAATGTTTTGGTGATACTTCAACGTGATTTGTCCTGTTAATCCGGGCAGGCTTGGTGCAGATGGTCCTCCGCATTGCGGCTGCCAGTCGACATTGTATGATTTCACCGACGTCGTTACCGTCAGGTTTGAAAGTAGGCTGACACATTCCAATTTGAAAGTCCGCACCCCTCAGAAAAACCGTCACACTCAACAGCGTCAATAGTCACTCGGTTGATCCGAAATGCCACTGTTGCAAATTTTCCGGATCAATTGTGTGCAAAGTTCTGGCCAGTTAATGCTTGCATTGCATCTACACGAAGCACGATATGGCCCATTTCAGCTGTGATTACGAATGGTTGATCCGTGAATTGTTCCATTGGTCATGAGTCACATCAGAATAAGAAGAAACCGAAGGCATTCATTCAGATTCTTTTCTAAACTGGACTTAGTGCTTAAGCGGCGAGTGTTAAGTAGCTCTCTGAGTGCCCTGTACTCATTCTCGTGACTTCTTGGAAGCTAGGATTTCGTCGGCTTAAGATATATATATTTATTTATATAAAGTGAGGTACAAAATCGGAGTTTGGGCCCTATTTTCAAAGGTCACCACGAATAATTCAGCTAATACAGGACCTAGCGGACTTCCAACTTTAACCGCCCCAGTTGGGAAATGAAAAGTGTCCTGACATGTGAGGATAACATTCAGTGCAGATGCTAAAATCAGTCGTGTGATTTGCATATGCGATATGTTGGAGTGCATAGGCTTTGCATTTACTTACCTGCAAATGAATCCAGCAATTTCATGGAATTAAACATCGGTGGGCAGCAAACTGAAAACTTAGCTGCGAGGGAGCTGCTTCACAAAGCCTAATTTGTGTTTAAATGCGCTACTAAACAGGTGATCAAAAACCGGTTTCAGTTTCCAATAGCCATTTCTCCGGTTTGTGTTGCGCACAAAAAGCCTTTCTACTGTCATTTCTTTTCCTTTTTCAACCTATTTCCCAGTAGAGCTTGAGGTACTAGCCTACAAATAAAGTTCAGAATATCTTGAGAAACAGTGTTGCTTTATTCAGTCTTCAAGTTTGTTAGGGTGCTTTGCACTTCCACAAAGGGACACATAGTAACAGCTATATATATATATATATCATAGTAGTGAGTATATATGTCCGAAGAGCGTGATAGCCACATTATCAGGAAGACCAAGGGCATACTCTATGTCACACAGTCAATAAAAGGCCTGGAGTCAAATGAATTTGTGGCCGATCTATTTCTCAAGGTTCAATAAAATAAAGGATTGTCCGGATATTTTTATCAAACGATCAATGAACTTAAAGATGACTGGAGTGATTACCCGGCCTAGTAACTCGCTAGTTACTTCCCAAGTAGAAGAGCCACAGTTCGTGTCTGCAACATCGCACAAGGGAACTTTCGCACAGGTTAAAATAGCGCAGTTTAGAACAGTGCGTCTGACTCTACCTCCAAATAAATGATGGTGCATGTTCATTTTTTCCGAGCTAATCGTAGAAGTAGCTTAAAAGCAATCAATAAACAAGCGCGCCATCTTCCCCGAGCCTTAAAACCCAGCACTCGTGTGCGTGCCACAAACCTCGTGCTTAAATTCCCTATATAATCCGTTGGTCGATCATGATACAAAACTTCATTCATGTTGATAAATGCTCTTGGAATAGTGCAGTCAAGGTTGTATTTTGCCAGATTCCTCGATACTTTTGGTTTTGTAGAGCCACCAGAAACTTCGATGTGGGAAACAATGTGAAGTTTTGCTTATATTCCTGCTTGTTTTTCCTAGTCTTCTCATCAAAGAATTTGGATTTAAATTTTTTTTGTTTCCACGGTCGTCTGCCTACTCTGAGGCAATTACTCCAGCTCAAGCAAGCACTGGACTGGACTTTCGATCCTATTAGAGCTCAGTATCATGACGGGATTTGGACGTCGAGCACCGGCCGCACTAGTACAGCATGCTACAGGTGTAATGTTGTATGCTGGCTATCAAACATGCGAGTAGGATCTGATCAAGTAGTTCAGAGTGCCTTTCTTGCTTCCGATGGAAGACTGATTTGTAACTTGCTTTCCAGTTCTACAGTATTTGTTCATTAGTGTTCAGTGTGCAAGCAACGTCTAGGCAAGATCGAGAAGACGCTTGAGGATGATGTTTTCAAAACTCTGTTTAAATGAGGTTTCTAATTTCGTGTGTACTAGCTTGTAACCAATTATTTTGTAATTTTTAATAAATAGCTCCGCACTCTAAGAAGGCTTGCCCTTCACCACTAATCCACCAACGTCCACTGAAACGCGCCTGAATTGTCACTTCTCCAAAGTCAAACGTATCAACCCTACAGCGAGATGATAGGTCTAGCCAGCGCATCGAACAAGCAGGCAGTACCTCTTCTGGATGTGTGGATTGATTGAACTGCATGTCAGAATCTGCACCGTTTCCAGAACTAACATTGGAATGCGATAATACATTATGATCTTTGCCCCAAATTTTCAGTAAATGTATGGGTGACTTTCTTTTCAGGAACCCAATTGCGTCAGTAACACAGTGATAATTTTGTGAGCTGCACATAAAGCATATGCTGCTCGTTGATGACCTAATTACCGCCTTTGCAAACAATGATTAAATGTCAAGTATTCATTTTCCAAAGAACCACAATGAATATCGGGCATGTTAGATAATCCTACCAAGATGATCGATTTCTTATCAAATGGAAAAGTTTTGATATTCTCAAATAAAAGAATATCAGCCCTATCTATCTTGTCACGCCACTTGAAGTTATTCCCCTCAACTTTTTTTGCTACAAATGTAGCCCACCTTTGCTACGAAGCAACTTTAGGACAGGATTAAATGAGACTACAGGGATACCCAGACCATTGGCAGGATTCTAATCGTCACAGGTTCTCACTCAGCAGCTTGTCCAATGAGTCCGCATAATCTCCTCGCAAAAGTCGTGCTGCACGCCAACGAATTGCATTGATCAATATTCCAGCGAGTGTTAGTGTATCAGCGTATGGTTCTGGAAGCGCAGTCAAGACATATGGACTGCTGCGCACTAGTTGCCAGGATCGCATCCAGTCTGTATTGTACCGTGATTTCTGTTTCATTGACAGCCCGAGATGTGCCGATCGATCATCCAACAATCACCCAGAATTCGCTACGAACACCGCATGATTTTTGCTTACCTGTAAGTAGTTTCGAATATTTGGTAGCATATCACTCAACTCAAGAGTGAGTCATTTCGGTTAGAGTATATTAAAACGGAATCTCCTGAGTTTTGCTGTTCTTTAAATTCGACAAAGATGCATATTATTTGCTTACAAGATCTGCACTTTTGTTCCTCCAGGAAAAACGAACATTTTATGAAGGGTTTACTGACTTAGTTATTTAGAATCTGCGCCGAAGGTCTCACACAACCTGACAATGACAGGAAATATATACTTCCCTACTGAAGGGCCTTATGTTTGAGTGGTTTGCTTCCCAAAACCAAAACAAAGAAAACCCTGTGAAAAACAGCTGGGTATTTATAGGATATTTAACGCCTTGGTCGGATAGGAGACTAAATAGAAGAGGCCCGCGTTTTCACCGGGGCGAAGAAGTTTTACAATTATGTTGAGGGTGAAAACTTAGAGTCAGTAGCAGTTAGCGAACGCCAAGGGTAAGTTTGATTCTCGGTCTAACCAACCAGCGCCCTGATCAGAATACCGATGAATAACCATATGTTTTATCCGGACTACAAGGGCTGATAACTACTAACAAGACGGGATCTGGTTATTTACTGGCTGCCAGACTATTAGATAATTTAACAGATTTTTATAGTGGTGTTTTTCCTAGTAGTATCAGTACGTCCCTATCTCAAGGAACAACTGTGCAACAACTGGCTTCATTGCGTTGCAGACATTTGAACAAACAAATATTGGAAAACCAGGGGATAATGTGCACTCAAGCCTTCGTGGAACAAACAGACATCGTTCACGAAAGTCAGGTTAAAAAAATCACCCCGGCAATCTTTGCACTTTAGTTTCTAGCTTTCGATACATATGCTCCTACGCAAACCCAAAAGTGGAAGCCTTATTTTGGCTGAGCTGTATATCGCCGGTGGAGTAATTTACGACAACGCCAGAGTGGATCCGTCTTTGAAGTATGAAAGAAGTTTTCCTGGTTGTCCACCATCACAGTTCGTAAACAAAATAAGGTGTTGACGTATTACACTACCCATAAGGTTGCTGAAAACCCTTCAACAGAGTACAACTGGTTTTGCTATTCTTGGGGCCCATCAAATAGGCGCAGTTCTCGAGTTTCCGTCAATCTTATGTTTCACGTGAACCCAAAGTTAGAGTTAACACTCACTTACCTACCAACTTGTTTTTGACGGGAGATTCAGCTGGGCTCCAGGTGACACTCCCGCCTAAACCAAACTGGTATGCA
Source organism: Clonorchis sinensis (assembly GCA_003604175.2). Classification (NCBI taxonomy): domain Eukaryota; kingdom Metazoa; phylum Platyhelminthes; class Trematoda; order Opisthorchiida; family Opisthorchiidae; genus Clonorchis; species Clonorchis sinensis. The sequence goes on from CM030370.1 coordinate 59,978,850, forward strand.
ATGAATGTACAAGTCGAACATAAGGCATTATTGGCTGATATCACTGCTCAATATGTTTTGACAACGTGTGCAAAAAATTAAACCATCCGAGAAGATTTGATGATAATATGGGAGACCGATAAATTTCCAATGAAGATTCCTTCCTGTGAGTAAATTCAGTCTCCGCTGATAGGCTGTTTCATCCTCCAGGGAGAGTTGCACTCGTAAACCCGCGGATAATGTTTGGAGATTAAGTCGTTTGGCTGTCAGCTTTTGGTCAACAACTTGGGTGACCCGAACCTGTTGGTATTGTGAGGAGACCTATGAATTTTCAATTGAGATTTCGTCATGTATGTGAAGCCAATCTATGCTGCATATCCCGCAAGAAGTTTGAATTTGTTTTCACCTAATGGTGAGATATCAGTAATGCGCAGTGCTTCTCGGATTTTCAGCATATATTGGAGGACAAAATCCCGACTAAAATTCCCTAACACACCTCATGCTCCCTACAAATATTTCTACCACCGAGTTCCTTATAATTCGTCGAGGAATGTCACTAGAGACAAATAAATGTCAGAGATAAACAATGACGCTAGATTCATGTGTGCCATCGGAGTGGCTAGAAGGAAATCACTTTCAATAAACTCCTGTTGATAACAAACATGTAAACTGCGGGCATCAAGCTTGCACGAGATGTTTCCGGTTGACATCTTAGGTGTTTCGGCAAGCAGTGTGCCTTATTTTACCCCAGAGAAGCGGCTTTCCAAAGGAAAACTTGCGTTTTAGAACAAACCATCCTTTGAAAATAATCTTGTGTACCACAACACTCGATCTACTAGGAACATACGGGATGTGCACTGTGAAGTGATGTGTTCATTCATCTGTAGAATGACCACTTATCTGCTACCGCGAAATGTGCTGGATGTTTATGAAACCCCGATGAAATTGCTAGCTTTACCGATTCGCCCGCATTTTGCCTTTCCAGAGCAACTGAGCTTCCACTGGCACATAGTACACTTAATACGAAGCAATGGAATTTTTAAATGACCGAACTGAGTTGGAAAATCGGGTAGGCTCTCGGCGATGAAACGAACCAATAATTTTGAACCGGGATGTTAAGATCCACATCCTTCGACACATTACGCGCAAAGAGAAACATTTAGCGCAAAAGAGCTCGAAAGTAGACACCAGCGTGCCAGTTTTCCTAAGGAACCAGGTTAACGAAACATAACAACCATGTTGTGTGCTAGAATTTACTCCAGGTTCAAGCAACGGGAAATTCAGAAAATCTACGCACAGCTTGCCTTCAGAGATCTAGCAACTTTCGCGAACAATCAAGTTTTTGTATGTTGCAAAAAATGTCAAACAACAAGTGGTGTCTATTGATGAGAGGAAGTAGTTTGCAAACGTCTGTCGGCGATGTCGTGTTTTCACGAGGTACAGAATCAAACTGTGCGTTCATGTTAACATGTTATCGATGTAGTAATTTGTCTTATAACTGTTAATATAAGACGCCAGGGGCTTCCTATTGCCGGAGGTAACAAAGACATTGTAATTGAAAATCATAATGCTTGGTGAAACCAGTGCTCAGCAATGAATGTTCATCTCTAGTAACAGAGCGGCTAAATAAATTACGCATACAGTAATCAGACCCGGCATGTCCCTGACGCCACAGACCAAATAACAGATGGTGTGCGCACAAACTATACATGTACAGAAAAAACGCACTGGAGAACCACGCAAGTTGCAAATTCCTGTGCTCCAGGCATGCTGTGTTCTATTGTTAGCTGACTGAAGTACGGATGAAGAGTGAACATTGGGTCGACGAGAGTATAATGTGACTAAATTAGTAGATTTGTCTTCGAGTTTCGGTGAAAAAATGCCTTGCACCTATTCGTTAAAAACAGTTTTGGAGAACCAAACACGTCACTTATACTGGAATTAATCCAGTGACCTTCAGTTCACTGCGTGCAGATTTCCTCTGGCGTTAAAAGGTTTTCATATTTACCACGATTACGTCTCGCGTTCTTTCGGACCATTATCTGAGCAGCTGAATCAGATGATTTTCTGTTGTGATTTAAAACTATAAAGCAATACTGACAACTGGCCCGTGGCAATCAGAAGTCCGATGGTGGATTCGTTTTTAAAATTTTTATCTGTTTTCTGGTTCAATATTGGGCTAATATGTACCAAAACGGCCGATTATCAGCTTGAAATGGCGTTTGTACGCTAAGGAAAGCTGCCGTAGAGTTAGAGAAATTTCGCGCTCCGGATGTTCCGATTAATCCGAAATAGTAAGAAGGAATACTTTATTCAAGATACAGCGAAGCTGCTTGGCTAAACCCTATTACTTTTACTACAGAATCAACCGCAAATTCACATTCCCAAATAGAGAGCAAGTTTGAAAACTAAATATGTTTGTCCAGTGCACACAACCTTCCCATCTTGGTGGACGGGTTCAGAAAGAGCAGCGGATGGTCTTAATCATTCCCAAAATGTCAACATTGATCACACTTTCTGAAGCTCTTTTCAAAGTCAGACAAATGGGGTAGGCGGCTATTGACTTGCGATTCCCTCTTTAAGGTCATTGCAGCAGCAGTTGAAATTCATATGTTTTCAGAAAACAGTGACTAAACACTAAGACCGACTTGTCTTTCAGGTTTCGGCAATTTGTGAATCGGTGCGAAAAAGCTATTTCATCCAGTAGTATAACAGAATTATAAGTGATTTGACGGTCATATTTTCCTGCGTTTTATACACAATGGTGACGCGTACCGACGGTACCGTGGTGAAGAAACGTTTGCAAGCGAATCGCCAAGCTTTATGAACATATTAACGGCTATCAGGTGGAAATTCATCGGGTTTTCTGTTTGCCCGCCTACAGCATCGCTCTTTGGTTGTAAAATTTACTAGCAACGATTAGTACGTCAGATACGTGTATGTTGTGAAAGCCCTCTTCTAACATAAAATATACGACAAAAGGGGCTAAGTTCAGGTTCCCTCATGAGATTTCGCTTCGGAAATCAGATTGTTTTACTCAAGTTTTAGCTGAGTAAAATGCAGATTATTCGTAAAAGTCAGAAGGCAGAAGTTGGTTTAGTGTTCACTGTCTTTGAATGACTCGCATAATTATTCGTCTCAGTAAAAACCTCCCTCATTAATGTTCGGCAACGCTTAATTTACCGTTCAGTAATGCAGCAGGATGCCGTCACAGACTGCAAGTAGGTCTTACTTTCTCGGGCCTCGTGATTAATGTTGCTATTCAACTGAAATAGCTGGTAGGATTCTGTCTAGCTGCCATGTTGTCTTTGCGAAATGTGATGTACCTTTATCGTAACTTAATCTTTCCAAAGTTACCCGTCTCTCGCGACCAAAACAATTTGGCACCGGTCACTTGGCACCGTGGACGCTTGTGCCAGTCAGGTTTATGTCCTGAAAAAAGCTACTCAGTAATGTTCTGGGCTTAGCTAATTGGAGTTTAGAGAAAGAACGGTAAACACAGCGTAACTGGCATATTTGGTGCACAAAGTATTGATTATAGTGTCTTAAGCAATGAGAAGAATATCTTGGCAGTACTTTTGGATTACATACATATGCGGTACGACAGAATACCACCATTTATGGTTAAGAGAGAGCTGATGTTTTTGGTGACGGCAAGTATGGTTGCTACATCGGTCTGATCTACTCATGTTTATAAGCACGAAGCCAGGTGTCCAATGTTCAGCTATTGAGAGTTGGAGACAGCATCTCGCCAAGTACTCCTGTTTGCCCATGAAGTTGGTTCTGACACGAGACTCAGCTGCAACCTTATAAATAGTGTGTTAAGTCTAAACAGCAACGTTTTGCGATATCTTGAATGTCGTACCATCTGAAAAGTAAAGCGGCCTGGAGCAACAAATTTAGTCGAGTCGGATTGTCATACAAGAAATATTCAGCTAGGTTTTAGTTATGTCTCCGCTCAACATCAAATTTGCGTGCAATTGAGAATATTATCTGAATTCTCTCTAATTTAGGTTCAATTAGGCTATACGGTTGACGGAACCTTGGGGACTGTGCCTAACTTACGAACTCCAGAAAAGGCTAAATCGGTCGCAGGCTGTTAGACACCTTTCAGCGAACCTTTGAGTAATGCTTTACGTCTATACGACATCGATATAGGATCATTTTTGTTGGAAATAAAAGGAAATAAAAGCAGGTGTTCGAATCCTTTGCAAACAGTTGCCATAAATATTTACAAACCGAATTACGAGTTCACAATTTGGATTCTGTTATTCATTTCGGTTAATTAATAAATGAAGGCGTATAAGCTGAAATTGGATTTGGTATACGTGGAAGTACTCATCACTAGCAGTGAATCTGTCGCGCGATCTGATCCGTTTTCCAAGAGACCGAGGTTCAGAGCTCAGATTAAAATCTGATTGGATAGATATACTTGACAGATCTTTACTGTATGTTCTGGCCGTTTGCTGTTGTCTGTAGAGAATGCAGGCAAAGGTGTCCAAGGCTAGACTGCCCAAGCCAAACGTCGGAGACGGATGAGGACCAAAACTCATATTGAAGGACTGAATTTAACAAAATGTTTTTAGAGGGATGACTATGGAATTACTTGACAGCATCCAAAATAAATGAGGTTGATTTCGTAATCATCATTTTATTTGGGAGGTGATCCAATTCTTTTCAACTGAAATAGGATAAACTCTCACCAATACTACTCACAAAACCCAGCACCGACAATTGCGACCTGATTTACCCAATCGGATTCGTCCACGAGGTCCATGCGCGAGAGTTGCGTTTTATAATCGCCTTTGGCATCCCCTTGATGGAACAACTATTGATTCTTCGGACTACCGAGTCTGGCTTGTGGTTTCATCGTTCAGTGTGGGGCAATCGGAACCAAATGGGATTTTACTAATATAAATTCCAGCGACAACTGTTTGACAGCTTTGCGCCATTTTTGCGATTCCCGGTGTTTATAGAATTGTAGTGTTCTAGAAACCCACTGTTCTATAGGAAGCATTCCTCCAGTCGGAATAATTGTGAGGTGCATTTGGGGTTTTGCGGGATACGTATTTTGTTCATATTCACACCACTCTCGTTTGAACGGTCGTCCTCCTGTTCTGGCGTAATTATTCCGGTGAGTCCACACCAAAGGGAAGCACTGGACTCGAGTTTCGCTCTTATTAGAGCTCATCAGCAGTGCATATCCAGTGGCCGTGCCGGGATTTGATTGTGAGGTGATCCTCTCATTTTCCACTGTCCAACGGGGATCAATTACCAATCATGCACAACCATACAATTATCATATTGTTATGAGCGTTTTTTAACTTGGAGTTCTCCGGGCCGCAATACTGGACGTATCCTGATGCACTAATATCGTAAGGCTGTGAGAGGTTATACCTGAGTAGGAATTCAGTAACGTCACAAGATTCCGTCTTGTGTGAAAAAAAGAATAATCAAGCACTTGTGAATGTTCTTTATATCCACACGGTTGTGGTTGAGTGGGATTCCGTTCAGGGTTCTAATTTGGACGCAAGAAGTACTATATTTCGCTTGCTATTTGTCAGGTCTTTTCCACTGCTTCTGCGGAAAGCGCTAAAAAAATCGTATTTATTGGGAATTCGACTGATACGGAGTGGTATAACACCGCCCAAGCTTCTTGCCTTCAGATCACATCGCAGGTATGTTACATTGTTCGATAAATGACGCTAAACCTGAAGCTTTAGCAAAACAACCAATAAATCCTAGTTGGGTATAGTCCAGAACAGCAGACGTAAAACCGCAACAAAAGTGCACATGCAATTATACATTTTGGTGCAGTAGAAAACTGACTGGACCAGACTAATTACAAGAGATACCGTTAGTGGAATTCTTTCCTTTAAGCAGTTAAGTTAACAGCTGGCGATGCTAGTTGTGCTTGCTAGGACAACTGCACTTTAGAAGATTTTTCTGCCTCAATATTTCATTTTATCAAAGCAAGCACTTTTGGAGGTATATAACCTTTACATTTCTGCAAAAACTTAGCTCTCGAGAACTGACACATCCGTGGTCTTATTGTTTTAAAATGGAAAGAAATTCTTGGGTGCTATTAGTAACATGGTCGAGAAAAAATGATTCAAGCAACAATCCCATCCTTGAAACTCTGCAGTAAAATCGCACATTGAGATTAGGGTTGTACGAGACATCCAAATCCGTCTTGATACCAAAGCATTTATTTGGTTCAAACAGTGACACTTCCACTGACTAAAGGCTACGTAATAAAGCGATTCCATTTCTTAGGTGGCTGCCATTCTCAAAACAAAATTTTTTTACAACGTATCTATTTGCAGGTTACCCTATCCACACTGTCCACACATGATCACTCTCGTCATTCTACCCTTGCGATAACACTTGTGGATCCACTTGACCATCGTCCACACAGAAAACTAATTCTTGATGAAACTGAAATAAAAATGAAATTTTTGTCAGAAGCATCAGTCCACAGAAATATACTGCGCCAACGAATCCACACAGTGACTTTATCGACCGCGTCTGTCAGAGATCAATGTATAGGAGGTCACTCCATGGCGGGCAAAACAACGGTTACTCGAGCATTTGCGCTGCATGTATGATTAACCAAACAATGCGACAGGTCGAATTCGTGCACCATTGGTTTGCAATTTATCACCTCTGGCTGAAATCTGGAAAACAGTAAACGAAATGGCAAACAAAAATCATCTGATATTCAAACGTTTTTGCCGAACCTTGTTAGCGTGACCCAAATTCAAGCCGCAAATTGTGGAAGTACAATTCGTGTCATCTTGGAATTCAAATGCTTTTGTAGATAGGCAGACTTGCTGACGAGTTTCGTATTATTTTCAGGTAGGGTGCACGTGAATTATTAAACAATACGGTTTCTACCCACGTCTGTAATTCTTACATTTAAAACAGTCAACACAGTTCCTCTCGAACGAAAAATATCTCTTGAATTTAGCTGATAGAATGGAATCTATTTGTGTAGAACCAGTATCAACTACGGTTGCGTTACCTTCGAAAGTTCTGTAGCTGCGCTTTACAGGCGTGATGGCTTGTGCAGCAGTTTTACCCTTTGTGCTGGTGTTTGCGTTGTTCAGCCACTTTGACCCCACCCTACCATACGACACAACAACTTACAGTGGGAAAACCAATCTCCATGTCGAACGCATTTCAATGTCACCAATAAAATGAAAGCAAAGGTGGTCTGCTGAAGAGTACGAAAATACGACTGGGTTCAGTGAATGTATTCAACAGTGGGATATAATAGTACATATACTATAGAACTGATGAATTCAGAAAATCCTCAGGCAGAAAGTCCCAGTATCCCTAAATCTGAATGAAAAAGATAGCTACTGCACCGCTAAGTTCGTTATTAAGTTTTTTACACTCCCTCTTGCGTACACTACTTTTATGCTGAACCACTCGTTTGCCTAGCGCCCAAACTCATGCAGAAAGAACTGAGATGGGGCCGAGAGCTGCATGTATGAACAGTTGACAAGGCTTGACAAAAAGTGCATCCTATGAGCAAAACAGTAAACAACCAACAATACATATTGGGAAGGGTAGGATGCTAACATCTGGAACAGCCAATGGACGTTAGCAAAGCTGAACTTATACACCAACTGTTACACCAAAACTAAGTGCACTTTGCCGATTGCCAAATTTTAATTCCACAGTGAACGTAGTTAGCGATTTATCCGGTGGTCTTCCAAACGGTACGTGTTTATTCAACTAGCTTCACGAACCTGGTGTAGGATATCGGAGTTCGAAACGAGTGCAGTCTCAGTACAACGCTTCAGACAACCTCGGTGTTTGACCATGGTTGACTATTCTTCTGCTGAGTGAGTAATGTTAACTAAGTTAATTTTGTTTTGACACGGAGATGAATCACATAGCGGCTTTCTTCGGCTGTAATTAAAATTAAATACCTTATTAGTTTTGGCAGATTGTTCGGACCAGGTGATTTATCCTGTATAGTGCCTAGCTGAACTGGTGACGGATTCTCATCAAGCGACTTAGTCCTGCTCGACTCTTTAACTCCAGAATTTCGGCTTTCAAAGATCGATATATCTTGTCCAGAATAAATAAATAAAGATTAAGTGATCATCATGGTAATCTAGAAAAACAGCTCGTCCTCTGTGCTTGTACTAGTGTTTCTAGTCAGCTACTTTAAAGACTTGTTCAAAAGGGATTTGTAGACGGCGTTCTACGGAGTCTAGGACAAAGCGACTCTTGACACATGTCTGTATGTTTCTTAACTCTGCACATTTACCACAGAAACTATGAGAAAAGCTTTGTTCAAAGAATTTAGATGTTTGTTATCAAGTAAGCCCATGTTTCCGGGTGCCGACGTGGCGGAAATAATAGTTAGATTGTACCCAAAAACTTAAGATTTCTGTACTGTCAGAACCATGTTGGTTTTCGGTAGATTCGCATTTACATGATGCTTCAGTCTGATTACGTAACTCCGCTCAAGTGACAGTTGACTTTTTCCTTACGCTTAAGTTACACGGGTAAATATGTACTATTAGATTGTGTTAAGTTGATACAACCGATGAAATGGATGGTAGGACAGCAAACTTGTTGCCTAAATAATGAGATACCCTGAGGAATGAAAACTGGACATCATTGAGCCTATGTGGGGAATTCGATGCGAGATCGGGGCACTCACTATAAATTTAACCACCGGAAAGGATGTGGATCTGGACAGTGTTAAAAGAGGGTAGTTCCTTGGGAAGGTTGATCAAAATAGCCAGTGCTATTTCACCAGGATCAATCAAATAGCAAAATTGATTTACTGACCCAATTTAAGGCACATTTGCTAGTGGACAGAATACCCAGATAAGAGATGCTTTGAATAATTTAAGGCATTGGATGCAGTAAATTTATCTGACTCGGTCTTTTATACTGTATGAAAATGACTATCATTGTAGTCTCTCAAGAAGTTTGATTGGTCAGTTAATTGCTACCTGGCAGGGTGGACTTTTTCGTGCCTACATTTGAGTGCAAAGAGCCGCTTCACTTGTAAACATTCAGTGTTTCAGCAACGCATGGAACATAAAGGATCCCCATTTTTCAAATTGTCGCAGGTGTTTGCAATTTGAACGTGATTTTTTAATGGTTTAATACAGTTTGTTATAGTTTCTTGCATTTTACCTTCTACCATGAAGCTGACTCCTATCCAGTAGAATACTACGCACTTTTCGGAAGTAGTGGAATTCGTTTATTAGCATAACACCTTAGCATAATACCTTTGTTCCGACGTTAATATAAGGTCTTGCGAATAACATTCATGGACTAAGTGTGTTGTTTGCAGGAAGCATATCTTTGGTATGCGCAACGTTTTGTGAACAGTTGTATTTTGCACTAGTTGATCATGTGACCCAATTTCCGACTGCTGCGCTTGGTTATGCAAATTTTAGGATCAGACTTGTCTCACGCTTTTGTGATCCATACTTGTGTGTGCAAAGCTGGGGCCCAGCGATAGCGTTTTCGTCATCGTCAGAGTGTTGGTAACATAACACTCAAATTGTCCAGAAAACTGCGATTGATTGGATGTCTTGAAAGTGTTTCATAACATTTTCTTGCTTTTATCTTCGAGCTGATTTGAATCCACAATGTCGATAAAGTTTGGACATTAGCAGTCCCTAGATGGCAGGTCTGTAAATTTGTGCATTTCATCACAATGAGAATCTGAAGTCTTATAGGATTTGCATATAAAGTCTTTCAATACTATTTTGTATGGTTGTTAGTACGTGCTTAACTATCTAGAAAAATTTCCCTCCAACGACCACCAAAGCATGTCGGCTGGTAAAATTCAAGTGACGATAGAAATCCTGCACGTCACTTGATTCTCGAGTGTTATAGAAACTACTGGACTATAGTTGGGCATTAGAATTACATCGGAGTACTGACAATAAAACGGCAAGCGGTTAACGCAGTTGAAATATAGTCAGAAATTAACCTGTCGTGAGTGTGATAACTCAGAAAACCAATTATCCAGTTGTATGTTAAGCTTGTAATAAATCGCCTTTTTAAACCAGCAAATTCAGATTCAAAATAAATGGAATATAATCTCGTTTATTAAGATTGCGGGATTGTCATGTTTAGGGAGGTTAGTTTCGGTAGACAGGCTAGATTCGCATCACCACTGACTGTAGCCAGAGAAACAGAAGCATTATGGGCAAATGGGCTCCGAATGTATAGTTACATCATGTTCATGCGACAATTCCATCCTTAGCTAAACAATCCTGGTTTAATTTCAATTTTTTTTCAGTTATCTGTGCATCTGAGAAAACCAATTGATGACAGTTTTTTGTGACAAGCGGTGCAGTGGATCCCACCTTTCTCAAATTCCTGCAAATAGCCTCCATTTCCCGCGCACTCTTCATGGCACTTTGCCACGTTTCTAGGACTTAATCGATGATCATGCACTCATGTAATCTACGAAAGCCTACATGTGAACAGTCCGATCAACACGATGAATGCGCATGTTTGTAGAAACAACAACATAAAAACTTGCTACATCCAATGGGCAGAATGATAGTTTGCCATCTTTCCTCTCCACTCACACATTGTATCATGGTTTAACAGCCGGTGACATGGTCACCAAATACCTTTTGAAAATTTCTTGGGACGCGGTTCAACATCGGATAACCTGGGGTTGTCTTAATTGATCCCGAAACCCCTCAGGTGGCAGTTGCAGCAATCAGTTAAAATAGCAGTTACAACTGATACTCACGGTGGGTTTTATAATCAGACAAATGAAATATCGCGTTAGACACTAAAAAAGTGAACCATCTTGAATATTGCTTTTGAATAGTTCACATATGTTATACCGATGTGAAACATTTTACATGAACTTCTTGGTAGTTACCATCACCTACTCGTATGGTGATGCTGCATGATTAGGAAGTTAATTCAGCAACTCGCACCGGTGGCTGTTTTCTTATTTACTGTAATTACTGATGTGATTTTGTTCCAACGGGGCCACCTGACATCATCGTCTATACACTGGTGATAGCGCAACTTTGACCTCCGTTTTCAAAATTCGCATAGTCGTTCCATGTATCGTCCAACTCTTCTCAAAGTACTTTGAACAATGATGTAAAACGCCAGTCGTTTAGAAGGCATAAGAGCCATCAGAGAGAAGAGCAACTTAAGCTACATGGTGGCTTGTGTTGGCGGAGCACTTGCAATATCACCTCAACCAAATACACTACAGACCTTCTGAGAACCTCTTCATGATACTTGTCAGTGTTTTGCGTCGACTTCATTGAACTGAGTGAAAAACTGAAAGTGAGCAAGGTGACTTAGATGCAGATCTTGTCAGCTTCATGAAGGATCGTATTCAAGCACAGTCAAATATTGTCAAAAATTTTTCATTTACAGTTTTCCTACGAAAGGATCTAGCATCTACAATGGACGACAGAATCCATGTCCATTTGGAATCCAGATGAATAGATGGTTGAGAATAACATGTATTAGATAAGGCGTGATATAGTGCAACAGCGGATGGTTCTGTTTGGTAGAATTCAACCTGAGAATGCTCGATGGTATTGATACCGCTTGCGGCAACGCCAGCTGCAAGACTCTAAGGGAACCTACTAAAATTCCTTTTTCATCTAGTAAAAATAACGTCGAACTGCATCCAGACTGCACGGTTAACGGAGATCCGCCTTATCATCCCACTACATTCGGAGGTGTTTCAGAGATCTACCAATAGTACGGGCGTCTTTCTCAAAACGCTGTGCTTAACAGTGAGTCTCAGATAATGGTAAGAATCTTCTGTACGATTGTGGGTTGCAGCCGGTCTCATATTACTTTTACATCCGACAAACTTTCCCCTCCTTAGTGGTTTTATGATGTTCACCTCATGTGGTGCACAAAAACGGTTAACCATATAAATGCCCCCTAATGCTTTCTCCTAAAACACGGTACAAAAAATATGACTGGTTGCACAAACTGTCAGGCTATCTTGAACGAGGCGCCACTGGTACGTTTATTTGGTACAAAGCAAAAGAAATACCCGGTGCACCCACTGAACACTGATCCTTCCGGATTCTTCCTAAATCCACCAGATTTATGTTCTTTTGCACAAATCATTCTTCCCACTTCTCATTCCTAAGAAGGCAGTAAATGTTCATCAAAAGAACAGGTTGATATATTTACGCAGGTTTTTGGTTCATATTAAAACTCATCGTTTCGGGTGCTTATTCCAGTTTAACTATTGGAGTTTGCATTAAATTTCTCTATGCGCTGCCAAAGCACAGAAGGCTAACCAAACCGTCTTTCCGATTAAAACGTCAGGCCCTGACCCTGACCCTGAATGACTGCCCAAAATGCGTTCCAGTCTTTCTTTGCTGCTTCCGTTTATCTATGAAAATTCCGCGCTCATCATCGAGACCTATATTTGGATCCTTGTCCCGCTAGAACACTTTCTTCGGAACTTTTCGAATCCTGGGCCATTACCGACAGGTGTGGTTTACAGCATGTTTCCACTATCCAAACTTTTGTCCGAGACCATAATGCGTGAAATTCAAGTGCTTGATCCAGAGGCTTTGTAGGCACTAAAGCATGAGACAACCCTTGATGGACCTTTCATGTATGGCAAACAAGTTCTTGTCTTTCACTGGACTGAAAGCCTCTCAACGGACATATTTTTGCAATTTAGTACTTCCTTCCCTGGTCGCCACATTGGGACTTTGGCATGCTGCATGTCGGCTGGCTGCTTCATTCCCTGAAATTCTTTTTCCTTTTCAGATCAGCCTGACCTAAAATCACACTTCTTCCTACCATGGGAAATTGCTGTCACACATTTGTGCACTGACTAAGCCTAACTAAAAAAGGAAAGTGTATGGTAGGGTGAACCTAAAAATCACACTTCTTCCTATCATGGGAAATTACTGTCACGCATTTGTGCACTGACTAAGCCCAACTAAAAAAGGAAAGTGTATGGTAGGGTGAAGCTCATCACCTTTATCTCCCTAGTCTGTTAGCCACCATAACAATTGTTCCACTGTTATCGCATATGGTGCCCTTCTCATTTCTCGCGTCTCTTCCGTGTGATCTTTGATTCACCTCCAGTTATCACCTCAAGATGAAAATCACGTTTGCTTTTCTGCTAAGTATCTGTTGTATCCCTTCACCTTCCCTGATGCTACCGTGTTAACAGTCAGAAGACACGAAGGCGGCAATCACAGCGCTCTATTTATATGATGCACTTATGACCGTATTTGAGGGTCGATCTGCTCTCAACCAACCAGTGGGTCGCCTGCACGTGCACACCGGTTCTAGAGCGGTTGTTCCTTTGTCTCGGCTGGTCATAGATGACCGTTTTAACCGGCTTCTTAAATTGTTCAGTATTTCAAGACTCTAATTGTTCCTCACTCTCTCATATGTATTTTAGTAGTCACAGTAAGGTACCTTTGCTTTTTGTTGTATGTTTGTTGCTCGTCCACAAATTCCTCAGCTGGTAGTTCTCACTTCCATGTAGTTCACTTTCTGCTTAAATGCAGTACACCATTATTATGAGCTTGGCAAAGAGGAAAACACTCTGGAGACCACATGTCTAGCACGGGGAGAACCACAGTCATTTTTCCCCGACTATTCTACCCAGATAGCCCTGTGGTTTCAAAAAAACGGTCCTCAGTTGATTGCTCACATTTTGTCCAGAGCGGTTTATTATCGGAATATTAAAACACAAATGCTATATGAATCTGCAAGTGATGATCAGTATAATGATCACGGCAATAAAGAATTTAACGCAGTTTAGGGCAGACAAACCAGGCTATGAGTGCAGCACCATGAAGGACGTCAATGTAGCCATAAGCTTCGTAAGACAGATTCTGCCATTTGAAAGCTTAACAAGAAAGAGCAAAACTGACGCATTATCGTAAGGAAGTTAACTTTGATAACATATGTTTTGCGGTTAAAAAGTAAGGACAAGTATAAGTTGAATGACTTCATTACAGTGTCCACATCTGCCAAACCCAGTACGTGCCGGGAATGTGTTGGGACACTCAAACAATTAAAAACAAGTGTAAACTTAGCAAAGAGCGATTCTTGTAAGTTGATACTGCATTTATATACTCCTAACCATGAATCACAAATCCAGCAATCCATCAGCGTTCGCACTGTTTTCCCACTCGCTATAGATGTGGTAATAAAGCTATGCTGTTGTTCTGACAGGCCTATGACGCATGTTTGAAGTATTCGTTCAGAACGCACGTAGGGGCCATTCCATTGTAAGGCTCGGTGGAAAATGTTTACTTTGATGTATCACGAAGACCTTTGGCGAAAATGTAACGCCAGACGACGTAGGCATGTAAATCATTATTTTAGTGGCATACAGAATTCAACTTTTAAAAGGTGTCCAAAGAAAAGGAAAAAAGGTCCGGAATTCGAGTTCAGTCAAGGGCAATTGTCCCTCAACCCCAACATCGTGGTATACTTTATCCTATCAGTAGAGAATTTTGACCGACGGGGAATGCAGACTTAGTCTTAGACTTGGTTAAAATAGATCTCAGTGATGGGTTTTTCATTTTTTCTAAATTTCGGTGAGTCCCGTAGCCTGTCTATCTGGCGTAACAAATCGTTTAGGTTGAAAGTAAAATATACCCCAAAATGAATCCATTGATAGCGTAACAAAAATTACCTGAAAGAAAAATGTTTCAAAGTGGTTTTTACCTGCATTAATATGTGCGTCAAAAGTTCTTGGGTACGTGACAACCTGTGAGCAGTTAGCAGCGTTCCTTAGCACTTTCATGAAAGACCCGATGATGAACGGTTCCTGGGTTGGATGTCTACATGCATGATAATCATAAAACATATTTGTTCGCCATAATATATTGCACACGAACAGTAGACTTTCAGGAAATCTGTGAAAATGTACGCTGCATTCGACTACCCATTCATCCATTCATAATTGTTCACAAGTTATTTTAGCTTGTGACATTGTACACAAATTTGTTCGAAATATTTGATGCACGAAGCGAGGTGCAGTTAGCCCATTACAAACGGTTCGCAGACAATAATCCGCGTACTCCTACCTAGTATCGAATAAACGTAATCAAGTCGGTCATTACGCTTGTATTTCCCTGACAAAAAGAACCCAGTAAATCGTCGGCTTTGGATAATAAAACACGGTAGTTTTGTAGCCAAAAGCGTATCCCATTTGGACGTTGCATGCTGCCTGGTCACTAATGGGCATTCACGTCAACATTTGTGCATGAATGTCAACGAAAATTCTCTCATGAGATAGCGCCTAATGCACAGCATTCATAACATTTTGTTCCTATTGAACTGTAAAATGCCCACTACCCGAATGATACAATTTAGGTAGGTCGGATGCTAAATACCAGCTATTCGCTGTGCAAATGCATAAACTCATATAGATTTGTAAAAATGCTCGCGAAGTATATGGGTATTCTCAGTTAAATGTTGTTACATATTCAAAGTTTCGTTGCCTGCTTTTTTAAGTTGTTTACACCCTAACTTCGTATATTTGCTGATCAGGTGGATGCTCAGGCAATAATTTTAGCATTGCTGCTATCAACCACTTTAGAACAGTGTGCTCAGGCGTTCCCGGAAAATCGTCGGGGCTTTTCGCCCCTCAGAATGCATTCGTGTACTTGAATGATAAAACGATTAGTCAATGAAAACCCTAACTAATCATGACAGGTATAGCCGTTGAAGTTTTTTGCGTTCGTTCTTTAGCTAACCGGCCTGGAATTTCAACTATCCAGAAAGAAGTGAGTATAATTGCAGTAGCAATCTTGCAAGTACACAAACTGACTCTCTAGTATTGCGTATAATCTGTTTTTTTACCGACGATAATAATGGACAAAGCAAGTGTCTGTTAGTTTGGTTATCGTAGCCGATTTAGTCCTGCCAAAACTAAAAAATACCAACCTCTATGCAAACCATGGTAGACAATTCATCGCAGTACACTTGTCTCTAGGTTACTACATGTAAAAAACGAAGTATTTTCGAGAATAACTATTCCTTTCCATTCTGTTATGCTAACCTGCTTTAGTATTTGATTTATAGATTTTGCCTTTGGTGCTCACCTCATTGATCGAATGACACATCAAATACAACTGTTTGTTCCACGCACGAATGATTCCGGTAATGCAAGCAATTGTTACTCGTGAGTCTCTCAGAAGTGAAATGTATGCGTGATGTTGCATCACTTTGAACAAAAGCTGCTTTAAAATTATATTCAATGAAAAAACACCCATACCCTATGAAATTTCCAATTATGTGGATCTCGAAAACGATCGCGCAATATGCGAAACAACAGCATTATGTTTATGCTAAACGACACCATTTGAATCTTTTTGGGTTTGTCGAGGCACTTCATATCGAATGTGACTTCGGGAAAAGCAGGCGGATTTGACGACATCTCAAATGTGGTTGTACAGTAGGGAAAAATTAGCTTGAAATCGATGAGCAACGTGCATGACCATCAGGTAGAGTTGGAGACGAATTCCTTAAACAGACAATGTATAGATAGAACGGTTAATCTTGTCCCTTTCGTATTTACTGCCCACTAAATCAATAGGCAGAAACTTCAGCGCTAAAGATTTCAGAGTTTTCTTTAAAAGTATACAACTGGTCGGACATACTGCAACAATAATTTGCTATTCTCCTACCCGACCATGGTGATCTACCCCTTAAGTTGTTGTCGTTGTGTGAGTTTCTACAAGTGGACAAATATCTCAACAGACTAAGGAACAATACTGGATTTCTATCCGACCAGGAACAAATAAGACCACCGACAGCGTGATCGGCTTACGTATGCTAGATCCTAGTCACCGTAGCAATCTATGTAGGCCGTTTTAGGTGATTTGCCGTATTTCTGCTTACAACTCGTGTTGTTGTGGCGTTCTGGCATTCAAAATTCTCTAACCTACACTGCCGTCCTCCTATCAGCAGTTTGCGCAATACCAACCTGAGAACACTTCCTAGTTTCCACCAACTCAATCTTCAGGGAGCCAAAACAGACGGTCGTGTTACAGACTTTCTGGTATCCGGGAGAATTCATTTGTTTCATCAGGAAACTGTGTCGTATAAATTCTGATCTACTGGTCCCCTGAGATCTCATGGAAAGCAACCGTCTGTCACCGTTTTGTTTAATTATTTAACCCCCATTTTACGTAAAGTATTCTACATGTACTAATACAATAGGGTAATTTTGAAAAAAAGAGTACTGCAATCTCTAGGCCCCAAAGTGAATGGCCCATAAAAGTGTGGCGAAATCCGTGGGGGAAACCTTTCCAGTGAATGGTAGTCTAAAAGCTTGTCTACCCTACATCCATCAACTTAAATGAATTTAGGTTCTGTAAATAGTCAGGTGGCAACGGTACTTAGCATTCCTGCGAAGGGGAAGTGAATGCATGGTTTTCCTGAGCAAGATCTAAACTTCCAATGTTCGTTCGACTTCCAGACGTGGAGTTGTGGATCTAAGTCTGTTAGTGATGGAAATGTTTCTTCACATGGCGTTTAACAGAACAATGCATGTCACAGAGTTGATTCAATCCAAGTGTATTCAATAGTCGGTTGCCATGACTGTCCTAACCGACGCACCACTCCATTCTTGTAGATGTGCGCCTTCGGCACTATCCGTATATGAAGCCATAGTCATTGGTAACTTGATAAACCCGAACAATGCGTGTACGTGCTCTTTCACCGAGAGTCCTCTGAAAACCGCAATGAAAACCCCCCACCAACTGCATGTAGCACAACTGCCAAATTCTCTGATAGGTAAAATTAAACGAGTTAATGTACACACTAAAGAACAGCTAACGTGAAAAGTTGGCTGCACTTCTAGTTGGTCAGGAACAAAAAATCCCTCTTGCCAGGTGGTCTGGTAACGGTACAGAGATTCGGTGGCATAGAACTATTGACCGCTGTTGAACAGGCGGCAGTCGATCTCTCCGCTGGGCTTGACAATTAGCCTGTTCTAACTTGCTTCCTTGTCACAGCCATCCTCATGTTGAACGTTTAGTTCGATGTCTTAGCTTCTGGAACAAAATGTGTAAGCAGTACTCGGGCAGGCCTAGCAGTTAAACTGAAGACACCCGTGGAAGGTTCAAACTAAGGTCATCGAAATAGTGGTAACCTACTGCACTATCTACCACAAGTCGGAACGAGCGTTGGGTTTTGCTAGATGAATGAGCTTCATTTTTGTGAGGAATGACAAAAATACAGCGATAATAAAGTGAAAGATACAGTGGGGAACCGTTACCCAATCCAACAGCTGATGATAAGTGACCGTATAATGAGAGTGAATTGTAAGCCTCTTCAAGTAATCATGATTTGTGTTTTCTCTGCCGGCTGATTCCGTCAGAATTATCACCGGCTCTGTTGTCACCTAAAATTAGTGTGACAGGTTGCCAGTGAGAAGGCAAATTTCCTTTGAATTAAAAAAGCGTACGAGGTAATGTAAAACGTAGAAAATAGAGCTAGGTCAATTCCATCTTCTTCGTCTTATCGCTTGAGACTACAAGGGCATTCAGACAAAATTCCTTGTCTGGTTTGAGTCAACTTATGCTTGAAGGATCACAGAGATTTAGGTTCACTGCATGCTCAAAGTTTTGCCAGACAATTCAAATACATTGCGTTTGCTATCAGATGTTTAATAAACTTACTTGACTTATCAGTATCAACCGTAGACTTTTCAGTGAGCTGTTGAAAACGTGAGATCATTTTCAAATAAGTAGCTCACACGGAGAAGTACTTCTCACAAGCCAATTTTCCATTTGAGATATATTCACTCAAGTAACCAGTCAACGCATGACCAAATGGTGTCAACTTCGTGATTAAAGAATGAATGGCACTGTACTTTTTCTGAGTGCGAGTTAATCACACTGCTGATAAGCTAGCGGTACCCGAAATGTTTATGTATCAGTCACTAGTCGGGGTTATGAACTTGCATCTCCTTGGAAATTCATGAGATGCGTACTGCTGGTGATTCCAAACAATAGTGAAACAGATGAACAGTACTTCTGGGCTTTTTGGTACAGTTTGACCTCACTGACGCGACGAAATACTTTTTGATCATTGTGCATCGACATCACCACAGCTGAAAGGCATCCGCTAAAACTCTGAGGGTCGTACGAATGCACCATAATATCGTTACGTCCAGAGGACATTACAACATAGAATGACTTCACTGTGTGCGAACTAACTAAGGATTTTTGGGACATTTTTTGTTTCCTACAGGTAGCAGAGTCATTCTTGACTTGCAAAGCTTGAGTAGAAAAAGACGCTTCCAAATAAGCCACGTTGTGTCATCAGATCATGTGAATACATACAGATGTGAAGGGAAACTTCACGCCATGAGTATTTCAAATACTGTAGAGCTGTTCATGAATAAAAAGCATTTTGAGAGACTTCGTCATATATTCGGGAAGGTAACACTGTTTGTATGCAAGTGGGTCCATAAATGCTCGCAACTTTGAGCTAAAAGAATGTCTGAAAGGTGATTGTCACACTCCCCTGAGACGGAGTGCCCACGAATTAATACAGGTGGATAACAAAGCATACGGACTGAGAACTAGCAGTTCACCCGGATATGTGAACATAATTAACTTAGCACTTTAAGGTCGGCTTTCAATTAGACAGTCAATTAAGTACAGATGGCCTACTGTCTCAGATAAGCAATTCAGTTATACGCGAATCACAACAAAAGACAACCTAATATATAACATCAGCAGGGAACAGTTAAGGGGAAATTTAAACCAGGTTTCACTTTGCACGAGACATCAAATTATACCGATAAATTGTCAAGAGTCTACACCGAGAGGTGTCCATATATATATATATCTTTAAGAGGAAATTTAAACTAGGTTTCCTTTTTTACGAGACATCAAACTACACCGGTGAATGGTCAAGAGTCTACACCGAGAGGTATCCGATGTATATATATATATATATATATATATATCCATATTGCGAATGATCGCCAATGTGTGCCCCATCAGTTAAACCCTTTACTTTGCGGTCAGTAACTGAACAGTCGGCCGCGAGTGCGTGATCAGGAGGGTGATTTTGCTGTATTTGAATACAAATGATGATTATGAAGGTGAAAAATTTAGTAACGAATTATATGGACGAAATTTGTTAACATACTGGACGGCGTTTCAACACACACATACCATAGCTGGTGGGCATATCGGGAGAAATGAATAACTGTCACCGATATTCTTTCTGGAAAAATCTGTTACTGAACAATGTGATTCCACCGAATCACTCGTTAATATCTCGTTAGTGCAATTTACTCACCGATTCGATTTGTTGCTACCCGATTACAAACAAAATGTAAAGTGGAGGGACATGATACATTATGGCAGAAACGTGGTGATTCATTGGTGAAAGTCGGTTATCTTGAGGTTTGATTTCTTAAAAAGTTTTTTTTCTTAAATGGGTGTATAGAATAAGTAGTTCTAGGGTACATCCACGGCTGGACTAAAACCAATTACCAGCCGGTTTTTCCACATCTCGTCTAAGCTTTGATCATTCGATATACATAAAAACTGACGGTAAACTATGTGAACGATATGACAAAGTCACGTGTGTTCCATCCCCATCTATGGAATTTTTATCAGTGCTGTGTAAACAGAGCAGGCAATACGTTTCACAGTGCGTCAGCTCACAAAAGACATTGTGATCGTAATCGACTGTTCAAAATGTTCCGCCTCATTCACCAGCACCAAGGTCATTTTTAGTGAACCACCATCCACAGCGGTAATATTTGACCTTCGAGAGATGAAACATTCATTGTTTCTATGTATACCCAGCATTCGCTCGGAGGATAAAAATACACCTCTACCCCAAAACATTCCATTCAGTCTCCACTGTCGTACTTATTTCATGGGAACGTTGGCATATCACCGGAGCTTACACCGTGCAACGAAATATTGAAATCTTTCACCAGACAAGAGGTTTAAGTTTTGAAAGATGCTTGGAACCGATTGAGTAGTCATCGTTTTTCGGAAAGGTTTAAGTTTTCATTGGGTAATTGCAATTTCTCCCTCTTATAGGTAAGTATATATTCTCCACGTGACATTGTGGCAGATTGATGCGAGTGTTTTCTGTCATACTGCTATGGCAGATGACGACGTATCGGACGATTCTCACTGATTCACAAAAATTATTACTTGTAAACAGAACCCAAATCGCGAGACAATGTGCAAGAGAGGTTACCAAGACTTTTGTTGGCAAATATTTGCCTTTTTCGCAATCATACCAGCCTCTAATAACTTGTACAGATGACAGGGTGCCTTATGTATGAGTTGAAATGCTCCTTTGAGTTTACCAGGTGGCCATAATTAGCCAATGATTGTATTGAGAATAGCATGCTTTTCTTTATTGTCCAGTAGGTTCTCTTATCTGTTCAATGAGAGGACATATAGTTTTGAAATAATCCCCAGGGTACCTGCGGGAGAATCAAAAAACGAATGAGGGACAAGATATCCTTGGCAACTAGGAGCTGGGAAAGGTCGCGAGACCGGCTATCCATTTGGTCTCATATGTTCTGCGACTTGATTAGTTGGTTGGTATATGTCATCTGAGGGAAAGATGGTATTTGCAGCATAACAACCAAAGTATGGTTTCGGTGACGAATATCTCCGGAATTCCATCCTTCTAAGATTTGTATGACATAACCGTTAGCTGTCGCTCAATCACGTCTTTTGAACCAACATTGTTAGATCCGTTGGTGGTGTAAGAAAATTTGAGCGTTTCAAAAGACTCGCACCATATAATTGAACCCCGGATATGCAGAAAGACCGAGGAGTGCACTACAGCTGTTTCATCCTGATTGAGATTCATCAACAATTCGCATCTAAAAGCGATAAAGAGTATATTCTTACTGCTGCTCTACCGCTCGTGGCCGGAGGCTCAACTGTTCAAACTACTAAACGGGGGAGTGTCAGCTCCCAGACCATGCAGTTTCATGAGGCGCCCAACACTAATGATTCCCAACCAGCATGAGACAGACGAGCAATACTTCCGGGCTTCTTAACATAGATTCACTTCAATTACGGAGCAAAATCTTCACTAAACTTTTTAGATCTTTTTTAATGGTAAGGAACGAATGTTAATAGTTTGAAGACTGTCGGCAGTTTGAATAATCGAACAGACCAAAGAAATATGGATTTCTTTTCCAAAAGATAACTTCCGTCAGCCGCACTAGCAGATATCACTATATTTTAATTCATGTCCAAGGTTGCTCAATGGGCGGCTTGGACAGCCTAAAGTTACATTCGCTCTACTCTAGCGTAGCTGTTCAAAGATATTCCCACTTTTGAGCCTAGTAAAGAACTCTTTTACCGAGGATTTCATCTATAAGTTTTCAAGATTACACAAGAAAATATGGGCTAGCGCTGGTGTGGAGAATTTACGCGGGACCGTTTTCCAATATGTTGTTAAAAAATTAAGTGATTGGATCTGATTGATGTTTTTACAACATTCTAAATTCGCAACATTCCGAACGTGTATTAAAAAAATTCATTGAGTTAGTCATCGAGGTCAGCTCTGATAGGCAGTGGCGCATAATTATGATAATTAATGAGGATTTCCCCTAGATTCTTCGGGTGTTGTCCCAAGTCAACGGGAAGAATTAAGTTAGCAACCTAAGAATCGGATCTAAATGTACTTTTTGGGAGTCAAATTCGCTTGGGTCTAGAGACAGATAACTACAATGGACAGATAACTACAAAGGACAATGGACTAGTGTGATTCTTCAAGACATTTGGAACAACTAGAAAAATAGTTCACTTCAGCACCATGGATGGTAGTATGCTAGGTCAAGTTCTGATTTTGGTAGACAGGGACTTCATGTGTAGGGGACAATGTTTGGTCCCTTTAAGAACTTTTAATTAGGTATTTTGATGGGCTATGATCTTCAGCGATATATTGCAACACTCTATTGGGCTCTTTTTGGCTTGTGGAATGTTTTTGGCTTACGGTGCAGCAATTGTGAGAGTACTCATGATGCGGGCCGTTTAAAAGCAAACTAATTTTTAGTGGACTACAGTGGTAAAAGGTGAAAGTTACTCCTGGTCATTAGGACAAAACGGGGGCAATTTTAAGGATTCTGTCTTGTCTGCAATATTTATGTTTACGTCTACATAATATACATATGAATGTAATGGGTACACTGAATGATATATACACTCATGTTGCATAATTATATGACGGAATAATGTATTTAATGCATAGAAATATAATAACTATTATATTGACATACAACAAATAAACTAATGGAATTAATGACATATATATGAACCTATAAACATGTTCTTATATTTACAAAATTACCCGTAAGATCTTCTGAAATGGTGAAGTTGCTAACTGGATATCGAAAAATGACTAGATAATGAGATTGGAGCAACGGCTCAAGATTCGCAACAACGTTGGGACATTGCGCAAGACTAGTTAAGCTAGTGGAGTAATTTTCATAGTTCCAAAGAAAAAGTTCAGGTTTTTCACCAAAACATTCTAAACATTTTATTTGTATTTCTTGAGAAACAGCAAATCACTGCCTAGTGTGGAAAAAGCATAGAACAGAGGACCCTTGTGCATGAGCTGAAAACAAGATTTTGACAACGATGCCACAAAATGTGCAAATTGCTGATGCCACATTGCTTCCAATACCCTAGAAAATTCGTCTTGTGACGAATTTATCATTTGGAATACGCCAATTAAAGTTTTTGATTTAGTTTCTGTTTCTTTAGTTGAAAATCGCTTTGTTGAGAAAATTAGTTTAGAACTGTCACCGGAAACATCATGTACTTTGCAGCAGTAGGACGTATCCGGAGAAAAGAAAATTAGGCCAATTGAGGAACAAGAAAGTTAAGATTCCTTAAGGTCATTGAAGAAGTGATATAAAGTTTGAAGTACAACTTGTCGTTGCATGCCGCCAATCGTAAGCAAACAAGAGTGAAATATCGATTCATGCGAGTGTGAACTACAGAACCAAAATGTTGCAGCTTAACAACGCTGGTGATAAATGCGAGTCCAGTTCGTGCCTCTGAGTCCGTCAAGTTTGTAGCATTTTCAGCATTAAGATCGTCTGAAATAAAGTATATGAAATGTGCATTTGACTGTATGCGTAATAAAGGCGAATAGTCTCCACTGGTTGGATTGAGACGTTGACGTTGCTAAGCCTGCGGGACTAAGAAACTTGCTATCCACTGTGACATTCTTATTGAGGGTGTCCACATAATGTCGATAATCGATTATCTCCAATTATAATAAAGCAAGACTAATGATGTTTTTCACTGCTGTTAAGAAATCAACCGAGTACTGAAGAAGTCAGGCCAAAAGTATGCATATTACTTGCGGCACTGCAGAAATGATCACCGTTACAGTATGAAGTGTATAAATTGAGGCATTTTTTTTATACAAACGATCGTCCATGTCTGATCTGATAGTCAACAGTGGTTTATCCACTGGTCACCTGAGCATCAAAGTCATTCTGCACTCTGGTATGCTAATGCTGCTTATACTGCGGGGAATAAACCCGACGGATAAGCATTGAGCGCCGTGTTTAGAGCGACCGGTGGCACAACTAAGACGGCAAAATAATGAGCCCCCTCATCAGTTCTTTGACACCAATTCACTGAAATAATCACCAGTATTACCATAAGCAGCCTGATTGGCCCACTCAGTTTTTTTCTCTGGTAATGTTGCGAAGTAAGATTTCCCCAGTGAGCTGGCGATATCTCCCGAAATTGTGGCGGGGCATTTGCGAACCTAGTGTTAACCCCCGCGAACAGGTCAGCAAAAGGCCCGAATTTTTATGCTTATTTTCTTCTCCTTTGCGCCTACACTAGCTGTGCTTGGTCATAAAAATGAGAGGCTTTCTTTAGCCGCGTGAGACAACAAAGTCTTGCCGTAGTATACATAATACAAGATGCTTTAACTCGAGCAATTTTGCTACAAAATCCAGCATAGTTAATGACTACCGCAAGATCGTCTTCTACTCGATTTTGTGGTCCCTACCTGTTACGTGTTTAAGCTTGGGAGAAAATAATTTCTGACCTACGGAAATCGGTAAATGCATAGATAAACAATATTGCAGCATGCGAGTCACCGCGTTGCATCATTTTTATCTGCTATTACTTCAAATGCAAAACGAATTAGCCAACGTCTTGCCACCAAAACTGCATTAAGGCAAATAATGTCGGGACAGGGAGAAGACCTCACAAATTGTCTTATACTTTACGCTGTTTAACTCCATCCGGTCTCCTGAATCCTAGTGCCGTCATTAACGGAAACAAATAAAATTTAATAATCCCCATGTTCCGTATGATACTATTGTGCGACATACTTTATGGATATGCATTTGGAGTACGCAAAAACGTCTGAATTATAAATTGGCACTATATAGACATGTTTGGTATACTTTCCAAATGGTGCGCACAGGGCTTCATGGACAAGGATCTTCACGGCGACCTCCGGTATACAGCGAGCTGGAAGTGTACGAAGTATACGATTGTGAGATTTGTCACCCCATTGCACAGAATAAATCCCTTCGAAACAGCCCAAATGTTTGTAGATGATTCTTCTAAAGGACAGCCAGTGTTATGCCTTCTATGAGGCAGACAAAGCCTATAGCGAGCCTTAGTACATTATTGTCACAAACCCACGGAAGGTAATGATGGTAGGTGGGTGCAGGCCACTTACTTGGCTGAACGTGTCCGCAAAAGTCACTGCTCACTGATGGACAAGCATAAACAATCGACTCGCACACACAGCAAAATATGATTACATTATCGATAATAAGCGACTCATGATAAATTGATGTTTTGCGGCTGAATTTGGCCAAGGTTTCGGAAGTTGAGCAGCTGAGGTGCAATGCCTAGTTAGTGATTTGTTCATTGAACATTTCAACTGAAGTGCGAAATTACGTCATCATCGGACGAGATATAATTAATGAGCTGTTTGTTAGGCAGTAACCCGGAGGTTTTTTCGGCTTAAGAAGAAAGGTTTACAATCCATTCAAAAAAAATATATATGAGATTTTTTGGCATAAAGTAAGTTCACGAGAAAAGACCAATATTTTGCGAACATCTCTAAGCGATTTAAGACCGACACATACGCAGATCTCCGTAACTGGTCAATAGATATTTTATCGTTCCGGAAATCTCTGTGTTTGTGGTTCCTTATGTTGCTGGGTGCAGTATCCTCATCAACCACATGATTAGGATTAAAAAAACTGATTTGGATACTGAAAATTAGGTGGTTCTCAAAAAAGAAACTACCTGCCAATGTTACATTTCGGGGAATTTATGTAATCCAAAATCCCAACGCACGACTTGTCCGACTACCTATAAAGTTCCGCATAGAAATGCCACGTACATAAAGGATGGATCTATGAAGAAAAACATTCGTGCCTCTGCATTTCGGGGAGAATCTGATATTGTCGGTTGTATGGTCATCAACTGGACCTACGATGCTGCCTAAAACGGATGGAATTTGTAGTTGCTGAAGTCATTGTTACTTCAAAAATACCTCCCTTTTCGCTGTCATTGCTAAATTCCGAGTAGTTCAAAAATGCATGCTTTACGTTATCCCTTTCAAACCTTACTTTCTGCAAGGTGAGAGTTCTGGGCACGAAAGACGGCGAAAAACCTTGCTGGAGGTGCGTTGATTTACTTTATGATGCTATGTACCGTGTATCAGCACATTTTATGCTTCGCTAGAGGTACCATAACATCTAATTATTAACGACTACCTCAGTTCACTGTTCTTGTGCTTTTTATTTTCCCATAAGCTACATAACTCGAGTTGATCGCCCCATCTTAACTTTGCTTTCTAACTGGTCAGTACGTAAACAATTCGAAACACAACACTCTCATGGGAGAGTAAACAATTCTTGCACCAGAAAGTGGGACAAACAATAGGCACTAAAATTAGCGGTTTCAGTAACAACAAAACAGGTGTGAGCCAGCAAGAAACAAAACCAGACATGTGCGCTTCAACAATGCAGTTTGTTGATGCACAGCCTGAGAATGTATGACTTACGTTACTTAGGTTGTTTTCGGAAAATGTACAGGAATGCTATCTTCCATTCTCGGAGGTTTAACAGGATAAAGTGTTAATGGCTGCCTATGAACAACATGAGGAAGCAGACTGTTGTACACAGCACAGAATACCACATTCTGACGGACACAATAGTGGATGTCACAGACTTATTGAGAAGCATCTGCAGTGGGCGTCTCAGAAAACTCGGAATTTTGAATCCGCGACTATCCGCCCAGCGGTTGCGTATTTAACCGTTCGACCTCAAGCAGCTGCTCAGTAATGTGAATGGTTCCCACTTAGATAGGATAGAGTGCCGCTCATCCTTTACATCACGCGTTCACGTAGTGTCTGGCTCCTCGAGTAACGAGCTCTCAGGTAACAGGACGAAACTGCAACTGAAAAGTTCAAAATTTCCCTACACCATGTTCAACACTCAACAAGCATGAAGCCAATATTTTTTCTCTTTCAACCGAAGAGTTGCTTCCCTAACAGGGTAAAAACATTCAACCAGACAAGGATGAGTTTCCGTGCAGTCGTGTTTATGAAATTTTGGTCACTGTTTGATATCAAAACAAGAAAACAAATGAGATCTTTGATAAAATCAACGTATCTGCGTGACTAACTATTTGCCGCAGGTTTAGTCGACTGAATACAGCAGACCTTCCAGAACGTAAAGCTTTCATCTTCACTCATTCATCACAACATATATTTTCTGATCGGTTCCAAAAATAAACGAATACTCTCAGATTTTTCCTTTGTTGTCTGGACTTCCTCAGTGTATTCAAAGAACAAAACCATTGCAAATTCAGAGCCACATGTCATTAGGCCCAAAGGTGACCGATAGGAGAACGGTCTACGCCGGTCCTGATTTAACCAAATCTTGGTGTGGTCTGCACAGATTTTTTCGGCACACACTTTGGGTAAAAAACTCAATAAGGAAAAAATATGAGTGCACTATTTTTGCCTCACGGCGTTTCACAAACACATTCACGCATAGAACTTAACTAAGCCTGTAAATTTAAAATTAAGACGGCGAATTTAACACTTTCCAGCGTCGCACAATGGGTATCTGCTGAAGTAATGTAATGTCTGCATTCTAATTTTAAAAGTCTACTGATTCGTTTCAAACAGATTCTGTGAGAATGTGGTGAAATATTCCGTTCTGTTTTGAATGAATATCCAGATTTTGCACTGTAACTAAATCTCACATGTGCCACAACACAGCTAATTGGTAATGGGTCATTTTTCTGAGCAACGTTTAACTGTATCGTAACAAAAGTACAGTTTTTGAGCCATCTGAATAAATGGGAAAAGCTACAGGACCGCATATCTAATTCTGAGCGTGTTTTCTGATCTGTTTGTCGAAGATTTTGGCAATGATTTGGGACCCTTCGAATGTTCAGCCGTTGTGCATCCACTATGTGAAGAAACTGAGGGAAAAATCTGGCAAGTGACTCGATCATTGGTTTACATGCCGTGATAAAGAACCACATAGTCGCATACGAGTATCTTATATCCTCTGGTTTGGTTTTTTGTCGTACGGCGTCATTTGGAGTGATAGCATCGATTAGTCCACTAGAAGGTTTTGCTCTATAAAATAGAGGTTCTGTGTGGTGCCCTAAACATCGATAAAGCTCTTCGTTTTTTGTTGTGGCTCCCTTCCGCCGACAGTATTGTGAACTGAATTCTTCCCATCAAAACTGTTCTGCTGGTGAGAACCTCGTACTAGGTGTCCTAGCTCAGGATAAAGTAGGTACATTGGCAAATGGTGGATGGGATAGGGAGTGCAACAAAGTCATCTCCAGAGAGGTGTTTGCATATGACCTGCTCGATTAATTGAAGGCATTTTTTGCGAAATAAATACATCAGTGGTTCTAATTGCTCTTCGTATGAGATCTACTAAGGGTTTGGTGTTTAGTTGAATCTGTAGTCTACGCCTTCGCACCTGCCAGTGTGTTACACTCGGCTTTGGTTTTCCTTACTAGGCGTCTCATGATCCATAATTCGAAGGTCTGTTGCCACCCCTTGTTTTTGACTAGTTTAAGATAATAAGATTAGGGTAGTAATCACCGTAGGAAATATGCGGACGGGTGAGACGGAGATTCGGACTTATTCTCTTGGTGAATAGACAGGCGGCTGGATACGAACAGTCCTTAGTCCTCATGAAAAATCCGATAAATACCAAGCCGTGGGTCTGCATTTTAACTGGATGTTCACTGCAAAGGTGAGGTCTGTGTGTGCGCATTTTTGCCGTCAGCAGTCCAAGAGCTCTGTCTATAGAACCGCGTATCTGGTGTATCTACTTGAGGAGTGCCAGTGGGTTAATATACTCCTCGCAGACTAATTGTTTTTGAAATCCAGGAATACCTTAACTAGTAGCCATTATATGCTTCCATTTTTAGTTTGGCGACTCTCACCGCAGTCCCAGTTCGCCCCAAGGCGTACACAAAGCCCTTTACAGTAAACAGGATATGAAGACGGAATGCAAAATGAATGACCAGCGTATCTGGTCAGCTTGTCACCGAAAACCATGTGATAAATATTCGTCACTGAAATACAGACTCATGACGGTGAATGGTGACGTCCATGGTAACATACATGGAAGAACATGAATACACTGCTGAAATTAAAGGTCGGTCCGTTTAATGTCAGTACAATAGATTAACGTTGAAATAGGATTCAATGAGCAACTGCTCGTCGAATAAAACGCCTTCAGTTTAAACATCACTGGATGCAGAAGATACAAAACGAGAATTCCGAGCAATTCAGTAACGATCTACCCGATGAAACAACAGAAAAGGTTCTGAACAGTTTCAAAGAATCGTGGACTATTCAAGGTCGAGTTTAATGGATACTGCTTCGGAAGCTGGCAAGGAGTTTGAATTGACCGCCTGAGCACTCGTGTCTGAAGTTGTCTTGGTGACAACTGTGCGTTCCGATTGCCGTTTTGTGCACAATCTGCAAAATAGTTGTTTGCACGCGATTCGAAACTGTTTCAACGTGAGGATGAATATGAAGAAGTTGCAAACAGAGTCAATCGCAACTAGGGTGTTCCCAGCCTGGTTGATGTTGATGCCTTCCTGACTGTCTCGGATAATAACTTCGGCAACTTCTAATATTGTGGTGATACAGTTGAACAGCTCCAATAGCAAAAATACTAACACGATGGTAACCACAACACGAGTGGCACGAATTTGGCTTTTTTGGCGTCTTTTCATTGCGTCCAGTTGTACGGACTGGACCGATGTAGCCCCATCCCTGGAAATGCTTTCATCAAAGAGGTGTTCGATTTCACGCCTCCACGGTTTCAGACGACACACGATTATTATCGTGAAAATAAATATCAGGATCCACACAATTATACCCTGGACTGGAAAGAAGACCAGCGCATCAAACATGGTTCTTGATTGTTTGTTCATGAAAAAGTGTTCTGACCACAGCGCATATTTTTTTAGTGCCCTGTCATAGCAAAGTAAACCAACCATGTCTGTGTGTTTTATGTAAGCCAGGATTATAGCGCTAGCCACAACCACGGAAAAGGCAATCAGGAACTTACGACGGCTCCGAAGAACACGCTGTCGTCCTTTTGCTCCAAGAGGCCAAAGCACAACCTCTGCTCTCGCAATGGTAATCAGTAGCACGCACCAGTTCCTACATAATATGCCAACGTCTGCAAAGAAGAATATCAGATTTTGCAGCACAGAAACTGTCTGGATAGTGAGTTTTGTGCTCGTGTTAGTAATCGTATGGTTTCCGACGATCGTTAATAAATCAAACACTAACTTTGATAGGGTGAACACACACTCACACAAACTAAGCAACAACAGACTCAGAGTAACCGAATTCTTGGGGGCTCCAGAAGCTCGACTGCTCAATATGGTCTGACTTGACGGTTGGCTGCTTTCTTTCTTGCCAGTAGAATCTGAAACTGTAGTCTGCGAGACAATGTTACGTAGATTGAGAAAGCATCCATTTTCACTTGCACAGAATACCATGAGTGCAAGAAAATTGAGGATGAAACCCACGGCTGAAAATGTGATAGATCCAACGAGGCTAAGGTCCAACGGGACAGCGTCGTTTTCCCCGTACATATTGAGGTGTTTAACGGGTGAACAATCACCTAAATATTTCACATGGTGGTAGAATGCAAAACTGAATACCAGCGACCGGTTGGAATCGGACATTGTGAATGTTCAAATTAATGGAAATTAGCGCAAATTACAACATTGGCCTCCATGCAACACAAAACGCTTAAATGAGGTGTGCGATGGTCTTTTCTGGCCTGCATTACCCTTACGAACGATATACAATACCGAGTTGAGAAACAGACATGCGGCCGAGCTTGTGATACTCTGATTCGCCGCATGCATGCGTTCTGATGTGTGTGGGTGAATGGTTTCATAGGGTGTGGGTCAGTAATTTATGTGCACTATTTTGACTGGGATATTAACCATCGTAGGAACCCAGTAACATAATGTCCTTATCTATGGTTAAATTGACCACCCATTTAATTTATTGTCCCCTTAAATGACAGCATTTAAGGTTATTTGGCGTGTGTACGGCAGATGTCACTAGACACGGGAATATTCATGCCGAAACCCTTTGACTAATTTTAAGTATATTGATGGTCATTCAGCGAATGTGAGATGGGCACCGTGCAACAGTGTAACATGCAGCTGAACAATACTAAGGTTATTTTTGGCGGAAAACCGGTGGAACGCATGCATCATGGAAAAGAATTTATGAATACAGTGATAGAATGATGCTCACGGTCGTGCCCTCTATACTTGTGTGACACACAGCAGTGCAATCTCCTTAACTCTTTCCTTGCTGAACTCCTAAAAAATTCATACATAAATATGTATGTGCTTATAAAATACCACACAACGGAAACGTATCGTGCTTAAGCATAGGTTAGGACATTTTTCAGTCTGGCACCCAACTTTATTAGGCTCCACCGGTCGGTAAAGTTATTCTTCGCTATAATAATGTTTACTTCAGACAAGCGACTACGAATGTAGATGGAAAATGCCCAAAACATGGGAAATATGTTTCGACCAATGATGGATGTAATGAGGTTGCGATTAGCAGGCGTGAAGTCTTTGAAATTTATTCACATCCCCAAACTCTGACAACTACATCACCTTTCAACTAGCAGTAGTCAACTTATGTTGCAATATGTTTTGACAAGTGTATGGAAATCTTGTTGAGAACTGTGTATGCAGTCGCGGTTGCTACTTCACAACAGACAGCGAAGCACAAGCCTGGTGGATTGTTTCAGAAGATTTTCTCTTCAGGAATGTGTCATAGGCAGATTTCACTGGAAAAAAGAAGAAGTATAACTTTTATTTAAATCCGTCCTTTATAGTGTATAGAACCACATTCAAATCGCAGTGCAAACAGCGAAAAAACCCTTACATTTAGTGCTCGACAACACTCAAACACCAGATTACGTTTTCGGATGTTAAAGCAAACAGCGAAAAAACCCTTACATTAAGTGCTCGACAACATTCAAACACCAGATTACGTTTTCGGATGTTATCAGCTCTCCATAAACTATATGAAATCAGGTAGTTCACTGACCACGTCTTCTTGCATGGTGCCACCTCTCATCCCTCAGTCACGGACTCCACATCAAATAATCGACTGGCTCCCAGAGAGATTACTTCTCAGATGAAATTTCTGCTCGTGGTCTGACATTCTTTCCCCTAACCTACATATAGATTATTAGCAGTACACGGGGCCTCGAGAATTTTCAATGGAATTATTCGTGGTTTAATGGCGCTATTTATGCTGCTGATCAGTCGTTTATGTCCAAATGGTTAAGTGTTCAACTATTGTGAGGAAAATTGTTGATTCAAAATTCCCTGGGTTTTAATCAGATGTACACTGCTCGTGATTATCAATAAGCGTAAACAGTGCTCTACAGTGCTCTGCAGTGCTTCAGAATTTTTTCAGAATGCACTGCCTTCACTTGCAGAATGAGATCACCAATGAAATTTCCAAACCAGCTCTCCAATTTGTTAACAACGCTATTGGATCATTAGCAGCTTTAGATTTGTCCATCACACATTTTTCAGTTTTCGCCCAACTTAAATAAAGTCCGTGGTGAATATATTTCAACCTGGTGGTTGTTGTTCTCCGTCTATTGTTTGGATATGTGAATGTTTTACTTTCCGCTAAATGCAAACAGTTGAAACGGCGATTGCCTTCGCCTCATTCCTAGAATATGGATGTGTTTCAGACTCATTTTGTAGCGTCCTCCAGTCTAATATGCCGATCATATACCGTCTGAGTTTACTAAGAGCTTATGAGAGCACATTTTCGAGCACGAGACAATGTCATTCAAATACTCTCACAGGATTAATGGCACATTTTTTTCCCGTGTACTCTTTATAGTTTTGTGTCACTTCGATGTCGCTATTACTAGTAGCTCCAAGAAAGTCTTCCGTATCATTGAGCGAGACCTCAGCCTGGTTTCTTGGCATAGTTTCTCAAAATATAGTTAACTATCTCGTTTTCTTTTGGAAATGTAAGTTGAAACATGCTGATGACGCTCGGCTATTTACTGCGACCCCTAGCAGTAAAGTAAAACCATCATCAACAAGCCGTTTTTAAACACTACTGATAAAAATGTTTGGTCCTCCACATTTTGGATATTGAGACCATTAAAAAGATTCAGGTGGCACTTTTTAATCAGTTCTGGAGTTTAGTTTTACACCGTTAATTGCAACTGCACGTTTATTTCCTTATTGGGCAATGAGCATTGTTCGACACTGTCAGACTGAGTAGGCTCATTAGGGAATTATATTTATTAACGTCTTATCAGAATGTGCAAATGCAGTACAGTTAAAAGCAAGATAAATCGACTTACGGCGTTTGGTTACAGGGGAAAAGGTTTGCCCAAGTAATGAGAAGCCGATGCCATCTACCAGTTTCTTGATATTGAAATGATTAGAACTCAAGGCGGATCTGACGATCAATTTTCACAGGTTTACTCGAGGTCGTATACGTGATGGTGCCCTGGGAACGGAACCTACAGGGACTGCACATTCAAGAAAGTGGATTCCGAATTTTAGTTACCATAGCAGTCGTCACCAGCATGAAATCAGCCATGGCAGCTCATGGGCGTTTGGCAATCATCTAATGGCAGAAGAATGGAACCCGGCCATTGTACCGTTTCACAACAAACAATAGGGTAAATTCGAAAAATGGTCGCAGCTAAAATTATCTGTCCCCCAATTGACTCCCTGAGACGAAGCGCAGCTGACAATACGCTTGAGCCATTATCAATTACCGCATCACATAGACAGCGCGCCAATATATGATTTCTGTGTTTATACATTCATTTGCTTGCGAATGTTCCATTAACCCTATGCGTCAAGCGGCTGCATATTTATCTCAAATGGCGAAACGGTATTTTTGCCCTTCGTTGGAACGGCGCAATAAATCTGTGTCATTAATCACCTGATCAAAAAGGATTACAACTTCAATCCTTCTGTCATTAACGTTGTCTGCCAAGCGCTACAGAACAAACTGCCATTCTATGACGACTGTTCGTACTGGATGGGGCAGCGGATAGTTGGGCGTATAAACCTTTCCCACGGCAGCAAAATTCCCATGAATATTATAACATTCCTTGGCTCACTAATCGTCGTTCTCTAACACTCGCTGGACAATGTCGTTGTTTATATGGAAAGATTGTGATAATGAAACTCACATTAATCTGTTGTTTCATTTTGTCGATGCATGTGTCCCGAGAGACCCTATTGAGATTGGACGTTCATAAATCTGCTTCTTCAGTCACAATGAGAATCTTCATCCAGCTCGGGGACATTTAATCTTAAATACTAAATTCATCAGGAATACACTATAATCCGCAATCAAAACTACATTCTTTCCAAGCACTTATTTAGCTGAGTGAAGTTAATAAGTCTAAATATTGTAAAGAACAATTATTACGCAACCTGGTCACAAATTTCGGTGCGACGTATAAGTTGTTAGTGACTGCCTTAACAAAGAAAATAAAAACTTGAAAGGTCTCAGTGAGATGCGCTTAATAATGGCATTATGTATTCAGTAAAACAGCTATGTATGTTCATTGTCTTTACTTGGTGCAGTAAATTTTCTCACAGTTTTTGTGTTAATTTTCTATTACTTGTAAGTCCATTTTTTTAAGCCAGCTTCACTAACCTAATACATCATGCTAATCGATGCTTGGTTGTACTAACAAAAAAGATCGCAAAACTGTGAGGCGCTCCGCGTTGGTCTGATCGTAAAGTAAAAAGTAACTTTCCATTCGGGTGAGTTTTATGCTCATCGATGTCGCAATATGCTTGCACAATACTAATTGATGAGACCAAACGAGCATTAATGTATGAACAGTTTTAGATCAGTTGAGCTGACACGTGATGGTGTCCGGTTATCACAGAGAGGAGTCATTAACAAGAGCTGCTTAGATCTGAAATGCACTTAATCTCACCCACCGACCCCCACAGCTAAATTGTGGTAGCACACACAGAACACACAGACCACACGGAATCTGCCAGTGGCACCCAAGGTGAACCATCAGTCGAAGCACGTTGAAGTGTAAAATTTAGGAGCCAAACCCGATCAAAAATAATTTGAAATTCCCCGAATCCATCAACTGTCGTCAATCGACGAGTCTCCCTTTTTGACATTCCCCGAATCCATCAACCGTCGTCAATCGACGAGTCTCCATTTTTGACATTCAATACCTATCTAGAGTGTTGATCTGAAGACGTCTTACTGATTTGTTCTGTCTGCCTTAAAACCTGACCAACTTGGTGACCTGGTCATTTGACTTGATGAAGCTTTGGTGTCAACAGCCTGAGGTTACCCTGTTTAAAACTACCGATTGTATACCAAGCTCTTCTGAAAAGATGGTTACTCATTCGGCCCCAAACTTCTTCCAAATTATCAGCTTAATTACTTGTTATTTGCGTCGACTTCTTTGCTTCCATTCTACTCCAATCCAACGGCTGACCATTCGTTGCTAGTTTAAATAATTTTATGGTGGCTGATTAGTTATTCTTGGAATACCTAATATGCATAGTTTCCTTAAATGTGATGGGTAGCAATTTTCACTTGTTCGCTTTGTTGAACTGTTTTACGTGAAACTGTACGATCACTGCTCTTGAGGTTGTACTTATTTGGAGCGGCGAAAAAGCTCACGGGAATAAACGAGAATTGCTAAAGATTTATTCCCACGCGATCTGCATAAAAAGGAGGCAGTCGTTTTGCGATGTAACAATTTCCAAAAAGTAGGCACAATGTTCCCTAATTCTGAGAGATACCGCTTATCTCTTGACGCTCGTGCTGTTCTTCTAAATGAAAATCTCCTGGTGGACGTTTTTGTTGACACCGGTTTTAAGATCCTCGTCATAAGATAATCTGGATATCTCATGATTATGATGAATTCAAACTATAGCAGCACAGAAATTTGGCGGTTTCACACGAACCCCTTTAATTGTATGGGAAAAGTGAAAAAAGCGCACGCATTACTGGATTCACAGATAATGCAGTGGGGTTGAACACAGACATCTAGGATGTTCTCGGTGGTCCATCAATAGGTTATCGTAGATTCAATGGATGTTGATACGCCCCTGAAGTTTGCGTTCACACCAATCTCTTTCAAATAGTTCTGCTTCCGTGCTGACCTAATTATTCCGGTGAGTCCGAGCCGTAAACGAGGGAAGAAATGGATTCGAGTATTGCTCTTATTAGAACTCATTAGCAGAACATAGCCTAGGTTGTATTGAGGTATGAAATCGTACAAGCAAAGCGTGTTAGCACTACCTCACCAGCGCACACTAAAGGCATCTTCTGAACAAGCAAATATGTTGGCGCTTAAGCGACGTTATTGGGTTGCTCGACGCCGGCGATTAGTCCTAACTTGCGTGTTTCGTATGTCGGATGCCTGCACTTAAAAATCGGCGCAGTCAAGGATATGCACTGCTGATGAGCTCTGTATGAGCGGAGATCGAGTCTATCGCTCTCCTTGCTAAGAATTAGACGCACCATAATAACTATGCCATGATAGGTGGATGGCTGTTTAAACGAGAATGACGTGGGAGCGAATTCTACAAGCAAATTCTCTTAACCATCCAAACTTTCTGAAGTTATCAGATCTATTGTGACTAAACTTATAGACACTTCGCAGGAGTCGATTTCTTAAAATGCTCCACTAAATTATTTAGTAGTGCCCTATGGGAATATTAATCGACAGATTTGGCAGACTAACCATTTTGGTTACCAGAACGCTTCCTTTTGGGCGTTATTCCGTTTTCCGGCGAAGGAGTTTCTGACTCAACGGAATCGCGTTATCTTCAACTCATTTGATTGCAGCTTTAATGATCATTTTGTAGGCTTTTAGGCCTATGTTTAGGTGCCCAACTCCTAACATTCCAGTAAACTTCAAGACACACCAACTTCGGTCAATCCGAATAGGAAGTAGCTGCAGAGTCCGTTTCGGCCCTTTTTCGGGATGGCTTTTGGCTGCTAACATGTGATTAAAATTCAAACATTTTTGATTTCCTCAAATGTTCTTAAGACCGATACCAATATTCCAAACGCTTTGATGAACGACGAAACACTAGACGATGCTTTTGATTATTTCAATTAAGGAGAATATTTCCCCATTATGGATGCTGTTTCATTGCGTGTTACATTGCGTGCTAAAGCATAATTATCTGTGAACAGGATACCTCATAAAGTTGGGTAATGTCCTCTTCCTTTCTCAGCATGAGCTTAGAATCTTGCAACAGAATGCGTAGCTGGTGGTGAGATGAACCCGAAAGGCACGCTCACAAGTAAGATCGGACAAAATTATTGGATGGAAAAAGGTATCCTGGGATAGCCCATGGAGCACCAGAGAGAGGCTTACATATGCATGTCTTTAGTTTTCAACAGACTGCGTCTCAAGAATTCACGAACTGGCCGTGCACTTTTTGCACTGATAAACGGATGAAGCGTTAACTTCAGTGCTGCAATTTATTAGTTGTTAGACGACATAGTTTTTGGATTAAGTATATTGGGCAAATTTCCGTGATAGCGGAGGACAACCAACGACAAGGCCGAATGTATGTGATGGTCCGCGGCTGAAAAACCTCTGGTGTATAAACTTGATCCGCTCCAAATCTTTCCAAATAGTTATTCACTGGAACAGTGTTTGTTTCTGCCGCATAGCGCCGCGCTGCAGAGGCACGTGAGCAGTCGTATTCAATACATTTGGTCCAATATTGCATTCACTCCATAAATGGTACCCCATAAATGAGGGACCCTTCTAGTAGATTCAAAAATCCAAAGTCTAAATAGCGTTTCATGGTCTATTATTGTTGGTAAAACCGTCACTTGTTAGGGCGTATAGGCACTGGTATGCACTTGGGCACTAAGACATTCAGCACCGCACTCGTTAAACAACCACATCTTGATCTAAAATAATTTTCATGTTGGACATAAGAACTACTTTCGGTGGTTTAGGCAGTAAACTCCTTATACTGTAGCGACTCCATACTTGGAAACGATAGGAACAAACACAATCTTCAAAATTTCCAGGTTGAATTGCGTCTGTTACGAGCCTCGATTGCTGTAATGTCAGCATGTCAGTCAGTCATGTCAGGATGATTGTCATATGGCCGTGTCAGTCCAAGCATTCTCCATATATCAGGACCTTCAATTATTCTTAATTTTTGCCTCATGCATGACAATCAAGAACTAGTTATTACTGTTCTTGTTGTATTGTGGGTAACCATATTATATGCATGTATATAATTTCTAATTAAGTATAGATTGCGGAAAATTTGGTAGCCTAACACTGATATTCTTCAGAGGGATAAGCAAAACTATTTTACTGGTAAAAATAATTTTTTAAAAACCACACCAGGTGTCCATTTAATTATTTTAGCCTTCAGACCAAACTGAAAGAAATTATCAGGCTAATTCACTGTGCTAACAAGATTTTTGTTAATTTGGTTGTCTTCCTTAAAGAAGAACGCAACGGCCCTGCTCTGAAATCTCCAGATTTGGAGACCAAGGCAAATCTACTTGCGAACCAGGTAAAAGGAACAAACATCTGTGATCTATGATTGTTCCATTCAGTAACGACATCCAGAGGTTGGCCAGGCATCCAGACCCATAGGCTTGCACTAGACCTCTTGTTGCCTTTTTAGGTGAGATACTTAAACTTCCTTGGCATTGTTTTGTAAAAAATCCCTCTTACTTCTATTGCGGCTCAAACTTTGGAAGACTGACTTTTTGATTCTGAGAGCTGAACACCTGTGACGGCGTTCGTTTTGGCATAAGAAGCTGGCTTTTCAACAAAAATTATCAGGATTTAATTATGCGCGAATGAGCGCATGTAATATCTGGCGCGCCGAATTCTGCGACCAGAGTTTTTCAGCTTTGTATAATTTCAGGGCTTACGGCCGTTCGAGGCCACAAATGTTGAGAAGTTAACTTTTAGTTGACAGACTACAGCATGCGTCCAAGCAGTTGTTTCCTCGATTTGGCAAACCCTTCTTAGTATGGGGCACAAATGATATCGTTGAGGTGGTTTAGAAAGCTGAATTTATTTTACTTCACTTCTCAAAGTGACAGGTGACCCCGACCATTTTCCAAGTAAATTAGCGCTTTGTTGACAAGTAGATGGAGCTGACTGACTGGGTTATACTCGTGATATTTTTGTTCAGCTGCATAATCAGTCCGCGGATTCACACCTTTTATCTCAGCTTGGACGACCTGGATAAACTTTGTGTTCATAATGTGTATAACCTTACTGCGTCAAACAATTGTTTCCTGTTGCAAATGAACCAAACACTGCTGTTCATTAAACTTTCCATATTCGTCGATTTACTTCCTTTGTATGCAAAGATATTTTTGGAGACTGTGTTTGTTCCTCACCAAGAATGGTGTGACACGAATATAACCGGGTGTATTAGTCGCACAATTTGGGGTATCGATCTAAGTGAAATCTCACATTCCAGATATTATTTCATGGATTTTTTCTCCACGGAAGCATAAGCTGTTTTTCAGAAGGAAAGACTAATTTTGCTTATGCTTATGCAGTGCAATATAACATATGTGATAATATATGGTAGCGAAATCTAGATAAGACCAAAGATTGTCAGAAAAAAACCAAAGGCTAGACTTCTTGTATTTTCACGTACACACCCATCACCAAGCTATATTGTGGTATAAT
Organism: Clonorchis sinensis; assembly: GCA_003604175.2. Lineage (NCBI taxonomy): Eukaryota > Metazoa > Platyhelminthes > Trematoda > Opisthorchiida > Opisthorchiidae > Clonorchis > Clonorchis sinensis. The sequence goes on from CM030370.1 coordinate 60,019,099, forward strand.
TTGTACCCTGAAAACAGTCTCGTGAACAAACGCTGTTCTTCAGTAACACAAGTTATTGATAAACAGTTGCTTGCAAACTCCACACTTGGTCGGATGTCTCTGATTTTATTATATATATATATATATAAACCTGTAAGCATAAATTGCTTCGTTTTGCAAGCCACGGTTGCCCCATGGTAGTTTTTACGTAAGCCGCTTTGGTACACCAACCAACAACAAAAATGCATGATGCGCGGAAACGTAATGCACTTAGTGGTGGACTGTTCGTAAAAAGCCGCGACGTCGTTCTGTTACCTTTGAAAAGCATTTTGATTAGTTATACGATAATACAGCCATTTTCTATTGAACCGTGTGGTGGGGGTATTAGCAATCTACGAGAATTTGGTGCCCCCAGAACCATTTGACGTTTGCTAAGTGTGTCTGTGACTGGATTCACACTCATTGGCGATCCATAAGAAGGAGGTGAAACTGCAGAAAAGACGGCTTATCCTTGTTCTAATTGACACTGGACTGTGAAGTTAATGTACCTGCTCAGTAAGCCAGGGTTGATTTACATTCTCCCCGATTTTGGTTTTTAGCCATGGCTTAGCTAGGTCTCGGATAGATGTATCGCGCGTTGTTGTTGTTTCGTCCTATTGCGGAAATCCAGAGAATCTGTCTTCATCCATTATGCCGTTTTACTGATAATAGTTTTCCCAGAAGTATTTCAGCGGTTGCAGAGGTTACAGTTTCTCTTCTCTCAATGCACCCACACTGGTTTAATAATACGAACGTTCGCAAAACCTGGTTATATGTATGCCTGTGATTTCATTGACAACCGAGGTGTCCAGCTGTTTGACGCTCCGAGTGACATTTGTGGCCCTGCCAAGCAGAAGGAGGGTTTTGTTCTGAGTAATCATCCTGGGTGCACACAAAAGCTACTCCGCCATATATTTCGTCACAAGCCAGTTTATTATATGCCTCGACGTGGGGATACTCTTACACACAGAATGTTTGTAAAAGAATGTCAGAACGAGACCAGAGAAATACCGCCAGCTGCACTACCGAGAGTAGAAAACTCACTGTTCGAAACTCTGCGCAACTGCACAAAATCACATGTATCGCAAATCTCTGCTACTGAGTAGAGTCGACAGGTTTTGAGTGCACCAGCTGAATGGTTATCCAAAGACCACTTGGGTTTCAGTGAAGGTCTGAAAATAAAAGGCGTCTTGTATTGTGAAAACACTAAAATAAGGCGTTTTGATATAGAAATAATACAATTCAATGTCCATCGACTTAGACTTACAGCATACCTTGTTTCGACATGTAGATAACTGTGCCAAAATCATCGCCCAGAGAATTAACGATAGAAGTAAAACACTAGACGAGGCGAATGTTTTGTCTTTTGTAATCGCCGTTGAATTTGCTCGATTTCACTTTAGTACAAAAGTTTAGTGCACTGACACGACTAGAAATCAAACAAAATCAAAACGAATAATACACTAATATTATGAAGTTTTTCCGATGTGCCTCAAAGTTCGTGTTTTAAAATGCACATCACCTACCTTGATAGCCATAGAACAGGAATAGTCAGATAAATTGCACAATCTGAAATAAACACAAGTCTATTCATCTCACTGCTGACCACCACCGTGTGTGTACTGGGGGAATGGGCATTCATTTTTTGTTCCATGTTGTAATCTTGTTTGCCAGTTGATGTGGATCATTCTACATTTGAGGTTGTGATAGCAACTTGAAATCACGACAGCAAGCAACCTGTGCGTTTTTTGATGAAACCGGGAAAATAATAACTTGATTTGTCATTTTGTCTCCAGCAGACGGAGGCTAGAATAAGTGTTCCTTCCTCAGTTTCGACGATATTGCCTCCGGTCTTTTTCACTGGCTACAATACTGGCCTACAAACCATTCAGTTTATTGTACTGTAAATGTGACTTTAGTTTGTCATTTTCTTCTCACATCGACGTTTCTTACTATGAGCTTTCCTTGAATAGCAGAGGAGTAAACCTACGCTTTCGTCATTCTATAGGGAATGAATTTTCACTGCCTCGTGGTATCCTCTAGTGCTGAACATTACAGAATTTCCCCTGAAGTGTGCGACCAGTCCTCCTTGACTACCTGCACTAACGAGCTTCTCTTGCAATTTAATATGAAGTTCTTTCGTTGAGACGATAATTCGAAACCCAAGGAATGCAATAAGAAAATTAGTTATGTTGAACGTTTGTGGACTCGTAGGTCCCCTTGGATGATTTCGATTGCTCCAAATCGCCACTTCCTAGAAAAGCAACTAAGAATTTAAATTCTACCGGGAATATGCAATGTACTCGAAACCAATGTAGGCCCAACATACCCCGGCTAGCTGACCCCACTGAGTAGTAATTTTAGGCAGCCTTGTAGACATGCCCAAACTCTTCCTATTCTAAGGGTATATTCTTAGTGATAAAGATCTTTGTCCAGTTAAGTTTCCTGTCATTCCTCTTTCTCAGTAAGTCTTCTTCCTTCACTGGACTTGCTTTGGTTTAGTAGCCGTGGTTTAAGAGCCCACTTAAATGGTTGCTTCCACAAATAATTCGGTAAAACAAAAAGACAACCTTTCTAGCAGGCTTTTTATGCCTTGAGGATTTAAGTTATGATTGCTGGGAGCTTTTGCGTCAAGTACGTGCAAGTACTCAGCAGCTGCAACACAGCTTTCCATAGATAGTCATCAACTCCTTGGCGCGGTTGGACACGGTAAAACTACTCTTTTAGTGGAGGATGGTACAGTGGTACTGCGATGATTTATTAGTTTTTCAAGTTGCAGAAAGAGGTAACGTACCTGTTGTTTCTCCATAGCAGTCAAGTGATTTGTACCACGGACTGAATACTTGGTGATTGCTTACGCCAATGTTTGTACAAATGGCAGGTCATTCAAGAGACACAAAGTCCTGTTCAGCAAATAATTTCTAGCCCACTCTCATGTGGGCGTAAGTAAAACTATTCCTTTGATCAAGTTTAACTGCATCCGGATTACATTTCAAAAGTGAACTCCTAGCAAACCGGTAAAAACTCTTATCGGGACAACACACGTATAAGTACTGAGCACAAGCGTGACATAGTTAACCTAGTTAGTCATTCTTGCGAGAAATTTCGAAATCCCCTAATATTTTGAAAGAAATCCAACTTTTTACTGTTCGAAACACATGACAGATTTTACCTGTGTGGGATATAATTTTGGTTTCCACGTGAACCTAAAAATGGCAGCTTTTACCTGTGTGGGATACAATTTTGGTTTCCACGTGAACCTAAAAATGCCTGTTGAAGTGATTTGAATGGCACAATGTTTACGGCTGACAGCTGACGCATTGCTTTTTTCTTGTGACGCAGAAGACGAATGGCAACGGGAAAGTGAAAGATGTCCTGATTTGTTTTTGTTACCCCACGAATTACACGAGAATATACGGTGAGTTACAAGAGCGACATGTCAACTGTTACTGCTTCTCAGGGATGACTCACTTGTCTGTGAATGTTGAATTATTTTGTTCTATTATTCCGACGCACATTTTTCAACCGAAACAAAAGTGGTTTGGTTGACTTATCAGTTATTCGGACGTTGATTTGTCCATTGCTTAATTTCCACACAAGTGAAGAAACTACGTCTGGTTGCCTTTCCTAGTATTAGCATTGGTGTGAGGTTATCGGGACCAACGGAGAATTTAGGGGTTTACCTAAGATGCACTATGCTCACTCCCACATAAATACAAAATATCTCATAATTGTTTTGCCTGTTGCGCCTGAACCTAAACGCGCTGATCACCCTCAGTGCTGCGTTGGCTTTTTGACTAGTTGTAAAATTTCCAAATAAACTGAAGGCGTCACTATCTGTAATGCTGTAACTTGGCAGATTCTTGAAACTGTCAAGAAACTTGAAACTTGAAAACTCCTTTAGAACATTGTTTCTCATCTACAGGCGCCACTGTCGACGGCAGGACACTTTCATTGTAAAGAACGAAAGTAACGAACAATGCCAGTATTCTGTGATTGTCCCTCTTGGATAATACATCAAAAATTTATACGGTACCCGGAACTAATGTAAAAAAGGCAAAAATCAGAGGTACATGAACTCTAGTGAATCAAAGTAAGGGGTTGAACGAGGGGTAGTTCAATGCGTCAAGGAATCAAGTGACGTCAACGTGAGGAATCTTGTTGGAGCGGATTCTTCGCAGACCAGTTCAAGTAGAGAGGTTACACACTTTTACTGCTATGATTGAAAAGGAAGAAGGCCTTCGCTGCGAAGTTGTTTAATAGAGAAACACCAACTTAACAGATACAGACAGGGGAGCAAAACTCTCATAAGCATCTTGTTTACAAAACTGAATATCCATCTTCTCCTTGAACGCGTCTTCCTGAACTTTCTTGGATATTCATTGATTGTTAATCAAACGCAAACAAATGCTACAAAGTCACTCCACAAATGCCGTAATAGATCTCACTTTTCAAGTGACGGGAAGCGGATTTACGAGAAAATATACTACTCGTATGCCTCATCAGTAGTATCCACTATTACATGAGGACTTGATAAACTGCCCTATGAATGGTATCACTAACTAGGAGAGCCATAACCGACTGCATTATAGTTGACTCTTGGGTCGATTCCTACCTTTCATAAATTCAGCACTACCGTGCAGGGAACGCCACAGGCCGCGAAATTGTCAACCCATGGAGTAAGGTAGTGAATGCTGCAAACTGATGTCTAATACGAGCTTGCTATGCAAGAAGATAAACTAAATTAATCATACAGTTGACCAACATTAGATGCATAGCCCACTACTTAACTCCGCTGACCATGTTCAATGACGGCCTGAATTGGTGAGAGACAGGTTTTTAAACTGCCTTGCTGTGCATCAACGCCATTCTGAGGGCAGCGGTGATGAAGAGTTCGAACAGATTAGAATCTGGTTTGTGAGAGAGACAAAGTAATTTGAGTGTCAGGAACAAATTGAAAAGTAGGTGCCATCCACGCTGAGAAAGTGGGAAACAAAATATCACATTTGGAAAATTTAAGCATCGAAGACATCAACCAAAGGGACAAATTATGAAAGACGTTTCAAGTGGACTTTTGACTGCGCACTTCTTCTCAGAATGGGGACCAAGAAATCGAAAATAAAGGAAATCGTTTTCTCAAGTATGCATTTCTTTCATAAAATTCTCCTTTTGATGGCAGTTGAGATTTTTACACATATTTGCTTTCAATTCATGCGATTTTGCTATTCTACTGGTACTTTCGTGTCTAGAAATCAACCTACGTTACACCATCTACTTCCGCAAGATTAATAAACAATGCTTACTATGTATTGAGAAAATAATAGTTGCAGCGAAAATAAAACTTTCGGGCAAATCGTCTATTCCCAAGTACGCGTTTTTTCATGGGTAATCCACTGTAACCCGACACTTCTGAAATATTTTCCAAATGAATTAGTTTATCTGGTGAAGCAAGCAGGTAACATGGTTAAACAAACATTACCTCCATTTTTCATTATCAGCCTTCCTCACTGTAGAAGGTGAACAGCTCATGAGTTGCAATTTATTCCTTTCATGCAAGAAGGAACCCGTTTAGTTTATGAAAAGTCACAGACGACATAACTGGTGTTAAGCCTTGTTTTAACCATCCGTTGATATCTCTGCCGGTTTTGTAGAGAACCCACCACAGTTGTTTTTGTTTAGAAATAATCCCTCCACTGAGATGGCGGCTACACCACTGACCCCTATCTGTGTTGAGATGTAAAGCAGAAAAGTAAATAAAAACCTAAGATGTATGGTTAATGTTCCTCCTGTGACTTTAATGACTTGATCATGACGCATTGTTTGTCTGGACTGCTGAACAATAATTCCAGTCATTTCAGAAACGAAATTGCTTTCACCGTGGTCAGATTTTGAGGCAATATTTTGTCCACGCCACCGAATTCACTTACGGATAAGGTCGTTTTGGCACGTTTGCATAACAGCAGATATTTGGCTACACATAAGCCGCGCTTAGCTGGGTGGTCTACTTGCAGTCGAATGTGGAGTCAGGTGCGAAATGGTTCAACTTTAGGGTCAGCGCGTGTGATTGGTTCGATTGTCTTTGTTTTACTTCACTTCTATAGCATGTGTGGATCTGGTGTGTACACTTTATCATGTAGCTTACAGAAAGCATACGGATTAAAATCTAGCAGTTCTGAATTTCTAATGGTGTAGTGCATTTGGGAAATCTCATCCATGACAACATTTTGATACATAAACTTGTACAGACCGGGAGCGCCTGTTACGGATTTTGCAATACGCAGCAGTTCAAGAAAAGTGGAAGCAACTTGAATGATCTGAACGCAAGTGAAAGTGTTGGCTACCTCCACCGAAAGCAGCACCTTGTCGGGTTTGGAAGTCCGGATAGATGTTTTGTCAGTTCAACTGTTGTGAATTATGCCTGATTGTTCCGCACGGAGCTGCGGCTAAAACACTACTATGTGCAATTCCAAAGCTTGTTTTTCAAACCCATTCATCGCAGTCTTCTGGCATGAATTATTGTTCCGAAAGCACTTGAAATAGAAGTGTTTGCGTAAACAATCCCAAGTTTCACTCCAGAGACCAATAGAATGTTAGTGATAACCAACGTGACATATTTTCAGTTGTGGTCTGTCCTGGAAATTACCTAAATCTGAATGAAAATTATGGTATGGACGCAACCGTTCAATAAAATTAAATTTCAGTGGTTCCCAACACTTATCCTCGTTTTCTAAGCTGTCGTGTCTTTCAATCAAAGCAACTAGCCTCCTTTAGAAATTCTAATATGTCTCAAGTTTCTGATTGGTTAATGGATATTGTTTCAAACTTTTGAAATCAAAACCACTGGTCATCCAGTTTATAACACAGTGTATGTTTTGTGGCAATCTGTCTGAACGCACCAAGCTTTACTTTTTAGTGCTGAAATGGTGTTCAATTTAACAACAACATCAGCTCGCCACATTTACTACATTGTCATCCAAATTAAATGTTTTGATTTTGCGCAATAAATCTGTTATTACTGAAAATTCTGGTTATGATCCAAGTGATGTGGTTACCAAAGTAAGTTTATTATTCCCCTACGCTACGAAGCAAAACAATTTCTCTCAATCAATCGAGTTACAGCTTTTTTCGTGTGATACTGCATAAAGTTCCAGATTATTCCCTTTCCTGACAGTTGATTGCTTTTCCAGGAGGTAGCAGTAGAAAAAACAGCTTTCAGCTAAAATCATTTCGGGCAGTAAATTTCAGGTGTGCACTGTTTTCTTGTGCTGCATACAAGCCTCGATACAGGTGAAAAAACTAACTTCTGCTAGTCAGGATATAAAAATGCTGGTCATTATTGAATGAGCTTGCACTTTATCTGGAGTTGTGTTGTTGTTATCACAATACCTGTGCTATTAACGTCTCTCAATTAGAGCGTGCGCTTTAAACTTTAATCTTTCAAGCATTTGAACTTTTCTTTCACTTGTGCAAATCAGTTTACGGAGAAAATCTTTTCCAGGTATGATATCTAGGTGGAAAAAGAATGTGTTTTTGCAACCTGGTGACAGAAAGCACACAATGTTTGGTCAGTTAACTCACTTTGTGGCTTCATGGCTTTGTGCAAAGTATTGGTGTAATTAGAGCTGTAACTCACAAAACTGGACGAGGACTTTGTTTTCCAATGTTTTTAAAGTACCCCTTTGTGTAGCTAACCATGTTTACTCCAAAGAAGAATTAAAAACATGCACAAAGAATTGTTAGAAGAACACACGTTGCACAAGCTACTGCTCCGACTTAGTTACCCAGTAACTAAACGGAAACGGTACTTGGCCTATTTAAATCTTCCGGTTAATCTTTTCACTGGCTCTGATCTCTTATCAGTCGTCATAGTGATCCGATAAAGTCCATAACTCTGGTGCTAGTAAGAAAATTATAGAGCTTTTGACTCTCGTTACCGTGCAAACGGACCATCCGTAATCCACAAACAACTTCAAAACTCCAGATTGAACCGAATTGGATCAAATCGGTACTTATTTTGAATGGGAGTTACGTTTAACCTCTTGAGAGAACCGAATCAACTGCAGTCGTTTGAAAGATTTGGAAAAGATTACCAACAAGCATTGGTCGAAACATTCTTGTAAGGCCTGTACCATCCTAACACGTTATATTATTGCGACGCATTTTTCATCAGTTCGACTAGGTAGAATAACACCGGCGGCAGCCATGTATTTGTGTGCGTTCTAAGCGAATCAAGTGGTATGCAAAACTCGAGATCCCTAAAATATTCGACTATGAGCGCAGTCAGAAACACCAACTTTCACCGGCCAATTTGGACAGGGTTATATGAACAATAATGTTGTGGATTGAATTCATTTCGTGCATTCTCTGACGACATAAAACGTACGGAAGACATACATCTCAAAAAACCGTATGATTTCCTATCTAAGGTTGTTCGCTTGCTGAAATTATTTCCCTTTGAACAATTATTGTGTCATCAGTTTCCCATCCTCATTCTTAAAATATCATTTTGCTATACACCAACGATGTCAAGATTTTATTCAGGACGCTAGGTATGGGAAAGTCATGTCGCTCAGAAGGGCCTGTTAAAACCATTTTTGTATCTAAACATTAATAACAGAGATTTTTTGTTATAAATGGTGCTAAGATGATAACTTATGCATCACTAGAGGGTGAACACCTATAGTTCATCTTCATCACTGCCAACTAAAAGTTGAGGTTGCGGTAGCTACCAAACTTCATCCATATGAATAGTTAAAGTCCTTTCAAAACTTGTTTATTATTTTTTTCTCACAGACACGTCGGTTTGAATAATAATCAGAATCAAGCTAAAACAAAAGTGCATTTGTCCTGGCGTTCCTTCCAACGCCAAACTCGCAATCCAGTACAAAGTTAGGCCAAGTCATTCACACGGGCTATACCCTTGCCGACAGCAAAAACTTCGGTGTAAGATTTATCTACTTGTCCTAATCGTTGCCAAATAATATGCAGTTACATTATTGCATATAACATTTGAACTGACAGGGACTGACAGGATGACGTGCCTAGAAAATTCCGTACATCCTCATGTGATCGAATTTGCGGGTTTCAAGAGAAAAATCATCTGCAGTCTGGACACGGAGGTATGCACACACAGCCAACAACCACGCAGTAAAACTCCTTAAAACCAAACTAGTCAGTCGAAAACTGCGTTCAGCAAACCCTAGATGTGAAGCTGAGACAGTCTTGATTGTATCTAATTGCCACCTTTAGGATTATGTGAACTGCGTCCTAATGATTCTTTCACTGCTTCAAACGAAAGAAGCATTCATAAACTGGCCATATTCCGTAGTTTCGTTCTTTTCAATGCTTTGCCCAAGCTACGACTTAGTTTGCTGGCGTTTTCGTCCCATTTATGTAATTAGTAGCGTATACCTTTGACTATGACGAGATTTGGGCATCTGTATCTAAAATGGAAGACCAACATGTAACAGCCCATCCAGAAACTCAGGCTGCATTTCTCCGAAATATTAATCCTACATAGTTATTCAGGCTGCTTTGCCTAACACTTCATAAACTGATTATTAGATTCGTGTCCGATCACTCGTAAAGACTGAAGTAATTTTTCGTTTTTTGGTGCATCATACGCAGATTTTGAAAATACGTTTTGTCTCCAAGTGGGTACTTTTAGTCCCAGTTGAATGTTTTATTTATTTTGAAGTGGTACGTGCTTAATCAGTATGAACAAGTAAAAATCGGGACGGTAGGCAACCTGAGAATCTGGTCAAGAAACGATTTCATTTCATTTTCCCTTGTTACTAAAAAAGACACTCGACACTTATCCACTAATATTCTGTTACATCGCGCAATCTGTCAACATCGGCTAGCCCAGTCAATCTTCAAAAGTTTGTTAAAATTTCCACCAAATGCGGACACCTTTCGTTTTGAAAAGCGAACAGTCTTCTATGGGTAAATCTCTCCAATACTTTACTGATAAAAATTATACTACGAAATGTCTTACAAAGTGTGTCATCATTCACCCCTATTTGCGTATTCGGCACACAGTGCAATACACCCGTCACAACAAAACACGATCATAGGTATTAATTCACATCTTCAAGTAAGGTTGGTAAACAACGATGTTGTTGTTTGCAGTCCCTTCTGTTACGTTTGAAGAGTGAAGGCACCAACACGTTAAACTTCACCATGGTATCATCCTAAGTTCTGTGCGAAAGATAACTTTGTTTATCGGCATAAAATAGCTGGCCTAATAGGAGCTCTGCTAAGAGAAACCCAAACAAACAAACTATGTATTCTATTCGTGGCTACATTTTTCGTCACATTATTTATGCAAGTCTGATGGGGGAATTCAAGAAAGCGCGGACATATAAAAATAAAACCTCGGAATTACAATAACAGCACTAAGGCGGACGCATAAGCAGTAGTCCAGTGGTGTTTTTTCACGGCGTCTTTAAATAATTAGCAAACGATGTTCGGTATATTTTGGTGAGTACCGAAATGTAAGCAAAATAACGCACACAAACCGGAACAACGGTTTCACAAAGACGGAGAACCACGGAAATGGGTCTGCCTGTCTCTTGTCATCTCCCTGGCATACAATGCGAAATTTACTAGCAAAGTAGTAAATAGGAGCCTTAAAACATCGGTAGGAGAACGGTCTGGCATTGTTGGCAAGAGCAGGTAGGGAAAGAGTTTGTTTTAGTGGACAACTCAGGCTGCAAGACAATGTAAGTGGAAGGATAAAACACAGACCTTTGATAAAGCTATTTTCTAGGTGGTACGGGGTAGGAAACAGATGGTTATGCTTTCGTCAGCGCCGTTTCGCGCATCCACCAAACCACCATGGCAATTTATAACTTGCACAGTTGTTTCTGTAGTTTAGACAGTAATATGCCTAACCCCGCTATGCTATTTGTTTATATCGACAGTAGTTTGACGGCATTTATTCTACCAACTAATGATGTCGAACGAGTGATTAATCCAATATTTTCAGTTTAACCAGCCCAAATATCACCTCGCTGTAGCAGGAAACTGATGACTCCTTATGTGCACTCATTCACATTCTTGTTTCAAGCATCATATGTTGGTTCTGCACCAAGCGGTTTGAGTGCATTCACCGACAGTGTTTCCCTTTGTTGACTTACAGCGGTTGCGGATCAAGCTCGAAAGTCATGGATTTACTACCAGCTAAAACCGTTCATGTGGTAAATAATGGCTGGATATTTTACATTGTTTACACGGTAGATATAAATCGGTCACATGCTGCAAGATTACGGCTGTTATCTGTGGCTGAGGTAGCAGCTAACCGTCTGCGCAGTCGTGACCTGTGTGCTCATGAGGAATTCATGTCAGAGTTGAACATTTACTGCCCCCCTCCGCATCCAGCGCAAGGGGTTGACACTTGGATATGAGTTTGAAATAAAGTTCTCGTGGGATGCCGGAAATATTAGCCATATGGGCGGTAAACTTGAAAAAACGTAGCTTGGGAATAAGCAGGATCTGTATAAGGATAGATGTCCGGTCACAGGTAGACTTCATTCGAGTTCTTACTAGCTGGATGGATATCTGAATCGGTTAACAGCTGATTAGACAATGAGTCTCACTTAAAAGATATGCATAAATTGGTTTATTAAATAACCGACTTGTTTTAAGGCATCTGATTTGTGAACGTATGTAGTGAACCTCGTCGGCTACATTTGTTTTGTTGCCACACAACCTGTTGCAGTTCAACTGACGCTTAATTAGTAAAGGAATGGTTGATGTCAGAAGTTGATATTGTCAGTCGCAGATTAAATGCATCCGTTTTGAAAGTGCATGGTGCTGTCTCCGAGATTTCATTGAGAACATTTTGTTGCAGGATCATATTACGTTAGATTTTTCATTAAGGAGTCTCATATATCTAAAAAGTCATGAGGCTGAGTCATGTTGAACGTATTTTGTTGTGGACGCTGGCCTGACTACGATATTTTGCAATCATACCGAAGCATACAGAAAACGGGGGCCGAACGCCTCAGTGTTTAGAACGCGAATTTACTGACCGGATGGTCCGTGGTTCGAAGGGACCTCTCGACTTCCCCCCTCTAGACTTGGGCGACCTTGCAGTACTCCAGCCCTCGTGCTTCCTTCTGGTGGCATGGCAGCTAGGCACCGAAAGGGTGCTACAGCATACAGAACGCTTTGAAGAGATCACAACTACGTAGCTATCCTACTGCAGCATTTGCCAATAAATTAACAACCACAGGAAATGTCCCGCGACGTAACAAGCTTACAATAACATCAAATCGCAATGACGAAGAGCAACCTTAGTACACCCGCAGAATTTAATATAAAAGGTAGATTCATACCTACGGTAGAAATAAGATGAGTTTATCAAAATTATCGGGCGATTAAGGTAAGTGAATCTTACTTTGTCCAGACTGAAATTGTAAACCACTTACTCTGCTAGGTTTCTTATTTTGGGTGTCCAGGCTATTCGTTGGTCACTCCATTTCCAGTAGGAATAGGCTTCGGCAAACATGGCACGACGAGGTGATCGAAAACGTGAAATACAGACCGTATGACCGAACCAGGGTATTTGTTGCAGGCGAATTAATTATTCAGGTGACCAAGCAGGTGACTTAAAAATTAATCAATCTGACGTATCTATGACAAATGCACAATGCTCCGAAGGCATCCATGGTCAAGCAACGCTTAGCGTCTCTGGCTGTAAGCGACAACTCAATGCCAAGTCCAGAGGTGTCTGAATTGTGGTCATTGGTGAATGACGCATCCAGTTAGCCAGGGTTGCTGGACTTTCACATATCTGAATGATCCGAGCAAGTGAATCTGTCCAACATTTTTAGAGGTTCTGATGCTTTATTGATGTACTTGCTCCGTTTTGTGACATCACTATGTTCTGAAGGTTCCAAGGCCATACCAAAACGCACACCAATACCATTTAGTTTAAACGTTTGTCTACAGTATCGTTCGCATCATACCATTCCTTGGGAGATTACCCAAGAAAAGTTTCACCCTGGGATAAAAAAGTATTGGACGTTCCCTTTATGATTATTTCGAATGAGAAAAAGTAAGATAAAACAGCGCAGTGACGAATCAGTAGGGTACTATCAGCAGACCTTCATGCATCTAAGGGTACTATGGTGTAAGGAAACAAAAATGTAGTAAAAGTGTCCAGAACGTTTTTAAAAAGGAAAATTACAACAAAACGGGACGACAGAGTTAGTCAAACATTATGCTTAGGCTTAAGAATATAACGAATTGTTACGTATCACTCTTATTGTCAAGTCAGGTTGCTGATAATGGGACACTCAAGTGAACCCCTGAAAAAATCCCTCGGTTGTGATACTTCAGCTAAATTAGTCTTGCAAAGGCCGTCTCACGTCTCAGGTAGTACGACATTCGAGATATCGCAGTACACCATGCTGTCAAAAACCATCGCCCTCAAGTTTACCGAAGACTCTTTGGCCTCCCGTGATCGGTTTTGTCCTTTATGGACTCGTCATGTGAGCGATGTTTTTGGGGGCCTGTATACCTTATGTTCTAACTGAGCACCTAACTGTAACCAGTTGGTGAATTACAAACATTTGCAAACCAATTTGGGTTTGGCCGAAGACTTCACTGAATCGCAGCTGAAAATACAATGTGACGTAAATAGAATGCCAGCTGAAATATAAGCGAACTTTTGCAGCATATCCAGTTGAAGAATATCACAAACGAGAGGTTCAACTTGGATTCAGTTAAACCTTCTGCTAAACGCAAAATAGTTTGCAAATGGGTATTTTTCTTCTGTAGTGTTCAAGTAGAACACCTACCACACAATGGTGCACTCACTAAAACCTCCTGGTATCTACATTCTTTATTGGTCTAAATTCTTCGATCAGTGTAAAGAAACCTGTAGCCTACAATCAGAAAATACTTCTAGGTCAATTCCACAAAGCGTCACATTCTCTACCCGAATTGCTGCATCGATAAGGACAGGCCTGTTATTATCATTATTACACCTATGAAAACCAAAAGAAACGGAGACAAAAAATCTGCAATAACCTGTTGCATAAATTGCCAAAGTACGCTTGAAATGTTGATTAGAAATCGTGATTTCATCGCTTGGTAGATTAATAGAGTAAACTTCTAAGGGCATCAGACTAAGTTGACCGACTTGCGTTTACGTTGTCTTGTCTGTTTGTTCAGTACTTAACAGTACCTAACAGCATACTGTGCTTAAACATCGTTGATATTTTACAATTTGTAACTTGTGGTGTTATACATAAATCACCATTTCAAGATAATAGTAAGTCAGATCAGGCGATATAACGTGAAAATCCGCATAAGAAGTGGACATGTCTTCAAAAGAATCCCAAAGAGATCGAAAAGGTAATGCGAACCGTTCGATCCCGAAAGATTACTGTATTCTTTATTCAGCTGTACTAACTGCAATTAGGACATAGCTACGAGACACTTTGTTTTGACAATCCTTCTCCTTCATCCTTTGGTTTCAATAGACGCTTGTTAAAACTGGACAAAATGACAGAATACAAATACGATATAGCCGTTTTTGCGCTTTCACACTCACACTTGGAGGGGTTTGCTTAAATGAATTCAGGGACAGGCAGCTGCCAGTGGCACCCAGAAAAGACATTTGCAGTTCAATCGTCAGCTAGCTGTGTGTGCATCAGCTCTTTATTAAACTGCAAAAAATTCAATTCGGCGAACTACATCATGTAAGGAACTGTGGATAAAAGCAAACGGTAGATGGCCATTGTAAGCTCAAGCAGAGAGGTTCCAATAGATGACTACTCAAATCCCTCAAGTTGGCCATGGTATAGCGATAATTCAAGTTGTACGCTTCTTACGCAGCTTCTTAGTTTCACTCCTATACCAGCAAGCTCCACTATGAACAAATGTTTCTTAACTAGGGCCGCTTCAATCTGATTCTCTGAGTTTTCCTAACCCTACATTTTTGAGATATCACTAATCATAAATGTGCACTCAAGTCACTTTAAGCTCACTTCACTCACTTTAGCTGCAAAATCCCTTCCAGGAATGTAACATTCTTCACCGTATGATTTTGTTTTCTATCATAAACAAGAATTTTGTTTTAGCTGCGCATGGGAGTGGTTCTAGCGGGGTCGTAGAAACCATAAGATGGCTTTTATCGGGACTCCGTGTTCCTGCTGCAGTCTTCTAGTAGTCGAGAATAAACAATCACGGGCGACAACCATTTGTTGTTCTATAAGCTGAGTTAAAAAGCCAAACGCTGCAATAATAGACCGTATCCGAAAAGATAACACAGATAGTCAGTCGCTCACATGTCCCCATTAAACCATTGTTTTGCCACGCTTTCTGGACTGGAAACGTTGTCCATAATAGACAAGAGCGTGCTGCGGACTTGAAGGATTGATCGTCCATAACAAAAAAGTTAATAATTTCAAAACGCATGTAACAAAATCCCTGGTGCTTCAATTGACACTGTACGGAATGTTTGCACTGTCTCCTCTAATCAGTCTTCTGTGGAAGATCACAAACAAATAGGTTGCGCCGCACGCCTTTCTGGCTGAATCAGGTGTCACCCCTACCCCCGAACTCCACGTTTTTTCACTGTCCAAACTTCCAGAAGTGTTTTATTTACGACCTGTTTGTTAAGACGCCAGGTTTAATGGCTCCAAACTAATCGGATAAACAATGAGACATGGAGAATGACAACCCATCTGGAGATGCCGTCGTGGTCCATTTTTCAGCCGTTTGGGATTTGACTTTTTTAAAAGAAAGTTCTTTACAAATAATATCTCAGAATAGGCTCAAGAAAAATCTATTGAAATCAAATGCTCCTTTTGGGAAATGACAGAAGAAGACAAAAAAAGTCCAAAATAAGATGATAGCAGATGTATACAAGTCTTATCGCTACAAGTGATGTTTGAATGGAGAATTACACAGTGACTGCAAAAAGCAGTAAGGTTACTTAACGATGAAGGTAGGACATATTTCGTTGGCCTTCTGTGCATGACGAAAACGGACTAAGGGGCAAGAAATTGACTACAGCGGATGTTTTGTCTACATGATATGGAATGTGAATAGTAACACTTCAAGTGGACATTACAGAATTGGTAACTTCCTCAGTGCCTGTTCTTTTAAACAAAAGGGAAAAGTTTGAACGGTTGGATTACGAATAACACGTAAGCCTATATTCTTTAGTTATGGGTCTTTTTCACACTCACATCATTTATCTCGTTAGTCAAACCGAAACACAACCAGATTTGTTCAAGGATATCCGAAAACTTTTAAGGATGCGGATTCCAGAGCAAATCCTGAGACACCCACTAGCTTTTCATGTGTGTGGGACCTGCAATAATAAATGTCAGAACCATAATTCGCATCGTTCCGCCTAACCGATGCCATTTAGAAAAAGCTCCGTTGTTATCTATCTTCTCAGATCTTATGAAAGCATCACGGATCATTTGATTGATCAAGTTTCCGCTAACCTTATAACTCCGCCGTCAGCTCAAAAACATCTCATAAACTCTCATCAACTAATCCATGGTTGTGAGCCAATCTAATGACCCGGATATGACGCGCCCAACAAGATGAGACATACTTATCGAATTTCAAGAATCTGAAAAGGTAAACTGTTGACTGGACCTACCGATTTTGAAAAAAAAGTGCTTAGCCCAAAACCCGCAACCAAAAACAATCATGCTGGCATCTTGAGCTTTCATGGTCGGTATCGAAATTAGCGGTCTCTGCTCGGGGATGACATTGCTCCTATGAGTAGGCTCACCGAAATAAGGTATGAGTTTACATTTAATAAAGCTTTCGGGGTTAATATTTTTAAATAACTAGGTGAAAGTGTCACTTTGAGCTGAACGAATTTATTTAGCTATCTGCTGTCGAATGCGGATGTATATGCATTATTCGCCAAGTGTGGATATCAATTCGATGGAGCGCTGCAAACAAACACACAAATAGTGACGCTTAGCCTCACGTATTATTCTCTCCGTTGCGATAGGATGAACGCAAAATCACAGACTCGATCGTCTCAACGTTAATATACGTTTATTAAATGAGAGGCCCAAAAGTGAGGGATTTAACCGAGGGGAGGGTAATCGATTATTGGTTGAGGAATGATAATTTAAATCTGCACGAACAGGGGATGGGGGCGAGCGTTTTCTTAGGGTAACATTAAAGTTGACGAAGATGAAGAGCCTAAATTCCAACGAAGGTTTTCACTGGAATGTTTAACATCGCCATAATTTTATATATTTTCTACAATGTCCTAAAGGATGGCCCGGTTACAAATGTTTCGTTGCAGAAGTTTACGCATAAATTTGCATATGCTTAGAAAATTCATTACAGCCGATCTCCACTGGCCTGCAATGCCACCAACTGAATGCAAGGTGGTGCACGAAAACCTCCGTAGTATTTGCTATTTTGACATGAAAATGGAAAAATTAAGATGTTTACGGAAGATGCGAGTAAATTCGAACAGATCACAAAATAACTCAGTGAAATCTCATGTAAGCTCATCTAGAAGTTAGCCAATCCGTAGGGGAACATTTGGTATTGCTTGCGGAGATCGTGACAATTTGGTTGGCTAGTTTTCCCTTTGCATGTTTTGACTAAAATCGACTGGGACGAATCCCCATCCACATTCCCAAAACAGCATGTTTTTTGCTGTTGCCATATAGATTCACTTATTTCCTGTATTTAAGTTCTTTATATGTTAATTCACTGTGTGCCGATTTCCGTTGTTCCCTGAGACATCGTATGAAATTACCTGTTTGTCAAACCAGTTTCATCAATACACGTTGCATTTCCCATGCTCTTAAACCACGACATAAAACGTCGGGGAGTCAAATGAAACGAGTTGGCCTCCAATAATCCTGAAAAAATTGTTCCTTCTGGCTACTCGTCCATACCTGATTGACGGTAAACATTAGCCCATTTTTAGCCAAGAGTTGTCCGGGTTCAAATTGGCATCATGGGACCCTACCAAAGAAGGTCTCAACTTCCCCCTTCTACAATTCCTATGACCATCATCACTGCCGTGCCAGTCGAACTGCAGGGATTATTGGGTGACTGATTGTTTCTCATGTTCCTATTAGGCTATCCGTTACAATCGCTGACACCCCATTGCGCACACGTATACACGGTGGGGGGTAAAAGACCCCACAGCCCATTTTCGTTCTAAGCTTGTGATACAAACTTACTTTGATCGTAAATATTAGAGTGACCGAAATGATCTAGAAAGAGGGTTTGAAGAAAGCATGAAAACAGTCGACTGTTTCAAATCCTCATCATCATCATGGAAGCATGACATCAGCGTTCGACACTGATACTTCGCTGCGTACAACAATGATGTATTTGAGGGTCATATGGTGAAGAAAAGAATAAAGGTGCGCAGGGAACGAACTCAGTGCTAGCTTGTTACAATCACTCCGAGGTACCGACACCTCCAAACACCCATTCAGGAAATCTGCATAGGAATCTGATAGGAACAATAACAACGCCAATGACATCAATTAGCAGCCGTAACTGCAGTGTCTCCAGTCAGGCAAAGTGGGGATCACGCGGTCCCATCCTGGTGGGCAAGAAGCACCGACAGCACCCAAACGTTTCGTAATCTATTTCATATTCTTCTGCCAGGTCAAGGGTCGGCCACCTGTCTGCGTACGCCACCCTGAAATGGGCACGGAAAGCAGCACTCTCTTCCGCAAACGATAGTTCGACATGCGCAATACATGGCCTAACCAACGCAGATTTTGGTGCTGGACACAATCTCCAATGGAAGTCCCGGTTGCTTAACCCGAAGCTCACTTTCTACTTGCCTCGTTACGGATTCGCCGACACCAACCCACACGAGCTATGGTGCTGAGACAACGATTGTCGAACAATTGAAGATATCTCAGTTCCGCTGCGCGAAAAGCCCAAGTCTCACAGCCATACAACAAAACAGCCCGCACTGTAGGTTGATACTCATGTCCCTTGAGATTCAGGGATATACCACTTTGACGCCATAGGTGTCTCAAATTAGCTAATGCGACCTGAGCCTTGTAGATTTGTGCATTGACTTCACCTGTCACACTACAATCAGAACTAATACAACCTCCACAGTACGTTAAACACCCAACAACTTCAGGTGTTTCCTCCTGGATTGTATGTGGAGTGTTTAGTGACTCCCCGTCCAGGAGCATAACCTGATATTTTGTGGGTTCAAATTGTATACCAAAGTACTGGATTACGTTGACCAATTCATACGAAAACACATGCCTTCTTCTCCTCTTCGGAGACGAGCACGATATCGCCTGCATATTCCAGATCGACAAGGTTTTCGTCCCAGGCAACTTGAATACCGGTGTTTAGAAGACCCTTCAACGTTCGTTTCATCATTTTAAGTGAGCACTGATTATTCACATCTAATCCTTTTGTTTTCTCGTCAGCCTATTGGACTTCGTAAATTCAAGTTGAAATTCGAACAGTAATGATTGCAAATTGATTTGTAAGCGACCCTATATCTCCGAAACTTCGGACTTCCCAATTTACGTTTCTACACGCATACATTGTCAAATTCCATAACACACCCTTAGATTTTTTAGAGTAAATGTCCAGTAGTTTAGAGCACTGACTTTCTACAAACCTGTTTGTATTGTTATTGGGTTGCTTGCAACAGAATTGTTGACCACACCTTATTTGATCGAAGTGGTCGAAGTTTACAGAAAGGAGTGAAAGTTTTCTCAATCACCTAAGGTAAACTAGGCAGAAATAGTGGAAGTTTTCTCAATCACCTAAGGTAAACTAGGTCCTTACTGAAACGATGTGCTTATCCGTCGTAAAGTTTCAGATAATCGGTTTGTGATCTATCTTGGATGTAGTATTGTGCGCACTAAAAATCAGTATATGCACGCTTACGGTTAGAAGCCTCTAAAGAAATGCATTAAACGTCAGTCCTAGAGCAATTAATTAAAACCACGTTCTTATCACCAAATCCAGTGGAATGACAATCTTAAGAATAATTAATCAAGAAGCATTTAAACAAAAGAAAACGATCTGTCCATCCAAATGGCTAATAAATGTTTGATTAAAGCGAGTGAGAATGATGGACATCTGAGTGATATGATAACTGTATGCAAAATCGTTGCTATCTGCATTGTGAACCACCACGGAATAAGTAACGAATGCAAATTGTTGTTTCCCTGTAGCCCAACTGTAAGTAATAAAGCTTTACCAAACACAGAGATTAATTAGTCTCCGAAGAACAATGCATCTGACCACCCTACACGAAAATTTGTGCTGTAGTTATATATATTCAGCAGGATGCCCTCGGGGAGAACTCGGACACTTTGTGTTGTCCCTCAGGAAAAACAACATCCGTTGGCTCAGATTAATGTATCTGGTTGCTTAGAACTTGGCATCGTCACCGGCAACTTGAGTACTACCTCTAGCTCCATCACCGACTCTTCGAGTGGTGATTTGATTTGGCTTTTTCAATAACTTATTACGGAAGAGTTTTACCATAATTGAATTTTTAGCCTGTGGAAAATAAGATATAGTGACGTTTAGAAACATAAAATCTATTGTGTTCCAGCATGTATTACTGATTTTTTGTGTGCTTCCGATACCACTAAAGTGTTCAATCATTTCCGCTGATACCACTGTGAGCTAACGACCACAGCCACATCGGTTTTAAAAGACGTCGGTAGGGTCCCACGGTAACATTCACTTGACAGTCATCTTCAAAACGAACTGGTTGATTTGTACACTAATTACGGAGGGTATTTTAGGTGCAAAAGCTTGACCTGAGATGTGGGCGCTACCCAATTTCTAACTTTCAAAGTGTATACTAAGACCATGCGTGTGAGAAGCTGAGTCATCTGGACAGCATTAAACCATACAGTTATCTGTTTGGTGCAAGCGTTCGAAGGTTGTGCTGTCCACATCACAACTTAGCTGAGCATCAAAAGCATTGGCTTTTTGTGGCGGGTCGTTGTGGCTTCGCAAAACCAGGCCAGGTGAATTGGCATTTTTATTCAGTGTACATTACTCTGTAAAACCCGTTGTTGTGAGGACAACAATTAGGTTCTTGTGGCCGGTGTAGATTATATTGGTCACGTCTTTACTATTAGGATTACCGAAAGACTTCCATTTGAACTTCGTGCCTGAGGCGACTTCTAACAAACTTTCCTTTGGTCTGGTTCACCTCGAATTGAGGAGTCCAATAGTAAGGCTGTTCGGATCAGTGCTCATCTTTCCCTCTTGTAAGGCCGTACCGTTATACTATTCCCTAAAATAACAGCAGCCTAAATAACAGACACGTAAAAGCATTGTCAATCTAAATGACCACTATGGGGACATTCGAATGAAAATTCCTGAAGGTCGTGAAAGGAATATCATCGTTACTTAAAAAGTATTTTGATGCACGCAGACGTTTTCTGTGTGTGTTGTTCATATATATATATATATATGTACGTATAAATAATGTCGTATGAATACTTACTGATAGTAAACAAAACTGCTGAGAATGCCTGAATGTAACCACCATAGGACATAAACCTCTAATAAACCCGAGAATACATTCATTTGCCGGGATATTTAGTGAACTCAGTGAACTGACTTTCAAGATCCACGCTTGCAACAGTTTGGGCACCTAGTCACGTTTGCTCCAGATAAATTATCTGTCCACTGGAACTCCTTTGGTCACACTGCGTCTACTACATCCAAGAAAACCAATTCACTGGAGAACTGTTGGTAGCATAAGTCGAGCAGTCCTACTTAACTTAAATACTGACTTCAGGTCAGTTATGCTTGAAGATTGAAAAAGATCGACTTGAAGAGCTATTGGGCAGCTCATAGCTATTATCAAATGCCGTCAGGTGCATGAAGTATGAGCGGAGGTGCATCAAATTTAGTGGGCTTGGGAAAAATGAAAAACGTTTAACTAAAAATCCCAGTGGATTACCTGGAAATTTAACGGCACATTGTATGTAAGCCTAGTGCACACAGCTGAGACAGTCAGCTGCACACGACTCCGAGAAAGCTTTCGGGATAGCCATGAACATCGAAGTTGGACACATCCAAGTTCTGGAATACAAACACACTCGTCTCTAGTGCTAAACAATGACAGGGGCCGTGACAGACTTTGTCACCACAGGATACCGCTTGCTCGGACGTTCGGATAAACCCAAAATCTACTCCAAATATTGTTTTTCTGACAATTTCAATGAATTCGGAACATTGGCCAGTTCATAATTGAATAAGAAATGCAAATACGGTGTGCTCAATGATAAAAAACCCGGCCATGGTGCCATGGTCCTAAATGTCAACAAAACTCGAGTTTTATTTCGACACGATCCTTGGGTGAGTTTTGGGAAATCATTTCAGCCGCATTCCAAAAACAGTGATATATAACCCCACCACACACTCTGCATCATAAACATGTTTTGTGCACATATGTCTTGGTTTTGATCTTGCCACCCTGTCAGTGGTTTGGTGCCTTCAGTTATTCACGAGAAATTAACAACACATTTGACACCTTAATTAAGAAATTAGATAATTGAAGTTGTATCTCAACACTCTTTCCGCTGTTGGACAGATTTCAGGGGGTGTGTATTGGCGAACTCATTCATCGCAGGGAAGCTACACTATTGCGGTAACCTGCAGACCCCATGACATTCTCTCGACAAGACCAACGAACATACGGGTCCCTTAAAGCTGACAAGAAAATCCTATTGTCTAGCATAAAGGTAAGGCGGAACGTTTGCGACACATGCTGGACACGTTGCTGCATTGCCACAATGAGATGGATGTCAAGAAGGTGAGAATGATTTTGAAGAAATACAGTAAGTTCCTGAAAGAGCTGGCACAACAGATTGAGACAGTGTATGCTTTTGGGGCGAAATGAGAGGTTAAATGACAGCATAAACTCTTTCTATACGGAACCAAGATGACGTTAGGCCACCAAGATGTGTCGAAAATCCATCTTTGTGATGTTTGCGTCACTGTTTACCTTCAGCAACGATATTCAGGTTTCTTAGTGAACGGTACATTTTTACTTGAATGGATGATGAAAAATATTCTCGAATAAGTAAATCTGTAAATACCCCAAGACTGACATATTGCTGTGTACACACTCCATAATTTAAGGCCATTCCAAAGGGTTATTTAGATTTTAACACAGACCAACACCCCCAATTTTCATTTATTCTTGTGGTGTTGCTGAACTTGCACAGGGATAAATGGATTGCTTCTTCGTGCATATTTAAATCCCATGCGGGACAAGTGTAGCCTGCTCAGCTCAACACTTCATAACCATATTTGCCCATACCGCATGGTCCAGACTAGGTTATCTATCCTTATCTCATTCCTATAGCCCATCTTGTGGGGATCCTGCAGACCTTTGCTTAAATGCACTAGATGCTGCGACTAACTTAAGTACCCCCGCTCACTTTTTCGGCATTACCAAAGCAGAACGTGAGTATGAACTTCAGTACATTCACAGTGTGGAAGCAGCCTTTCGCAAGCCTGACAAGTACTTTTCACATTTTTCATACACTTTCTGTATACCCATAGAACGAACCCTCTGAGTGTTCCACTGACTGAAAAAACGTCAGGAATTTGTTAGTGCGCACACTGAGCTGGTCGGATGTGCTTGAAACAAGAGCAATTTTGCGTAGAAAAATATAACACTGTAGATCGACAACTTTGAACAATAAATCTGAAAACGCATTTTAAGTAAAAAAAATGCCGTTATCCCGCAGATGCGGCAAAATTCAACCGAAAAGAAATTTTTGTCGACGAAGAAATTCCAAACCAAACATTAGGGAACTAATACCAAGCTCAAAATATACTTAGAAAATTTTTTAACTATGTTGTTTTGTGGTCTAATTAATTCAACATCAGAACCGAAAACTGAGGAAGCGAGGTTCGTATTTTTTCCTACAAACACCGTCCATTCAAATTTCAACAGCTTTTGTAACACTTGTTGTCCTAATAGAACGAATTTGACGAGTGTTCCGATTATCGGCCTCATTCGTTGTTCACGAAACCGAAGTGAATGTCAAGCTGTCAGAACTGGCGCGCTCCGCACGCGATCACCGTCCACTGTTGTTCGCAAACTGTATACATTACTAGCGGCACCGAAAACTCATCAGAACGACGAGGTTCGGCAAGCAAACGCTATGGGTTTATTTATCACAATATCATCACATACTATAAGACAAACCGGCCACTGACAACCAAACGGCGTGGGCCTTTAGATTCCTAAAACTATCAGTAAATTTTTGGACTTGGGAAGAATCCTGCTAGACAACTTATGACTCGCAGTGATATTTTCACGAATGCTGGTCTGTTTCTGGTGCACTTTAACGACCACCACAATCAAAGCAAGGAGTAGATTTTGTCTGACTACGTACCTTATTGCTGGTGAAAGCTTGCAGTGTGTGCAAACAGACCGGCAGCCTCGTAGCTCCGAGGATGACAGTCTGAAACTGCCAATCATATATTTTTTGCCTAGTATTTTGCACCCATTCACTTAGTCCAGTAAAGACAAAAGCTCTCCTCTTGTTGTGTTTTAGACAGCCCATTTCTCGTCCATCAAGTATGAGCAGTTGTTGGCAATTTGTTCCGAGAAGGAATCCTAAGCCAATTGATCGACTCACAAAATAGAGAATTTAGGCACGAAATCCAGTGCTCTTTGGTTTCAAAGGTATTTTTCTGTTCTCTCCAGACAAAACAAGCCAAACAAACCATCAAATAATCACACTGAAACAGTTACAAAAACAACTTGTAGTTCTCTATGCCATAAGTAACTGGCCACAAAAAAGTTCAACGCTATTGCAACTTTGGATGAAATACCCCGGATGTTTTGGGTGAGGATGCTTTCTTGATCTTGTAAATTTACTCATAATTCCCCAAGAATCAGAGATATTACACTGACACAACTTTCACAGCTGTTTGGTTGTGCTTGAGTTTCATTTTCGGCCTTGTCATTACCGTACATTTGAGGGAAAAAATGGCAAAATTCACAATCAAATTATAATAATTTGCACTTCCACACAATATACTGTGGCATACGTACAAATAAGCATTTGTTACTCAGAATAATTTTACTGCATGGTTCTTAACTGCCAGTTTGAAAAAGTCCCCCTTGAGTGTAACTAGTCAATATTTGGCGGAAACCAATTGTGTCGAAGACAAATCGTGGCCAACCACGCACCCCAAATGTCTCCTCATATGGTGATGAAATGTTTGTGAGCCAAGTACCAAACTTCACCGATGGATCAAATGCAACCTGACCAAGAGTCGATGCGTCAAGCATAATGTGACTCGGATTGATATCGATCACAGGAGCTAATGGAATCCATCTATGAAAGTCCAAATTCGACGTTCGAACTTGCGTTCTCATAACTCGTTTTGAACGACTTTCATCGACTTCATCTGTGACCCATGCTTCCTATCCCTTCTAAAATGTGAATGTATTCAAAAAATTTAATTTAATTTTCTCAAGTTTCCCATATATAAAGAAGCGCAGAATACCTACATTCTCGCTACACTTGTAGAAATAGGACTTTTTTTATACCATATTAATTAGACATTCAGCGTGTC
Organism: Clonorchis sinensis; assembly: GCA_003604175.2. Taxonomy (NCBI): domain Eukaryota; kingdom Metazoa; phylum Platyhelminthes; class Trematoda; order Opisthorchiida; family Opisthorchiidae; genus Clonorchis; species Clonorchis sinensis. The sequence goes on from CM030370.1 coordinate 60,044,704, forward strand.
CTCAATTTCACTATACCCTCGGAAAAATCTTCATAGTGAAAAAGTCTCACCAGGTGGAATAAATGCCGCGGATATAAAGCGTTTGAACATTACACTTGACCTTGAGAGAGGAAACACTCCGAATTCAAAAAATGGTGTTTTCTGTTTCCAAAAATGGTTTATTAGCCTGAAAATAGAACTATCCTGTGAAATTGACCCAGACCTATCAGATGACTGTCATCCCGAACATAAGGCGATACACCAGCCGGCCTCACTGGAATTCTTCATGTGTGGATTTGAATTCGCCAGAAACTTGGATGACCACCCAGCCCTATTCTACAGAACATTCTACAGCCAACGTGTATTAAGTAAGGTACGCGATGAACCATCGCCGGATGTTTGGGTATTCCCCACGTTTTTATACAACCTGTCGGGGTTTTCTATGATAGCCGGACCAGATGAGGAAAATTGCTAATTTACAAGCCAACAATGGTGCATAGGCTGACGTCCTCGTTAGAGTGGCGCAAGCGGAAATGTGGCCGGACTTTGAATGGGTATGGAGGAATTTACAAAAAGTCTGGGAACATTCTGTGCTAATTGTCTTCCAGGATGGAGTTCGTGTGAGCCCTCTGTTTACAGTTGATTAAGCTGCTTTACGTGGTTAGAACTCAGTATTTTCGTATTGTATTTATCATTTTCTATCCAAAATACCTGAATGAATCGGAATAATTTTGGTAGGTTGTCATTAATTATATATCGTTTATTTTCTATTTTTGAAGAGCATGGTAACAGACAAGAATGCAAGTGATGAAAGTGAATGTGTAACAGGAGAATATGAGAAAAAAGAGACAAACGTCTCTTTCGAAGTCACACCATCAGCATATCCAGTTAGAGATGAACTTTTGGTATGGAAACGCTCGTGTAAAGACCGACAACAGAAGAAACGAGAAAGAATGCTGAATGTACTTCAAGACGCGGTAACCGCTAGCACAGTCCAGACTCGCACATCAAGCACAAAGTGTCCGCCATACTGGGTCTGGTGTGAGATTCAGTGGCAAGAAAGTACACTCAAAGCCATGCACCACGTGTAAAGTGTCGTAAGTACGCAAGAGCCCACAACGACAAGCAATCGCAAGTCACTGACTGTGACCTTAGGAAGTCCCAGTCCAATAACAGCCTTGGAGGATTAAGGAAAACAGATCCCTCGATAAGAGATGGTCATCGATTTTGGGCCAAAAGGTTGACATCACAAACAGTTGCACGTAGGGCTGAGATTACGTCGAGGGAATATTCATCAGCACCATACTTCTGCTTCTTCTCGTTGCATACAGTCACTCCGCGCCCATCCGAGACTATGCTGACGTCTATCACAGTTGCTCGGCGCTCCCTAACAGCGATTAGGTCAGGTTTGATTAAGGAAGTCGAAGTAGTTGCTCTCAACTCCTCGAAGACGGTTATCCTAGGTGACGGAGATATTTTGTGAGTTACCTTGCAACCCGCCTATGACGAGCACATCTAGTGTCATGCGTGATCCAACAGGACTGCAAAATATGCACCAAACTCTCCGGTTGACCGCAGTTTCCACGTCAGCAGGTCGTCTGGCCCCCATGACTATGCGGAGAGTTTGTAATTCTCGTCCTGAGCAGGTTGCATCGGAGCTGGATACCGCGGATAAATATCCGGGGAAACACACTTTCTGGGAATACAAGCCATCGAATCGATTAGAAAGAGGCGAAGCGACCAACTCTCGTAAACCGAGATTGTGCAGACTGTCACCCCAAACAGCCACCAACTCTTCCTTGGTGTTTACGCATGCACCAAGGACTGGGATCGGAAGGTTGAGATCAATCTTGCCAAATGCGGAATCGTCGACCACATTACGCAGTACTCGGCACTGGGTACAAAGGAGTTTTTTTCATACGCGCTGTACGCTGCATCCGGATTGTTGCACTCCGACTTGGAAGTGGATGGCGTGGAAGTAGCTGATCCGAATGTCCTTCGGTAGAGGTAGCCAGCCACGAATAAATTGCCTGATTCAGATGTCTAACTTTTAAGCATGTCTCGGTAAATTTGGCGGAGCACAAGCGAATATATCAGCCTCAGTATCAGGTAGTTCCTCGTGATCTACATTCTTTGATGCGGCTTCAGCGGGACACACGTCATCTCCTCGAGAAGTTTGAGCACGTGCAGTCGGTGGTTGAACAATCCTTTCTCCTTGAAAGTAAAGGGGTGGATCTCCTTGCCTCTGAGGCGGTGAACCTCTGAGTTGGGGAATACTGCTACAGTATTTTCATAGGACTGTGCGATTTATCCAACTAGAGATGACGGTGCTCCAAACGCT